>CM040425.1:115066623-115666623 GCA_022702705.1 Papilionanthe hookeriana x Papilionanthe teres
TAGTGGCCTAATCTCTATCCAATTCCTCTAACTCCCAACAATAAACTTGTTCCTTAGGACCTTAGGAAGGAATCCCAATCAAGATCCAACCCTTAGCTAGCCTCAAAACTTCATAAAACGAACTCAAATAGGTTAAATCGAGAGCTTAAAATTAGGTTAGAAAGAGGAAATTCCAAGACCCCATACACTGCTCATATCCAGAAACCATCAACACCAAAATTGCTCCCTAGGACCTAAGCAATTGAACCCCACCAAAACCAGGCCCTCAAACCAACTATAACCCTTCAATTTGGCTAACCTGAGAGCACTAAAAATAAGCCAAAACCAGAACAAAATGAGTTTCTGAAACCAAACACCACAAAACTCAAAATCAACCTTCCCAAATCCATTTAGAGGTCAGAAGAGGAAGAGCCCAACTGAAATTGAGCCTTTCCATAACCTCTAGCCTTCTACTCACCATCTCATATTGAACCGAGCTCCTCAAAATTCAAAATCACATATAGACCCAATTTGAACTCAAATTGAAGTCTCTAGAAGTTTTTCGGGACCTAGACGACCAATCCAAAGCAATCAGATCAAAATTTGATACACTTTGGCCAAGGTATGGTTCTTCCTTATCAATGGTAGTCGGGGTTCATACTTTATGAAAGAAACCATTCCTAGACCCCCACATATCCATATGGATATGTTCTTCTTTTCGAGATGATAGTGTAGGAACAAACCTCGCTCGATTCCATCCTGAATCGAGCGAGATATTGTCCTTGGAACATGGACGGCCTGCGGGTTATGTTGGGAGGAGGACGATGGCGCACAACCGTCTGATCTTCTGTTTAAAAATGGACGGCCGAGATCATCCCCTACTTGATCCACTGTTCGGAGCCCCGCAGCGGATCGAGCGCATTTTCGACGCTGCCGAGGACACGCGACACTCCCTGCGAATTTCTGTTTAGTTTTAGGTTTAATTAATACAGTTAAACCTTAAACTAATCAAAAATCCATATCTTTTTATATAAAAATCACAAAAATAAAAAAAATATCCCTGAACTCAAGACAGTGAGCTCTACAATGTGGAATAAAATAATTTAATTTTCTTATTTATATTAAAATGTAATTAATTAAAAACTCCCTAAAGTATTTTAATTATTAAAAAATATTTATAAATCAGAAAATTATGAAATTTTAGGGGATTAATTTCTTAGCCTTTAGGAACAATCTCAGATTTTTCCAGAGAAAGAAGAATATTTTAAGGTGACATTTCCAAATTTTCACGAGATTTAGCAATTATTTTTAATAATAATTCTAAAAATCAGAAATTAAGAAAATAAACAAAGTTTAAATTGGAAATTGGTTATAAATTCAAGTGAATGATGTTAAACCCTAAATAATAAATTTTAATCACTTGAAAATTTAAAACGACATTTTAAATCCTTAAGGGTAAATAAATATAAATGTATATTTAATTAACCCTATAAAGAACCTTTTAAAACTTAATTAGGTTTAATCACTTTAGACTTAGTTAATCATTTAGACCCTAATAATATTGGATTTGAGACAATACAAATCAGGTCTAAGATGTTATTAGGTTTAACTAATCAATATTAAACCATAAAAGACATTAGGTTTAATAAGTAAACATTAATTAGGTTTAAAACATCCTTAAACTTAATTAATCAATATTAAACCTTAAAAGACATTAGGTTTAATAAATAAACATTAATTAGGTTTAAAACATCCTTAAACTTAATTAATCAATATTAAACCTTAAAAGACATTAGGTTTAATAAATAAATATTAATTAGGTTTAAAACATCATTAAACTTAATTAATCATAATTAAACCTTAAAAACATTAGGTTTAATAATAAACAAACCCTAATTAGGTTTAACCCCTATTAAACCTAATTGATAAACTTAAGCTCTACTTACATTAGGCTTAAGTAATCTTTAACCCTAATTAAGTCTAACCTAATTAGACTTAATTAATCCTTAAACCTTACTTACATTAGGTTTAAGTAATCTTTAAACCCTAATTAAGTTTAACCTAATTAAACTTAATTAATCCTTAAACCTTCCTTACATTAGGTTTAAGTAATCTTTAAACCTTTAATTAAGTATAACTTTAATTAGAGTTAATTAATCCTTAAGCTCTACTCACATTAGGCTTAAGTAACCTTAAACCCTAATTAAGTCTAACCTAATTAGACTTAATTAATCTTTAAGCTCTACTCATATTAGGCTTAAGTAACCTTTAAACCCTAATTAAGTCTAACCTAATTAGACTTAATTAATCCATAAACCTTACTTACATTAGGTTTAAGTAATCTTTAAACCCTAATTAATTCTAACCTAATAAGACTTAATTAATCCTTAAGCTCTACTCACATTAGACTTAAGTAATCTTTAAACCCTAATTAAGTCTAACCTAATTAATCTTTAAGCTCTACTTACATTAGACTTAAATAATTTTAACTAGACCTTATTTACATTCGGTTTAAAGTTATTTAACTTTAACTTATACTTAGGTTCAACCCAAGTTAAAGCTAAGTCAAACTTAAACCTTAGGTTCAACATACATGAACCTAACCTTAACCTATACTTAGGTTTAACCCAAGTTAAACCTAAGTCAAACTTAAACTATAGGTTCAACACACATGAACCTAACCATAACCTATACTTAGGTTCAACCCAAGTTAAACCTAAGTCAAACTTAAACCTTAGGTTCAACATACACGAACGTAACCATAACCTATACTTAGGTTCAACCCAAGTTAAACCTAAGTCAAACATAAACCTTAGGTTCAACACACATGAACCTAACCATAACCTATACTTAGGTTCAACCCAAGTTAAAACTAAGTCAAACTTAAACTTTAGGTTCACACACATGAACTACCATAACCTATCTTAGGTTCGACGAGTTAAACTAAGTCAAACTTAAACCTTAGGTTCAAAACACATGAACCTCACCATAACCTATACTTTGGTTCAACCCAAGTTAAACCTAAGTTAAACTTAAACTTTAGGTTCAACACACATGAACCTAACCATAACCTATACTTAGGTTCAACCCAAGTTAAATCTAAGTCAAAGTTAAACCTTTTAGGTTCAACACCATGAACCTAACCATAACCTATAATTAGGTTTAACCCAACTTGAACCTAAGTCAAACTTAAACCGTAATTATTAAACCTTAACTAACTAAGGATAATCAAACCTAAAACTTAATTAAGTCTACCACATTATACTTAATCAAACCTATTAAACCTTAAACAATTAAGGTTTAATCTAACCTAAACCCGACTTAAGTCTAACCCGTATTGACTTAAGTCGAACCATACTTAGGGTTTAACTGACATGAACCTAAGTTTAACACAAACCTAACTTAAGCTTAACCCATATTAGACTTATGTCAAATCATACTTAAGTTTAACATGGCATGAACCTAAGTCAAACCTAAACCCAACTTAAGTTCAATTCACATTGAACTTAATTCCAAACCTAAAACTTAGGTTCAACTTAACTTGAATCTAAACCAAAACATAAATGAAGTTCAACTCATATTGAACTTAAGTCAAAATCTAAACCTTAGGTTCAACTGACAATGAACCTAACTCAACTCAACTCGACATAAACATTAAGTTCAACATACATGAACTTAACTTTAACATATACCTAGGTTCAACTTCAACTTAAGCCTAAGTTAAATATTAAATTCTTTAGGTTCAATATACATGAATCTAACTTTAACATATACTTAAGTTCAACTTCAACTTGAATTTAAGTCAAACATTAAAAATCAAACCCAACTTAAACATAAGTTGGCCTCAAATTTAACCTAATTTAAACATAAATCAAATTTAAATCAAACTCAAGTTCAAACAACATTGAACTTAAGTCGACCCTAAATCAGACCTAACTTAAAATAAATTCAATCCATATTGAACTTGAATCAACCTTAAACTTAGATTCAATCTAACTTGAATCAAATAATAAGTTTGAATCAAACCAAACTTAACTAAATATTAAGTTCGACCTGAATCGAACTTATTCATATAAAGTTTGATATAAATCAAACTTAATTCAATATTAGGTTCAACCCAGACTGGACTTAATTCAACATTAAATTCGACCTATATTGAATTTATTTTGACATAAATATTAAAGTTAACTCAATATCAAGCTTGACTTAAATCGAACTTATTTGTAACTCAAATCAAATATTATTGAATTCATCCTAAATTGAATTCAATCTTACATCAAGTTAAGTCCAAAACAAATTTATGCTAAATTTAACATATTTAGATTCAAATAACATTAAATTTAAAATGTTAAAAATAACATTCAAATGACACTGAATTAAAATCAATATTCAAACAAATCTAATATTTATTATATTTAGTCTCAATAAATCTAACATTCTTTTAGATTAAGAATAAATGTTAGATTTTCTTTACATATTATAGGGTGTGCTAAATCTGTTTTGCCAAAAAAACTAAAACGAAACGACGACATTAACTTCATTGAGATTTCCTTTGCATGTTATAGGATGTGCTAACTCTGTTTTGCAGGATGACATGGAATCACGACGAAAAATAAAATAAAACTGAAATAATTAGGATAGTCACAAAACCTGAAACAAAATAAAAAACATAGTGACATTGAAATTTTTAAGATAATAAAATAACAACATTGACAAAATAAAAATGACAAAACCAAAACTTTTAGGTTCTCCATAAAACCTAAATTTTCAACAAACAACAAAATGACAAAAAACTGACATGACGAAAATGACATTTGGGATTGATAGTGGGTACATCTTTCCCTAAAAACAAAAATTTTGAGAAAACAAGTGATCAACATTAACCAGATGTTTTCTTAAACAATTAGAAATTGTTTAAGATGTAATTAAATATAGAAGCTTACTTTTATAGGAGATTTAGAGGAACCCATGATAGAAATATCTGGTTATCAAAACTTCATGATTTTTCCTTATATAGAAATCCTAGGATATGTTACTCTTGAATTTTCTCCTTTAAGGATAATCATAAACATCCTTTTCTATTGTTTCTTATTAGTCCTAAATTCTTCAATTCCTTTATAGGATTCATAGAAATAAGATTAGGACAATATTAAACAGAGTGGAGACTCTTTAACATTGACATGATATGGGAATTGATAGCGATACAAGTCCACACCTCATAAAAGGACTTTCATCGCCATCAAGAGAGTGGCGACTTCACTGGTGATTTTCTTTCTTCTCATCTTTCGTTATCACTTGTTTTCATTTGAAATTTTGTTCTTTAAGAAATAAGAACTCAAAACTCCCAGTTTATAAATAAGTTAATAATATTCATTTTTCCTGAAATTTCAGAAAAGCTGCAATGGATTCTCCCAATTCAATCTTTTCTTATTATCAAGACTTCGATACGCCAATAGAAGAAGACCTTTCCTTTTATTAGAATGATTATGGATTATTTGGTGAAACAGAATTTGCATTAGATAATCCATACCAAACTGATATAAACTCTTTTGAAGAATTTGATCTGCAACCTTATGAAGACTTTCTGAATTTTACAGAAGACTTACCTCAGTATACACCTGAAGAACCTTATACCCTTGAAGAAATGAAAAGAAAAATTGACAGGAAAGGAAAACAAGTATACGAGGAGGATGACATTCCACCACCATCTGTATATGAAGTTGGGTCTTGTTCCAAAATTATTCACAGAACTCCTTCGTTTAAAAGGAAGAAAAGGTGGAACGTAAATGATAATTTTGAAACACCTGAATTTCAACAAAATGTTTTTGGAAATCCTTCCTTGTTAGAAGAGAATCGGTATATTCCAATTCCTGTTGAATACACCGATAATTTCTCTCAACCTAAGAGTTCTCCCTCAATTCATTTTATATAGTCAGTGTTTAAGAGACTAGCATGAAAAGATAAATGTTCAATTTCCCGATTGTTAGACAAAATGGGATGTGAAGTCTCTAAAACAATGAAAAGGAGAATTCTAGCAATAGAAAACTTTATTCATGAAGAAATAGGTTATAAAAGTCCAAAAGATGATCAATGTATTCGAGTGCCGGTAAAGTTCCGACTAGGGCCAAGAGTAAGAGATGTTACAATTACAAAAGACAAAGCTAAATATTGAAAACTAATGTTCGAAGTGGAAGATACATCCACTAAAATGACAGATTTGGTCCATATGTTACAAAATGCAGATTATTCATATGATAATACACTACCTAGAGGATCTCGTCCCATACTAAGAAATAATGTATGGAAAGGAAGATCGTCTGAAAGAAATTCAGATGCTACAAGCACTCCTGCAAATAGTTCATAAGAAAGAACTTGTAAAGAACATTCTGCAAAATCATTTGAAGAAAGAGTGAAAAAGCTAAAAAATGATATCAAACAATTCTCGGTGCAAGGAAAGAAAGACACTTCTGACAGTTCAAATGAAAATGTTGCCAGTGTTAATATGGTATAAACACGGTCTACTTCTTTAGCACGAGAATTAAATGAAGAAGACGCAACAAAAAAATTACGAGCAATTATACGACAGGGAGACGAAAAAATCAGTCGTCTTGAGCAGAAAATGGAAGAGTTGGTAGCAGCTTTACAAAATCCACCAACAAATCCATCACCGGCCATTGAAATTGTTTGGCCAGAGGCTATCCACATTTTAGAAGACAAAGGAGAGCCAAAAGATGTTGAAGAAAGCTCTCAGAAAAAAAAGGATTCCCCTCGTAGTGGAATTCCAGAAAAAGATATCACACAACTTGTGGAACAAAAGATAAAAGAAACAATGGCTCAGGTAATGAGTTGGATCATTAATTCCAAAAGGTAGACCATATCAAGAGGAATTTGATTCTGTCCAATGCCCTAAAGGTTTTGTTCCTCCTGTCTTTAAAATGTTTAATGGAATAGGTAATCCACGATAACATTTAGCACATTTTAGAGCAAGTTGCTCTAATGCATGGGGAACTGACTCTCTCCTGTGCCATCAATTTGTTAATAGTCCCACAGAAGTTGCCTTTGACTAGTATGCAGAAATTCCTAATGGATCTATTAAAACTTTTCTAGAGCTTGAAAGACTCTTTATTCAATGCTTTGCTGGAGTACAATATCATACTACAGTTGGTGACTTGGTAGTAGAAAAATAGAAACCAGGAGAAAGTTTAGTGGATTATATTTTACGTTGGAGAAATCTCAGAATGAAATGTGAACCACAACTTCAAGAACAACATGCCGTTGAAATCTTATTTAAGAATATTCATGGTCCTATAGCATTCAAGCTTAAAGGATTTACAACAAAGACATTTGAAAAATTGTTCAATAAAGCTGTCAACCTTCAAGAATAAGAAAAGAAAATGAGAGTAGTGGAAAAGCCTGAAAAGACAAAAACTGTCAAAACATTTGAAAAAAAGCCGGGAAATGTTGTAGAAAAAGGTAAACAAGTGATGCAGATTCAACCTGAACAAATGAAATAACAATGTCAAAATCAATCATCATCACAACCCTCTTCTTCTCAACTACAACTTCAACAACCAATTCCAGTACCGGCAAATAAGAAAACGATGACTAAAAGAATGAATAAAGAATATCCATTTAAAACTGAGGCCTTCAACAAAATATTTCGTAGTCTTCTTAAAGTACTAGAATTTAAGTTACCGGAAGCTAAAAGGCTAGTAGAACTCGACATGAAGGACAACCACAATTATTGTCCTTATCATAGAATGTTCAGACACAAGATTGAAGAATGTATTGTCTTCAAAGACTGGTTAGAGAGCAATTTTAAAGAAGGAAATATAGTAATCCCGAAAGAATATTTGAAAGAACCTGACAAAGGTTCAATCAATATGATTTCGGTGGAAAAACTCAATTTCAAAAGCAAGAACAAAGAAATTGTTCGAGAAAAATTTTCTGAGGAGATCTTTACTAAATATCAGGTTAGAAAGCCACCCAATAAAGAAAAGAAAAAGAAAAATAAAGAACTGAAAAGGATTAGAGGTCTTCCAGATATAGGGATTGCAGCTCCTTTTGTACCCTCTCGTTCTTATGTTTCCTCGTCTTCTACTAGGATAGTTATATTGGATGAAGGATGAAAAATCCTTGAACCGATGAATTTGTATGAGTTCCTTTTTGCTCCTACTGTGAATAATAATATTTCCAGTTTTGCTTACATTTTGTCTATTTTGGGTGATGCTTCTGAAAATGATCGATCAAATCCCAATCCTGTAGACAATACTCAAATCGTATATGATCTTGATCAACCTATAGACAACCAAAATAACAAAAACATTGATGAAAATTCTGACAATGACAAAGTTGAAAATGACACTGCTACGCTCCAATTACAAGGAACCCCGATTTCTGTAGAATTGGAATCTTCAGACTCAAAGACAAAAGAGTTGGATGAAGAGATAATTGAAATCAATCTGAGGAGTGGAAAGGTTCTACCTCCTAGAATAGCTCCACAAGAAAAGGAAAAACAAATAGCCACATCAGAAAAGATCATTCCTCCAATACATCCACAACTCCCTGAAAGAGATAAGGAAGATCTTCATAATAAAGTGGACTATAATGTACTAGCTCATTTGAGGAAATTACCAGCAAAATTGAGCATTTATGACGCTCTTATGCTTTCTAAAGAAATGAGAGAGTCATTGATAAAAGCCCTTTTAGATCCAGACATTTGCCTAGCTCAATTTACTAGTATTACTCAAAATTAAGTTTGTCCATTAGAAGAATCGACAAAGATTACCTTATCTGATAATGACTTGTTGCTCGGAACAACTGAACATAATCATCCACTGTATAACACAATAAACATAAACGACACAACACTTTCAAGGGTTCTTATCGACGCAGGTGCCTCAATTAACATTTTTAATTTAAGAACTCTTGTGTATCTGGATATTGATGCATCCCAACTATCACGAGATACAAAGATGTTACGAGGGTTTAATCAACAAGGAGAACGAGCTCTTGGATCGATAACATTACTCTTAAAGGTAGCCGACTTAACGATAATGGAAAAATTCCATATCATTGATTCTGATACCTCTTTTAATGCCTTACTTGGCAGACCATGGTTTCATGAATAAAAAATGGTTCCTTCTTCGTTACATCGTTGTATAAAATATCTACAAAAAGGACAAGAATGTTGTATTGTTGGAGATTTGCAACCATTTTTGATCCATGAAATCGGTATACATGAAGATGCAGCATATTATGCTCCTATAAAGAAAACAATATTCTCCAAAGAGACAATGATGGATATGAAAGAAAAAGACAAAGAAAAGAAAATGAACGAAAAAGATCATTTTTCTTCAAAAAAGACAAAAGGAGTTAATTCCTGTCAGACTCATACTCGAGGCCGAGGCCGAGGACGAGGATGAGGGAAAGAAGATCCAATTGTTACAATGAAGAAACCATTGAAGTTCAAAATCCACCTAAACTCTGAAGAAGATACAAAAGAAGAAGCGACATCGGTGGTTTTAAAGGAACCTCAATTCAAAATACCTCTACAAGAAGAAGACAAAGAGAAACAATTTGAATCTATGTATGATAAAATTAATCATTATATACATTCTATTACTCTGACTCCAATCTCTACTGCTAAGATTGAGAATTTAGTAGTCAAAGAAGAATGTAGTGATGACAAAAAGCTAATTAGGTTTAGAATTGGCTCTACTTCATCTAGTACTGAAACTGATGTAAAAATAGAAGATGAAAATCTTTAAAAATCAATGAAAATTCCTTTTAAGTTTTACTCTCCTTAGGTACAAAAATTTATTCAACATAATTTAATTCTCAAACAATGGTCTTTGAAACAACCACATTTTATTGAACGAATGTAGAATAATAATAAACGAAATCCTAACTCCAAAAAAGGTGTTGGATTTGGTACTCTAGAACCACTAGATGATACGGAATTTTTTCTGTTCGTCAATGAAGAACACAATCCTGAAATAATATCTGATCTTCCAATCGAAGATGCACCTCCAGATATGGAAGAAGAGATTACATCAATAATTGATGAATTAAAAGAAATAAATTTAGGAACTAATGAGGATCCAAAACCAACTTTCATTAGTTGATTCCTTAATGACGAGGAAGTAAAAGACATAAGTTAATTATTGACAAAATACAAAGACTACTTTTCTTGGACTTATGAAGAGATGCCTGGTTTATCTCCAGAAGCGCAGTCCATAAACTTGGGATAAATCAAATTATCATCCTTGTTAAACAAGCTCCAAGAAGGATGCGTGTTGAAATAGAGCAACAAGTCATTGCAGAAGTTAAAAAATTGATAGAAGCTAACTTCATACGAGAAGAAAATTATCTGACAAGGTTAGCCAATGTTGTGTCGGTTAAAAAGAAAAATGGTCACATGAGAGTCTGCATGGACTTCAGGGATTTAAATAAAGCCTGTCCAAAAGATGAATTCCCTTTACCAATCCCTAAATTAAAGATTGATATAGCATCGAAACACGCAATATTTTCCTTTATGGATGGATCATCAGGATATAATCAAATAAAAATGTTTTCAGAGGATGAAGCAAATACAGCCTTACGAACACCCATATGGATATATTGTTATAAGGTTATGCCATTTGGACTAAAGAATGCTGGTGCAACCTATCAAAGAGCCATAACACGAATCTTCGATGAATTAATACATATTTAAGTCGAATGTTATGTGGACGATCTGGTTGTCAATAGTAAACAAAAAGACGATCATATATATGATTTGAGAATTGTCTTTGAACGACTACGATGATACAATCTTAAAATGAATCCCTTAAAGTGCGCTTTCGGTGTCACTTCAGGAAAGTTTTTAGGATTTGTAGTTCGACATCGTGGAATAGAAATTGATCCTCTCAAAAATGAAGCTATCCTAAATATGCCTCCTCCTAAAAATCTAACTCAATTGAGATCATTTCAAGGAAAGTTAGCGTATATAAGATATTTTATTTCTAATCTATCAGGTAAGTGTCAGCCTCTTACTGCCATAACCGGAAAATATACCAAATTTGTGTGGGATGAAAAATGCCAACATGCCTTCGAAAATATTGAACAATACCTGAAAACCCCTCCTGTTTTAGTAGCCCCTGTAGTAGGGAGACCTCTAATCCTTTACATCGCAGCACGGGACAATTCCCTTGGAGCAATATTGGCACAAGTAAATGACGAGGGAAAAGAAAATGTGTTATATTATTTAAGTCGTTGTCTGGTTCTGACAGAAATAAAATACTCGGCAACTGAGAAACATTGTTTAGCCTTGATTTTTGCAGTTCAAAAATTGCGGCACTATATGCTTTCTCATAAAGTGACTCTTATTTCAAGAGTTAACCCACTACAATATTTAATGACTCGCCTGACACTTTCTGGAAGATTAGCAAGATAGGCAATCATATTGCTTCAATTTGACATAACATTTATACCATTACGTGATGTCAAAGGACAAATATTGGCAGATTTCTTAGCAGCACACCCAATTCCAACTGGATCACCTCTCAATGATGATTTACCTGATGAATAAATATCAGAAATAAAAGATTCCAATGTGCAACGATGGGAACTCTATTTTGACGGAGCATCAACTACTCGGAAAGATAAAGACAAACAGACAATTGTACCAGGAAAAGCTGGAGTAGGATTGATTTTCATCACTCCAGACAAAACGATGATGCCCTTTTCCTATCATATGACAGAACCATGCACAAATAATGAAGCCGAGTATGAAGCGCTCATAACTGGTCTAAAATTGACAATATTAATGGAAATTAAAAACATTGATATCTATGGAGATTCTCAATTGATTATCAACCAAATCGCTGGCAAATATAAGACTTTGAAACCTCGACTTGAATAATATTCTCATTATACTCTGAAGTTACTTCAACAAATTCCTGATGTGACATTTTTCTTAGTCCCAAGACGAGATAATTCTTTAGCAGATGCTCTCGCAAAACTTGCAAAAAAATTTACTTGTCCAGAGGAAGATGACATACCAATTTCTATAAAATGACGACAAGTTCTTTCTCAAATTGACATGGATAATCTGCATAAAATTGGTGAAAACATGACAGTGAAACCAAATAAAGGAAAAGATGATTGACTACAACCAATTATTCAATATTTGCAAACTAGAAACTTACTTGAAAATACTTCTATTGCTACTCAAATTAAACAAAGAGCATTATCATATGCTCTAATAAAAGATGTCCTTTATAAACGATCTTTTGACTAGATGTGGTTAAGATGCTTAAACCAAGTCAAAGCTCAAGAGATTGTTAAAGAGGTCCACTCAGGTTTATGTGGCGCACATCAATCTGGACCTAAGATGAAAATGAAAATAAAAAGAATGGGATATTATTGGCCGACAATGATGACAAATTGTCTTGACGTTGCATAGAATTGTCATCAATGTCAAATACATGGAATAGTTCTACACCAGCCACCAAATGTCTTACACCTAACTATTGCATCTTGGCCATTTGAATGTTGGGGCACCGACATAGTGGGCCCTATAGATCCCCCAACATCTAAAGGTCATCGATTTATTCTAGCAGCCACGGATTATTTCTCCAAATGGGCAGAAGCAATACCGCTTAGAGAAGTCAAGGCAGAACAAGTCCTTTATTTCTTTAAGACACATTGTTTATAGATTTGGAATCCCTCAAAGGTCATATCAGACAATGGATTGGCCTTTAAAAATATGAAAATGAACAATTTTATCCAAATACATGGGATAGACTGGAGGTATTCCACAATCTATTATCCTAAAGCCAATGGATTAGCTGAAGCTTTCAATAAAACATTGGTTCAATTTTTTAAAAAGACATTAATCAATAGCCCAAGACAATGGCATGAATGATTAGTAGAACCACATACGCTTATAGAACCGAACACCTACATAGTCAACACCGTTTGCTTTAGTATATGGTTCTGAGGCTATATTACCACTTGAAGTTCAAATTCCTTCTCTCAGAGTTGCGATAACAAATAAAATAAGTGAAGAAGAAAATGCCAAATTATGACTTGAAGAACTTGAGAGTTTAGAAGGCAAACGTCTACAAGCTCAGCAAAATCTAGAACTGTATCAAGCAAAAATGATACGGGCCCATGATAAATTAGTTCGCCCCAGAATCTTTCAAATCGGTGAATTAGTTCTAGTCCTTCGAAGACTTATACTAGCTCATCGAAAAAAAGGTGGAAAATTTGAACCAATATGGGAGGGCCCATATGTAATTGAAAAGACATATTCCGGAGGATCTTACCAACTGGTAGATTGTCAAGGAGAAAGAATCTTGCCTCCAATCAATGGCCGTTTCCTAAACAAATATTACGCGACATAAAAAAAATGAATGATGACTTATTTATAAACTGGGATAATAAAATCTTTTCTCAAAATCTTTATGATACGAATTTTGACTTTTATGTCTTGTAACATCTGTTTCGCTTATTAAATAAATGTTTAAAATGTTAAAATATTATATCATCCAGTTATTTTCAGAAAAAAATGTCTGAAGACAGACTATTTTCTCATTCCAAAATAATATGTCTTTTCCCTTGGACCGCCGACACATGGATGAGGGGACTAGAATTCATTTCAACTTTGATCTGTTACAAGTCAAATCTATATATCACGGGTCATTACTCTATCTGGTTAATCATAATGAGATTAAGATGCAAACACCTTTGATAGAGTTCAAACTTCGACAACCTGAAGAGTATGACTTCACAATCAGTGATAGCTCAGACGAGCAAGAATTTATGACTAATTCTGTACAAGGGATACAAGAGCCTCTACATCTGGTACAAAAAAATACGACAGCAGAACTTACCCGATCACAGAGATGGAACCGTAATAAACAATTGAAGCGTTAAAAAAAAATTGCAAGAAAGAAAAAACATGGAGGATATCAGTTAGTTAAAATCTCAGATATTAATACTCAATTTGAGGAAATACATTTTGCATCAGAAATGACAAATCCAGCCCTGCAAAGAGAAATCGGGAAGAAAAAGTAGCTATCACTTTGCCTTCAATCATATCTGCTCAAGACCTGAAGGTGTCAGGTAAGAAAGTTGATAGAAAAGATCATTCTAGAGAAGAAGCACGACGGATTCGCGCTATTGAATGGAGGACCTTTGAACAAAATAAGCATATGAACAAAAGAACAATAAACATTCTGGAAGGTCTTAAACTATTCACTAGAATATTTGATGATGACGAGCAGGCCGCTATTATTGATCATATAATAGAAGCCCGGGACCAGGGTAGGGCTGGACATCTTAGAAGAAAGACGTATTCTGAACCCAATAAATGGATTCGTGGAAAAGGCAAACAGACCATCCATTACAGGTGTTGTTATAATTATGCAAGAGACAGAGAGGGGAATCTTCCCGAAATTTTACGATATGAACAGGTCGATCCATTACCCACTCTGATAATCCAAATTATCAGACGTCTTGTCACTTGGGAAATCATGCCTACAGACTGTATTCCTGATAGTTGCATAATCAGCATGTATGATGAAGGAGATTGTATCCCTCCCCATATTGACAGTCACGACTTTGAGAGACCATTTTGTACGGTGTCCTTAATGAATCGTTGTTCCATCATATTTGGAAGAGAAATACAGATTCTGGGACCTGGAAAATTTGAAGGAACATGCTGCATCCTTTTAATTTGAGGATCAATTCTCTTATTCTAAGGAAATGGTGTAGATTTTGTGAAACACTGTATATCCAGTGTTAGTATGCCCCACATTTCGATCACTCTGCGGCGGATGAAGCTAGACAAATGACCCATTGGATATCAAGCAATCCCAGAGCTTGAAGGGTTGAAGCCTTTGGAACTACCATGACTCTATGAGTGTCCAAACACCTGAGACATGTTTGACAAACAATGTCTTGGAGTATAAGATGTTTATGGATGGTCTGATAGTCTCTAAGGCTATGTTATGATAAATGCAAAGATGTAGAAGCTTGTGATATGTGATATATCAGTAGTTTGTAGCATGTGTGCAATATGATATGTACATATATGTACTGTTAACCTTTCTTTGCAATGATATGTACTGGTGACTTTTGTACATTATCTATGGAAATAAAATAAAACGTTGAAAAACATTCCCTGTTGTCTATGATGTGTTGGCAGGTCCTAAAAATGTTAAAATAAAATTTTGACAAAATGAATGACTTGTGATAACTAACAGGAGAATGATCATTCGGCCTATACAGGTCAAATCCCTAGCGGATATCTCCAGCAAATATCTTAGTGAGTCTGCCACTCTCTGTAGTTATTGGATATAAGTCCTTTCCTGACACGGAAATCACGGCATTCCTTTAACTAAAAAAAATCGACATTTACATTTTGAGAAATGGAATATGATATCCATTTCTCTCTCCCGTTATTGGATGTAAGTCCTTTCCTAACACGGAAATCACGGCATTCATTTAATTAAATATCAACATTGACATTTTGAGAAATGGAATATGACATCCATTTTCTCTCTCCAGTTATAGGATGGAAGTCCTTTCCTGACACGGAAATCATGGCATTCTTTTAACTAAATATTGACATTGACATTTTTGAGAAATGGAATATGACATCCGTTTCTCTCTCCAGTTATTGGATATAAGTCCTTTCATGATATGGAAATCACGGCATTCCTTTAACTGAAAATCAACATTGACATTTTGAGAGACGGCATATGACATCCATTTTCTCTCCCAAATTATTGGATATAAGTCTCTTTCCAGACACGAAAAGGACGTTCCTTCACAAGACCGACATGTGAAACATCTGACGTTCTTTAGGGACGATATGACACCCACTCCTTTCCTGATTATTATGAGACATTTCTTGACAATAAATATTCAGACCATTTCGGTCAACGCCAATATGTGCGGCGTACTTATGCAGTATTCCACACATATTGGGGGCCCCTTTTTTTACCTCATTTTTATGATAAGGTCAACCCTAAACCCAAAAATAATAAACCTTGGTCAAAATGGTTAATCTTGACCCAATAACCAACCCTACTGACCCAACAGGTCAACCCTTGACCCAAAAGTCAACTTTGATCAAACTAATTAATTGTTGACCTAATGACTAATTATTAACCCAATTAGTGAACTTTTGACCCAGAAAATAACTTTGGACAAATCAAATAATCAAATATGACTTATTTGACCAATTTAAGACATCACATGATTAATAATACAACTTCGGTCAACTTTAAACTAAGTAAGTAAAATTTGGTCAAAAATGGCTAACACGGAATCATTTTACTACAAAACTAACCTTAAAGACAGACATTGATATGATCAATTTGATATTAATCAAATTGATCAAAATTTAACCCAGAAGTGACCACATTTACTATTGGGTTAACCTAAACCCTAAAATTGGTCAACTTGACCAAATTAAACAAAAATTCAAAAAAAACTTTGGACTTTATGACTAATCAAAACCATGAAAAGGTTAGGAAAATCAAAATTAGTCATTCTTGAATCAAAATGGGTTAACTTGGGTTAACCTAGGTCAATTTGAGTCAACTTGGGTCAACTAGGGTCAACCATTGTCAACCTTTATCAAATTTGACCAAAATACCTAATTTTGAACAAAAATAATAAAAATTACAAAAATTAATCAAATAATTAATTTTAAATTATTTTGATTAATTACTTGATTAATAAAATAATATTTTAAATTTTAATTAATTTTTTGGAATTAATTAAAATAAAAAAATGATTAAAAGGTTTAAAATGTGATAAATTTTTAACCTTTAACCTACAAATGAAAAATATTAATAAAATAATTAATCTCAAATCATTTTTTGTTAATTAATTGATTAATAAAATGAATATTTAAAATTTTAAATTAAGTTTTAATTAATTAAAATATAAAAGGTTTAAAAATATGACAAGTTTAAACCTTTAACTTAAACAAGACATAAAAAAATTTTTAATCAAATAATTAATTAAAATTTATTTTAATTAATAAGTTGATTAATGAAATAATTTCCAACAATTTTAATTAATAACATAATTAATTAAAGGGAAATTAAATCAAAAAGGGACATAAAATGACATTTTGACATATGACATCATATGTGGCAAAAAATTCTCATAATTAATTTTAAGTTAAAATTAAATTAGGGAAAGTCATTAATAGGTCACACATAACCTATTAGACCATCATGACACATCAACACACCCATAAAATCCTTTATGATATGTTTAGCATATTACTTAACCCATAACTCATCACCTTTAATTAAGGTTGAGAGTTATCATGATGGTTAGGCTTATGTGTCATCTCCTCTCAAAATGAGGTGTGACATGGCTTCATAGGTGGCAAGCACCTCTTTCCTGACCCCATGGAGAAAGACCAAGACATAAGGTTAAGATTCTACCAAGGTTAGAAACATTATGAGCAAAAGGCATAAATAATGGGGTAAGTAAAATATGTGTCATCTTCCCTTCAACTCACTCATTTGCATGAGATGAGGTGGCCGGCCACCTTAAAAATGATTTTGTTCACTACCCTAAGCATCCAATGAGAATGGAATATAACATAGATTAAATGATGAGGACATAATGCATGAAATGAGTCATCTACCTTACTTGTCATACCATGGTGGATGAAGGAAATATGTGTCATCCTCTCCTTTATTCCATTAAATAAACATATTAAGGTTAATCTAACTGATTATAACCAACTATATCCACCTCATAAGGGAACCAATGAGAACAAGACAAGGTTGGGGTTCAATCCTTACCATGGTTAAAGGTAATGATGGCTAAGCTTGGAAAACCCAAATTCATCATTTCCTTAGCTGAAATCTATCTTCAAAACATTAATGAGAAGGTTGGCAACATCCCTAGATAAACCTACTTCAGCCCAAACACATCTAAACCCCCTCATGGCTATAAATAGAGCCAAACCCAAGCTTAAGCAAGGAGAGAAGAGAAGGTAATAGTGGCCTAAGCTTTATCCAATTCCCCTAACTCCCAACAGTAAACTTGTTCCATAGGACCTTAGGAATGAATCCCAATCAAAATCCATCCCTTAGATAGCCTCAAAACTTCACAAAACCAGCACAAATAGGTTAACCCGAGAGCTTAAAATTAGGTTAGAAAGAGGAAATTCCAAGACCCCATACACTGCTCAAATCCAGAAACCTTCAACACCAAAATTGCTCCCTAGTACCTTAGCAATTGAACCCCACCAAAACCAGGCCCTCAAACCCACTATAACCCTTCAATTTGGCTAACCCGAGAGCACCAAAAATAAGACAAAACCAGGATAAAATGAGTTTCTGAAACCAAACACCACAAAAATCAAAATCAATCTTCCCAAATAGAGGTCAGAGAGGAAGAGCCCAACTGAAATTGAGCCTTTCTATAGCCTCTAGCCTTCTACTCACCATCTCATATTGAATCGTGCTCCTCAAAATTCAAAATCACATATAAACCTAATTTGAACTCAAATTGAAGTATCTAGAAGCTTTCTGGGACCTAGACGACCAATCCAAAGCAATTAGATCAATATTTGATACACTGTGGCCAAGGTATGGTTCTTCCTTATCAATGACTGTCGGGTTTCACACTTTGTGAAAGAAACCATTCCAAACCTCCACATATCCGTGTGGATATGTTCGTCTATTCGAGACGATGGTGTAGGAACAAACCTCGCTCGATTCCATCAAGAATCGAGTGAGATATTGTCCCTGGAACATGGACGGCTTGCGGGTTAAGGCGGGAGGAGGATGATGACGCACAGCCGTCTGATCTTCTGTTTAAAAGACTGACGGCCGAGATCATCGCCTACTCGATCCGCTGTTCGGAGCCCCGCAGCGAATCGAGCGCATTTTTGACACTGCCGAGGACACGCGACACTCCCTATGAATTTCTGTTTAGTTTTAGGTTTAATTAATACAGTTAAACCTTAAACTAATCAAAAATCCATATCTTTTTATATAAAAATCACAAAAATAAAAGAATAATATCCTTAAACTCAAGACAGTGAGCTCTACAATGTGGAATAAAAAAATTTAATTTTTTATTTATATTTAAATTTTAATTAATTAAATACTCCCTAGAGTATTTTAATTATTAAAAATTATTTATAAATAAAAAAATTATTAAATTTTAGCGGATTAATTCCTAAGCCTTTAGAAATAATCTCTGATTTTTCCAGAACAGAAGAATATTTTAACGTGACATTTCCAAATTTTCATGATATTTAGCAATTATTTTTATTAATAATTCTAAAAATCAGAAATTAAGAAAATGAACAAAGTTTAAATTAGAAATTAGTTATAAATTCAAGGGAATGATGTTAAACCCTAAATAATAAATTTTAACCACTTAAAAATTTAAAATGACATTTTAAATCCTTAAGGGTAAATAAATAGAAATTTATATTTAATTAACCCGGTAAAGAACCTTTTAAAACTTAATTAGGTTTAATCACTGTAGACTTATTTAATAATTTAGACCTTAATCATATTGGATTTAAGTCAAAACAAATCAAGTCTAAGATGTTATTAGGTTTAACTAATCAATACTAAACCTTAAAAGAGATTAGGTTTAATAAATATACATTAATTAGGTTTAAAACATCCTTAAACTTAATTAATCGATACTAAACTTTAAAAGAGATTAGGTTTAATAAATAAACTTTAATTAGTTAAGTTAGGGGGATTGTGATGCACCAAAAATATGTTTGATTTTTCATATATATTTTGTTCTCATTTTTTGTGATATTGCACTGTAATGGAAGATATTTTTCATGCTTTACTGCAGGTATGATGATTTTAGGTAAATGGAGCAAAAAAAGCAAAAAAGAATGAATTTGGAGCGAAAAAAGGCAAAAACCAAAATTTTGAAGTTTTGGCACCGAAGGCGCCCAAACAAACGTCGACGACGCGTTTTTCCAGAGACCTAGAAATTAAAAGTTGGGATAGGTCGCCGATGGCACCATATTGCCCGCTGACGATGTTCAATGTCGGTGGAGACCATATTCAATGTATTTGGTTGACTTTTGGAGCGATTCTCTTAGCAACTCTTAGGAAAGTCGTTCCTAGACTATTTTAACTAGTTTTGGACGCCAAAATTCAGTGTGTGTGTGTGTGTGTGTGTGTGTGTCTGTCTATGTGAGCAAAGAAAAGTGTGTGTGAGTGAAATAAAAGTATTTAGAGAGAGTTTAGAGTGTAGGTTTTGGTGTTTAGTATTGTTTTGTGAGGGATTCTTCTCAAAAGAGATGGAGGAGGAGAGGGAAAGTGAGAGATTGCTTCTTCCCTACAGTTCCAAGAGAGAATTGTGTGTTGTAGTTTAGAGAGAAAGAGATCCAAGAGAACTTCAAGGGATTTGCTTGGGGAATAAATTAAGATAAGTTTTATTTACTTTTCATAATTTGTATGACTTTGCTTTTATATATATAATCTTTGTTTTGTTGTATCTTCCTCATGAAATTTTAATTAGATTTCTTTGCCTTTCTCCTTCCAATAATAAATTGTGATGTGATAGTTCGGATTGGATGTGCCATATAAAAGATAAGAAATTGTGAGATTTTTCACATCGTTCGTCATTTACTTTTTGATCTGGCCAATTGATTCGTTAAAATATGTTGTGAAACATACGATCTGAAAGGGCTATGCTTTCTACAACAAAAGTGGAGATTACATTCAAACTCCATGAATAGTGAAGTTCATGGGGGTTGGGTTCAAATAAATAGAGAAATATATTTATTGGGCATAAAATTGGAGATTTTATGGTGACAGACTAAAATCCCTAAATTGGTCATAGTATTTGGAAACAAAAGCAAAAGTTAGTCTTCAGGGGAAAGGAAGTGGGAGCTCTGCAGTTAGAGCCAGTATCCCCCTAGCCTAACCATGGATTTAAGGTCTAAACCAAGGATTGGCTAATGTTATTTATAGCACTCGAAAGAGGGTAAAGAATATGTATGCTCCTATTTGGCACAATACCAGATTATACTAATCTTTATCATTCACTCACCCAAACATCATTGTAAGAGGGAGGACACTTTCTCTAAATTTGAACCTTGCATTACAAAAACTGATTATAGTAGTAGTTAATTTGAAGCTTAGAAATTAATTTAGTGATTTTAAAATCTCTAGCATCGTTATACTGTAGCATTTTTGGTAATACATTAAGTGCTTCGTAAATTGAATATTGGATTTCTATGCTACGCTTTAAGGATGGCTTCCTCCCTGTGGGATCGATAATTAGGACTCCGCTAGAGCCTTACATTACTTAAATGATACGTATACTTGCGAATAGATCGACTAATACATTCTTAAACCGATTATAATCCGTGACAGAATTGAAAAATTTTTGCAAAAATTTATTACTTCGTGTTTGTATCCGCCACATCACAAATTTAAGACAATTTTACGAGCGACGCAATGACTAAAATTTTTTGGCCCGATCACAGTCATTCAATGTGCAAAATATTGACCAGCCTTCACCTAAGTGAAAGCTAATGCCTAGTGGAATGACCTTGGCTACGTGCCCCTCAACCCGTGTCGGTGGGTCTTGAATCGATGTCTCGAGCTATGGGGAAAGATCATATGCATGAAGCATAGCCTCAACGTGCTAAGGTAGATGTCCCATACATCTGATATAAAAAATTGATGTCAATAGTCCTAACCGGCTGCACAAGTGCAGGGTGAGTCTCAAGTGTATGACTTTGACAAGGTCGCCACACTAGTCTTGTTCTAAGGATCTGAAGGATCTAATGGTGTCTCCCAAAGATAGATTTTAAAAATGTTGGCCTCATATATGGCCAATTATGCAACATGCATAGATTTTAAAATATGACTGATGTAGTAAGTCCAAATATAAATTTTATATTTCGGAATAAGGCTTATTAAATGTGAGCCTGTAACATGCAAGGGTGATCCCTGAATATTTATGCTTACGTTTTTCACTTTATATTTCTTTTGAATGATAATATCTCTTTCTTTGCAACAGCACAAAAAGCTTGAATTTGAAGAAAATATGAAATATATTTTAATTGTTTTATAATATGGGACTATACGCAAGTATACGTATCGTTTATCAAGTAATATAGGACTTTTTGATTACTCCCCGAGATATCGAACCCACTGGGAAATGTCTAAAAATATAAAGAAATAAGAAAATTAAATTTTTTACTTTTTAAATTGATTTTGTAAGTATGTTTTAAAATAGATAATTTGAAAATTGTTTTTGATGTTTTTTTTAATAAAAGAAAAACAAGCAACTAAAATTAACAAGACTACTAAATGATACGAAAGTAATGAGAATAAAATATCTTTTTTCTCTTTTAATGAATCAATAATAATTATGGAATTTCATTTTGGAAGTATTTAAATGTGTTGTGCTAAATAGGAACATTTATATTATTTACTCTTACTTGGTTCTATAAAGAAAAATTGGTTAATTTGAAGCTTTGAAATTTTGTATATGGGTTAGGCAGCTCACTCTATTCCCTCCACCTGGTGGCTAACATCTCATAATAAAATTTTTCACATCAAACTAAATTAGGGGCTTTAGCCTGTCACTCTAAAGTCCTCTAATTTTACTCCTCATTAAAAGCATATCTCCGTATTTATTTGCATTCAATTATATGGACTACAATTCTCATCCATACAATTGTGTGTGATTCTTTCCAATTGTGGATTAAGATAATACCGTATTGGTTTTTACATTATCACACAAAAAATTTTAATATCTTAATTGGCCAAATTAAGAAGTAAATTAACTGCAAGGAAATAAATCATCACAACTTCTTCCAACATTAAAAAATATATATTTCACATAACTTCCTTCCATAATTTAATTATTTCATCTGTTAAAATAAAAAAGATAAAGAATGCTACTCATAACTCATGAAGAAAACACAAACATAACTTGATTTGAAAGTAGAAATCATAGTGAAAATACAAAAAGTTTTACTTAAAAACAAAATGTAAAAATAAAGATAAACACTTATTTGAAAATCCTCTCCAAGAATCTGGAAGTTCCTCTGAAATATTGCTTTCCACTAAAATACTCCTCAAAGGTTGGTGCCCAATTCTATTGACTCCAACTCTGATTTTAGACTTCAATGCAAACTAGTTAAATGGAAGAAGGAAAATTGGTGAGAAGAAGGCTTCACACCAACCCCCTTTCTCCTTTAAAACTCTCTTAAACTAAAAAGGACTTAACTAATTGACTCTAAAAAGTAAAAAGAAGACTCTAAGAAGACTAAGAAGGACTAAGAAGGTCTCCCTTTTGATTATGAGACTTTATTCTTATAATTCTTCAAATGGTTCTTTTAAGTCTCTTCAAAATATGTCCAGAATCAATGTATCCACCAAAAAATGCATCTCTTTATTCAAATATTCCACCCAAAGGAAGTTAAGGAAGTTACCACCAAAAGTTTCTTCAAACACCCCTTAAAAATGCCAACAAATTTTATTTAATTCATACTTTTAAACTACTGCACGTATGCGCCAACCATGCGGCACTTAGCCGCCACAGGTCAAATTTTCACATAGCCCATTTTTGCTCCAAATTTAATCCTTTTTTCTCCGTTTTATCATAATAAGTCATTTTAATCATACTTGCAAGAAAAACACAAAAATAATTTCCATTAAAGTGTAATATCATCAAAAATAGGTGTAAAAAGGTGCATAAAAATACTATGTAGGTGTATCAAAATCCCACAAACTTAAAATGTTACTTCTCCTCAAGTGACTCTTAATCACATAGAAAATTTTAACATGCAAATTATGTAAATGAGTTTCTTAGGAAGGTTTCAAAATTTTGTTCTAGAAATGACATAGTCCAATTTTAAAAAAATAATAATAAATAAGACCAAGTTAAAGTTTAGAAAGTTCTTAAGTAAAGGATAATGAAAATATAAGTTTCTACCTAATTCAGAAATATTTGTAGATTCTTCAAAATATAGGATTCAAACATCTTATTTTTCTTACTTAAAAATTTTTATTTGAAATTAATTTTACTCACTATATTATTATCTTAAGCTTTAGATTTTCTCAAAACTTATATTTTAAACTTTTGGTATGGAACCAATTTTTTATTAGGCCCTTAAATCCTCAAGATTCTTCTTCATTTTCACATACTATTTTTCATTTTTTGTTTCTTTTTTTTATAAGGCAAGGTTTACTGTATCTGGATAGGCCTTTAATGACTTTGAATTTCGCCCTTCCATTTAAAACAAAGGTCTGATATGTATCTTTCACTTAAAAATAATAATAATAGTGTTGAAAATTGTTTTTCAATAAATGAAATTCATGTTTTGAAAAATACAAGTCAAATATTCTATTTTTATAAAAAATACAATAGTTCTTAGTAAAGATAGTTTAAATATATTTAACATTTGTTTACTAAGAAAATTTTAACTTCAAATTTTTTATTATTACTATAAATTTTAACTAAATTCTCTTACTCATTTCTATATTCAAAATTTTGTTTCCTTGAAATAACTTCAAATACATAATTGTTTTCAATCAAAAATAAAATTTCATTATAAGTATTCTTGACAACAAATAAAATTTTAGTTTTTAAAAATTTGTTTTTGAAATTCCCCCCAAACTTTAAATGTTTAGTTAAGATTAAATATTTAAGCATAAAAAATGATACATGGGTAAGAATTAAAAATTAAAATACCATGCTAGCAGGAATTTTCATATCTTAAATATGCAAGTATAACTGTTTAAAACAAGAAGTAAAAAGAAATGAAATTTAGTCTTTCATTTTTTTTCTTTAAATAAAAATTTCAAAACATTTCTACAGTAGTGGAGGTTTTCAAAACAAATACACACGAACTTTAACATGACTAAAATCACAACAACATTAGATAATATATGGTAATAGATTTTGAAAAGTTTAAACATGTAATTTAAATTGGGGTTTCTAATAGTGTTCTAAATTTTCCTAATAGTTTTGGAATTAAATTATACACTACTAAAAACTCAGACACTAGACACACATTTAAAACAGTTACTACAACAAACATATAACAAACATACAACATAAAACATCAATTTATCATATAAACATTTGTTTGGGCATAAAAGAAATAGTCCCAAGTATGCTCTACACAATATTAGAGTTCATACCATAGTACATCACATAAAAACTTAATCAACACATCACATATGAGAACATAAAATAAAAAAAATCACAACACATAAGAAAATTACATAACAACATCAAAAACTCAACACAACAATCCTAATCATCTTCATCACCTTTATTCCAATCTCTAGATGGCACATAAGGTATATAAAAAGGATGCAATATTTTCTATCTTACCATCCATATCTCTAACATGTTCTCTGGTAAGACTCACTTTCTTTAAAATCATTCTTAAAAATTTAGTTTGTTAATCTCCAGAAGATGATACACGTGAAGTGGAAGCTCCATAAGTAGAGGCAGTAGAAGCAGAAGCACTGTAAGCTCTAACAGATCCTCCTTTCCAGCCAAATACTAAATGAACAGTGTCAGTGTTTACAATTACACTGGTAATGTGTTTAAGTGGTTGAAGGACCTCTTCCCATGTTTCAAAATTCACTCCAGACTACTCACAAATAGAATGAATCAGATAAGGAAATCCCATACGTGCAGTAGTAGCAGCTCTGGCACAGTTGAGAATATAATAAAAAATAATAGCCCCTATGTCTGTAGGCTTTCCTTGTTGAATATAATGGTTCAGAACAGCTCTTTATCTCATAACTTCACTAACATGACTTGAAGGCAACAGCTTTGATGATACAAAGTAATGTCATGCCTTTGAGGTGGCATTCAACTTAGAGGCCTGAAAATTTACTCTTATTTCATTTGTTATCTTTCATAAACCTCTTCCATCGGTACTAAAAGACATTATATAATCTAGCTTTCCCTCAGAACGATGATAGTTGGCATAAAAAGAAGAACGATGAAAAATGTACTTGTTGACCTCGAACCATCACCATATTTTCTTCCGCTGCTGGCAAGTTTGCATAAAACTCTCTAACAATAGCAACAACGGAGAAGCAACATTAATTTTCCCAATTTCTTCTAATAATCATTTCTTCAATCTCTCCCCTAGTTTACTAAAAACTCGCTCAGGAATTAATTTACGCGATGAAAGTGCGTCGATGTATCTATCCTCCGCTCTAGAACTGACAAATTTGTAGGAATCAAATCTTACCTTCTCTCTCAAGCACTTCAACTTTGAAGCCATCTCAAAAAATTCACAAAAAGTTCTAAAATCAAATTAAACTTGCTAATTTAACTTCCAAAGGTAATTTCCACTAAATCCAAGAAAATTCTCATGCTTTTTCTCACATTTTCACCATGAATAGTGATTTTCAGATTTTTCAATAATGTACTCAATATACATGGTGAAAATAAAAAATTCTACTTAGGAGAAGTGCTCATACCTCAAGGAAATCAAATCTGATAAATTTCATCAAAATCAGCTCTTAAATGATCCAACTTAGAGATACCCTAGGCTTCTATTTCGCGAAACCGAGAGGTTGAAGGTGATGGGGGATTAAAATGGAAATTTTTTTGGTTTTTAACTACAGAAAACTGATTTTTAGCGAACTGGCGCCTATGCACAGAGCATACAATGCATAGCCGGGAATTTTGGCGCTTCAGCACCGACGATTTGACCTTAGCCGCCAGTGCCCAAATTTTGAGAATTAATTTTAATGGCACAAAATCACTTATTTAATCTCCCTTAATTACTTCTAATACTTATTTCTCCCCCATAAACTCTTATAATACTCTAAAATTACATTAAAATTTTCGTTTGATTCCAAACAAATTTCACACAAACACAATCTTATATTTCATTAATACAAACCACACTTAATACAAACTAAAAATTTCTAACCAAACATTTTGGTTGAAATTCCCCAATACATGAGTTCATAACACATTTCATAAAAATAAACTTGCATCATTAAGATGTAACAAACATCAAATTAAAGTGCAACAAAACACAAACATAAATCACAAACACAATACACTTAACATAGAAAACCAAATCACAAGACTACACTTAATTTAATTCCAATCTCCTGCAGGTGGATTATATCCAGAACGAACTTTAGTTCCATTTGAACCATCTGGAATATAAATCTAATAAAACGGGCGGTGATTAAAAACTCTTACATCTTCTTCTTCTACCATTTGTTCTTCAGATACATCACTCTATTTACTTCTTCCACATGACTTGTATGACTGAATTGCATTTTGAGTTGCCATCCAATATACGCTAAATGAGTGTTAGTTTCATTTACCATTCCTTCAATTGATTCCACATCTACTTTAATCTTTGTAATCCTTTCTGCACTTCCTTGAATACTAACTACTAGGAATCCATTGAATAACTCTTGCACACTTTCACTAATAAACTTCCTCTTGTTTGCTTCCTCCTTCTTCTTAACTTTCCCCTCCAAAGTAGACTTTTTGGCACTCAAAATACCCTTCCTTAGACTCAGGAATGAACATAAGAACTGGGGCAAGTCTTTCTTTAATTTTGGGTCTTTTTATAGACTTGGAAAGGCTTAAAATTGACACTAGACGTGTCAAAACTCACAAATAACTGCCAAATTTACTTCCCCGTGACTTAGGCATCTAGAAACCATTTTTTCAAGTTTTTGTAACTCTAGTGCCTAAGCGGCAATCTGCGGCGCATAGCCGCCACTGCTCAATTTAGCACAGGTCTACTGAACATCAAAATCTTCATTCTGACTCCTATAAGTCATCAAATAAGGTCCAAATAACACCACAATAACATATAAACTTCAAAATAATACCACATAATCTTAAAAACAAACCAAACAAAAGCACACACATCAAACTTAAAGTAAAGCACACAGATAACTATGGATTGCCTCCCACAAAGCGCATGGTTTAATGTCTTCAGGCTGACATACCCGGAGCTTATTCTAAGTGACCCAACATCATATTATTATCAAGTTTATTTTGATCGGCTGAAAAATATGTTTTAAGTCTATGACCATTAACATTAAATATTTTTCCAGTCTTAGGATCTTGAATATCCACAGCTCAATAGAAATAAACTTTCATCACGATAAATGATCCCATCCACCTGGACTTATGTTTTTCAGCAAAGATTTTCAATCTAGCATTATATAGCAAAACTTTTTGTCCTGGCTCAAGATTTTTAGTAAAAATCTTCCAATCATGCCACAACTTCATCTTTTCTTCATAAATCTTATCATTTTCATAAGATTCATTCCTTATCTCTTAAAGCTCATTTAATTGCAATAATCTCTTTTCACCAGTATCTTTCAAATTACAGTTTAACTCTTTAATTGCCCATTATGCTTTATGCTCAAGTTCAACTGGTAAAAGACAAGCTTTTCCAAAAAGTAGTCTATTTGGGGACATTCCTATAGGAGTTCTGTAACCAGTCCTATAGGCCCACAAAGCATAATCCAATTTAATTGACCAATCCTTTCTTTTTGGATTAATAGTTTTTTCCAATATTCTTTTAATTTTATGATTGGATAATTCATCTAAACCACTTGTCTGCGGATGATAAGCAGTAGCAATGTGATGGTTAATATGATTTTTTTTGTTAACTTTTCCATAATTGCATTTCTAAAATGACTTCCCCCATAGGTTATGATTACTCTTGGTATGCCAAATCTACAAAATATATTCTTTCTTAAAAACTTTGCAACACTTTGATCATCACATCGAGGTAAAGCAACAACTTCTATCCATTTGGATACATAGTCTACTACTATCAAAATGTATATATTTCTGAAAGATTGTATAAATGGTCCCATGAAATCTAATCCCCAAACATCAAATATTTCAACTTTTAACATATAATTGAGGGGCATCTCATTTCTTATAGAAATATTGCCTACACGTTGACATCGATCACTATTTTTTAATATAAGCATTAACATCCTTTAAAAATTTAGGCCAATAAAATATAGATTGTAAGATTTTTTATGCAGTTTTATTAACTCCAAAATGTCCCCCATAATCAGAATTATGAAATTTTTGAATAATTTCATAAGTTTCTTCTAACAGCACACGTCTTCGAATGATTAGATCCTTTCCTTGTTTATATAAAAATGGGTTATCCCAAAAATAAGTCTTAGCTTCATATACAAATTTCTTCCTCTCCTGGTATGTCAAATCATAGGGTAAAATACCACTAACAATAAAGTTTATAATGTCGGCATACCACAGAACATGCCACTCATTGCAGTGAACACCTTTTCATCACGAAAATTTTCATTAATTTCTTCAGCATCACAGAGAGATTTTTCAGTTTTAAGCCTGGACAGATGATCAGTAAGTTGATTATCAACACCCTTCCTATCTACTATCTCAAAATCAAATTCTTACAATAGAAGAATCTGTCTTATCAGTCTTGGTTTTATATCCTTTTTTTTCATTAAATATTAAATAGCTTAATGATCAGTATGCACCACACATTTAGTTCCAATTAAAAATGATAAGAATTTATTAAAAACAAATAATATAGCTAATAACTCTTTCTTAGTAGTGGTATAATTAATTTGAGCTTCATTAAGAGTTTTACTGTCATAGTAATAACCTTGAAAATTTTATCATATTTCTGACCTAAAACAGCTCCAATAGCATAATCACTAGCTTCAAACATTAATTCAAAAGCTTTTTCCCAGTTTGGTGAGACTATAACAGTTGCAGTGATTAATTTTTCTTTTAATGTTTCAAAAGCTTATAGGCATTCATCATCAAAATAAAAAATTACATCTTTTTCTAGTAAATGGCATAAAAGTTTTGAAATTTTTGAAAAGTCTTTAATATAACTCCTGTAGAATCCAGCATGTCCTAATAAACTTCTAATTCCCCTTACATTAGTTGGGCAAGGTAAATTAGAGATCACTTGAATTTTTACAGGATCTACCTACATATCATTTTCAGATATATAATGTCCTGAAACTATTCCTCCTGCTACCATAAATTGGCATTTTCCCAGTTAAGGACCAAATTAGTTTCTTCACTGCATTTTAGAACTTTAGACAGATGTTCTAAACATGATTCAAATGAAATTCCAAACACTGAAAACTCATCCATAAAAACATCAATTCCTTTTTCAATTGAATCACAGAAAATTGCCATCACACATATCTGAAATATAGCAGGACATTACATAAACCAAAGGGCATTCTTCTAAAAGTAAATGTACCACAAGGACTGGTAAACGTTGTTTTCTCTTGATCCTAAGAAGTAATATATATTTGGTGGCAATCAATATATCCATCCAGAAAACAAAAATATTTATGCCTAGCTACTCTATCCAACATCTGATCTAGAAAGGGAGGTGGAAAATAGTTTTTCCTAATAGCAAGGTTTAATTTTCTATAATTAATACATCTTCTCCATCTTGTAACTTATCTTGTTGGTATAGTCTCATTCTTTTCATTAACAGTCTCATTCTTTTCATTAACAGTCACAGTAACTCATTTCTTAGGAACACAGTGAATAGGACTAACCAATGCACTTTCTAAAATAGGGTAGATAATTCCAGCATACAACCACTTTAAAATTTATTTTTTAACAACTTCTTTCATGAAAGGGTTTAATCTCCTTTAAGGATTAGCCTAAGGTTTGCAGTTATCCTCCATAAGGATTCTATGCATACAAATTGAAGGACTGATTCCTTTAATATCAGTTATTGTCCATCCAAAGGCTTTATTATATTTCTTTAAAATTTCAAGCAAACTCTATTCTTCTTTCTCAGTGAATTGAGAGGAAATTATAACTGGAAAAGTTGAGGAATCACCTAAAAAGGCATACTTCAAATGGTTAGGAAGCAACTTTAAATCTAGTTCAGAAGGTTTTCAATTGATGGACCAAAAGATTCATCTTTTTCAGTCATGTCCAACAATTCAAAATTTTCATGAACATAATTTAAATCTTCTTCATGAAAATCTTCAGAATGTTGTAATTCCTTTTCTTGCTCGTGTTCCAATTCATCACTTTCAAATTTTTCTTCATAAGCTGATTTGAAATGACATTCACTAAAATTTTTGATAGCATCCATCCTATAGCATTTATTATCTTTACCTCTTGCAGGATTTTTCATTGATTTTGAAATATTGAATGTAACAATTTGATCATTGACTCTCATTTTTAATTCTCCTTTTTCCACATCTATCATTGCTCTGCTTGTGGCTATGAAATGTCTCTCTAAAATTATGGGTATCTCTTTATCTTCCTCCATATCTAGTACAATGAAATCAACAAGAAAGATAAGTTGATCCACTTTCAACAAAACATTCTATATAAGTCCTTTATGATATGTGATCGAACAATCTGCTAACTGCAGAGTTACAATTGTAGGGGTTATTTCTCATAATCCCAGTCTTTTGAATTTTAATAATGCATAAGGTTCATGCTTGCACCCAAATCACATAAAGCTTTTCCATAAAATTTGTCTCTGATCGTACATGGAATTGTGAAACTACTAGGATTTTTAAACTTATCAGGAAGCTTTTTCTGAATTATTACACTGCACTCTTCATTAAGTGCAAATGTTTCATTATCTTTAAACTTCCTTTTTCTATTGAAAATATCCTTCATAAATTTCTCATATCTTGGCGTTTGTTCTAAGGCTTCAGCAAATGGAATGTTGATTGTATGCTTCTTAAATATCTCCAAGAACTTTGAAAATTTCTTGTCATACTTTTGTTGATGAAGTCTCTGAAGAAATGGTGGTTATGGCTTTTCTAAATCAATCTTAGGTGGAGAAATAGGTCTTTACAAACTTTTCATAGCATCCTCTTTTGGTTTTTCAATCTCTTCTTTCTCTACTTCAATCTCTTTTTGAACTCTACCTTCCAACTCTCTTCCACTTCTCAGTTGAATTGATTTTACTTGCTCTTTATTCTTATCTCTTGGATTTACTTCAGTATTACTAGGAAGCATTCCTTGGGATCTATTAATTAATAAATTGTCAATTTGTCCCAATTGATTCTCAATATTTCTGATTGTAGCTCCTTGGCTTTGCAATTGATTTCCCATTTGTAACACCAATTCTTCAATAGAAAACTTCTTCTCCTTAAATTGTGAAGTATTATAAAATACTGGAGTGCAGGTTAGTCCATAATTATTATTCCCTTGGTTATTCCAGTTCCCCAATGAGTTTACTTAGTTGTTTTTCTGTTGTTGATTACTACCACCCTCATTATTGTTATTCCAGTTAAAGTTTGGATGGTTTTTCCAACCTGGTTTATAATAATTGGAATATAGGTTATTAGGCTTACTTATATAATTCAAAGTTTCTGGTGAAGTTTAAGAATCAACCATCTGGCGTAATGAATTTTCTTCAATCATGGAAATTGGCTGAGAAAAATTTATTCCAAATTATCTTTCTTGAAATTGCAGCAACTTGATTTTATAGCATTGCCAAAGCATCATTATCATGAATATTGGTGACCTTTTTAAGATTTAAACTTTTAGAAGGCCATTGAAAATTGTTAGTAGTCATTTATTCAATTAAAGCATAAGCATCAGCAAACTGTTTAGATATTAATGAGCCACAAGCAGCGGCGTCGATAATAGATATAAGGGACCCAACTAATCTATTATAAAAAGTCTGAATTATTATCTAATCCGGTATCGAATGATGTGGAAACTTGTTTAAGAGATCTTTAAAATGTTCCCATGCTTCATAAAAAGATTCCCCTTCAAATTAACAAAAAGATGTAATCTCATTTCTAAGCTTCACAGTCTTTGATGGTGGAAAATATTTAGCAATGAATTTTTGTGCTAAATCACCTCATGTTGTGATAGATCCAGGTGCTAATAAAATTAATCATATCTTAGCCTTATCCCTTAGTGAAAAAGGAAAAAGTCTAAGTCTAATAACATCCTTAGAAATACCATCATATTTAAAAGTAACACACAATTCTAGAAAATTTGCAAGATGTAAATTAGGATCTTCAGTTGGTGCTCCCCAAACTTATTATTAGATACCATTTCGATAATAGTAGGCTTAAGTTCAAATGAATTAGCAATGACAGCAGGGTGTTGAATATTTTCATGAAGTTCATCCACAGTAGAGTTAGCATAATCCCATAAAGGTCTGAATTCTTGATGGATGTTAATATTTTGATTTTCTTAATTTGCCATTTCTTGAATATTTTTTTATCTTTTTTAGTATTTTTAATTTTTTTGATTTTTTCTGATAGTTCTCTCTATTTCAGAATTGTAAGACACGAGTCATTCAGAACTTGAACTATGCATACAAAGCAATAAAATAAGATAAAGTAAAACACACTAACAAAAGCAAAGAAAAGTAAAAGTTTTAATTTTTCTTAATATTCTTTAAATGAAATTTTAATTAATTTCCCCGGCAACGACGTCAAAAACTTGACTTCGCCGGATAAGTATGCTTACGTTTTTCACATTATATTTTTTTCAATGATAATATCTCTTTCTTTGTAATAGCACCAAAAACTTGACTCTGAAGCAAATATGAAATATATTTTAATTGTTTTATAATATGGGATTCTACACAACTATACGTATCATTTATCAAGTAATATAAGACTTTTTGATTAAGCCCCGAGATATCGAACCCACAGGGAAATGTCTAAAAATATAAAGAAAAAAGAAAATTAACTTTTTGTTTTTTAAATTGATTTTGTAAAGTATGTTTTAAAATAGATAATTTGAAAATTGTTTTTGATGTTTCTTTAATGAAAGGTAAGCAAGCAACTAAAATTAACAAGAGTGCTATATGATATGAAAGCAATGAGAATAAAATATCTTTTACCTCTTCTAATTAATTAGTAATAATTATGGAATTTTGTTTTGGAAGTATTTAAATATGTTATGTCAAATAAGAGCAATTATATTCTTTACCCTTACATGGTTCTATAAAGAAAATTGGTTAATTTGAAGCTTTGAAATTTTGTAGATGTGCTAGGTAAGGAAGATACCAGCTCTCACTCTAGAGTTCCCTCTATTCCCTCCACCTGGGGGCTAACATCTCATAACAAAATTTTTCACATCAAACCAAATTAGGGGGCTTTACCCTGTCACTCTAAAGTCCTCTAATTTTACTCCCCATTAAAAACATATCTACCTATTTATTTGCATTCAATTATATGGACTATAATTATCATCCATACAATTACATGTGATTCTTTCCAATTGTTTATTGAGATAATATCACATTGGTTCTTACATATTCTCACAACAAATTTTAACATGTTAATTGGCCAAATCAAGAAGTAAATTTTAACATCACTACTTCTTCAAATATTAAACATATATACTTCACACAACTTCCTTCCATATTTTAATTACTTTATCATTTAAAAGGGAAAAGATAAAGAAAACTACTTAGAACTCATGAAAAAAATACAAACACAACTTGATTTGAAAGTAGAAATCATTGTAAAAACACAATAAGTTTTACTTAGAAACCAAATGTAAATACAAAGATAAACACTTATCTGAAAATCCTCTTCATAAGACTCTGGAAGTTCCTCTGAAATATTGTTTTCCACTAAAAGACTCCACAGAGGTTGGCGCCCAACTCTGTTGACTCTAATTCTGACTTTAGACTTCAATACAAACTAGATAAATGGATGAAGGAAAATTGGTGAGAAGAAAGCTTCACACCAACCCCCTTTCTCCTTTAAAACTCTCTTAAACTAAAAAAGACTTAACTAACTGACTCTAAAAAGTAAAAAGAAGACTTTAAAGAGACTAAGAAGGACTAAGAAGTTCTCCCTTCTGATTATAAGACTTTATTCTTATAATACTTCAAAAGGTGTTTTTGAGTCTCTTCAAAATATGTCCAAATTCAATATCCACCAAAGAATGCATCACTTCATAAAAATCTACTTGCAAAAGGAAGTTAAGGAAGTTACCACCAAAAGTTTCTTCAAACATCCCTTAAAAATGGCACCAAATTTGATCTAATTCATATTTTTAAACTGTCGTGCCTATGCGCCAACCATGCGACGCATAGCTGCCACAGGTCAAATTTTCACATAGCCCATTTTTGCTCCAAATTTGATCCTCTTTTTCTCCTTTTTATCATAATAAGTCATTTTAGTCATACCTGTAAGAAAAACACAAAAATACCTTCCATTAAAGTTCAATATCATCAAAATTAGGTATGAAAATGTGCATAAAAATACTATATATTTTAGGTGTATCAAAATCCCCCAAACTTAAAATGTTACTTGTCCTCAAGTGACTCTTAATCACATAGAAGATTTTAACATGCAAATTATGTAAATGAGTTTCTTAGGAAGGTTTCAAAATTTTATTCTAGAAATGAAATAGTCTAATTTAGAAAAACGTTTAGTAAATAAGACCAACTTAAAGTTTAGAAAGTTCTTAAGTAAAGGATAATGAAAATATAAGTTTCTATCTAATTCAGGAATATTTGTAGATTCTTCAAAATATAGGATTCAAACATCTTATTTTTCTTACTTAAAAATTTTTATTTCAAAATAATTTTACTCACCATATAATAATCTTAAGCTTTAGATTTTCTCAAAACTTATATTTTAAACTTTGGGTATGGAACCAATTTTTATTAGGCCCCTTAAATCCTCAACCTTCTCCTTCCTTTTCACATACTTTTTTTCACTTTTTATTTCTTTTTTTTTACAAGGCAAGGATTACTGTATATGGATAGGCCTTTACTAATTTTTAATTCCACCCTTCCATTTAAACAAAGGTCTGATATGTATCTTTCACTTAAAGTAATAATAATAGTGTTGAAAATTATTTTTCAATAAATGAAATTCAAGTTTTGAAAAATACAAGTCAAATCTTCTATTTTTATAAAAATACAATATTTCTTTCTAAAGATAATTTAACTATATTTAACATTTATTTACTAAGAAAATTTTATCTTCAAAATTTTCATTATTACTATAAATTTTAACTAAATTCTCTTACCCATTTCCATATTCAAAATTTTGTTTCCCTAATATAACTTCATATACATATTGTTTTCAATCAAAAATCAAATTTAATTATAAGTATTCTTAAGAATAAATAAAATTTTAGTTTTTAAAAAAGTTTTTTTAAAATTCACCCCAAAATTTATATGTTTAGTTAGGATTAAACATTTAAGCATAGAAAATCATACATGGGTAAGTATTAAAAACTAAAATACAATGCTATTAGGAATTTTCATATCCTAAATATGCAAGTATAACAGTTTAAAAACAAGAAGTAAAAAGAAATCAAATTCAGCTTTTCATTTTTTTTCTTAAAAAAAAATTCAAAAGACTTCTACAGTATTGGTGGGTTTCAAAGCAAATACATACCAACTTTAACATGACTAAAATCACAAACAACATTAGATAATATATGATAATAGATTTTGAAAGTTTTAAATATGCAATTTATATTGGGGTTTCTAATAGTGTTCTAAATTTTCTTAAAAGTTTTGGAATTAAATTATACACTACTAAAAACTCAAACACTAGATAAACATTTAAAACATTTACTACCACAAACATATCACAAAAATACAACATAAAACATCAATTTTTCATATAAACATCTGTATGGGCATACAAAGAAATAGTCTCAACTATGCTCTACACAATATCAGAGTTCATACCAAAATACATCACATAAAAATTTAATAAACACATCACATATGAGAGAATAAAATAAAAAAATTACAATACATAAGAAAATCACATAACAACATCACAAACTCAACACAACAATCATAACCATCATCCTCATCATCATCATCTTCATTCCAATAAATGGATGGCACATAAGGTATATAAAAAGAATGCAATATTTTCTGTCTTACCATCCATATCTCTAACATGTTCTCTGGTAAGACTCACTTTCTTGAAAATATTTCTTAACAATCCAGTTAGTGAATCTCTTGAAAATGATGCACGTGAAGTGGAAGCTTGAGAACTAGAGGCAGCAGAAGCAAAGGCACTGTAAGCTCTAACAGATCCTCCTTTCCAGCCAAATACTGAATGAATAGTGTAAGTGTTTACAACTACATTGGTAATGTGTTTAAGTGGCTGAAGAACCTCTTCCCATGTTTCAAACTTCACTTCAGACTACTCACAAATAGAATGAATCAGTAAGAAAATCCCATACCTGAAGTAGTAGCAGCTCTGTCACAGTTGAGAATATTATAAAAAATAATAGCTCCTATGTCTATAGGCTTTCCTTGTTGAATACAATGGTTCATAACATTTGTTTATTTCTTAACTTCACTAACATGACTTGAAGGCAACAGCTTTGATGAGATAAAGTAATGTCATGCCTTTGAGGTGGCATTCAACTTAGAGGCCTAATAATTTACTCTTCTTTCATTTTTTATCTTCCATAAACCTCTTGCATAAGTAAGAAAAGACATTATCTCATCTAGCTCTCCCTCAGAAGGATGATAAATGGCATAAAAACAAAACATCTCAGGAAGTTAATGGTAAAAGACATTAATTATTGCAGGTGAAAAATGTACTTGTTGACCTCGAACGATCACTATATTTTCTTCTACTGTTGGCAACTTTGTATAAAACTCTCTAACAACAGAAACAACAGCAACAGCGGAGAAGCAACATTGATTTTCCACATTTCTTCTAATAATCATTTCTTCAATCTCTCCCCCTAGTTTACTAAAAACACGTTCAGGAATCAATTTATTCGACGAAAGTGCGTCGATGTATCTATTCTCTGCTCTAGAACTGACAAATTTGTAGGAATCAAATCTTGCCTTTTCTCTCGAGTGCTTCAACTTTGGCGCCATCTCTAAAAATTCACAAAAAATTCCAAAATCAAACTAAACTTGCTAATTTAACTTCCAAAGGTAATTTCCACTAAATCCAAGCAATTTCTCATGCTTTTTTTCAAATTTTCACCATGAATAGTGATTTTCAGATTTTTCAATAATGTACTCAAAATACATGGTGAAAATCAAAAATTTTACTTAGGAGAAGTGCTCATTCCTCAAGGAACTCAAATCTAACAAATTTCATCGAAATCGACACTTAAATGATCTAACTTAAAGATACCCTAGGCTTCTATTTCGCTAAAATGAGAGCTTGAAGGAGATGGGCGGGTTAAAATGGCAAAATTTTAGGTTTTTAACTGCAAAAACTAATTTTTTGCTAAGTGTCGCCTATGCACGGAGCATACGGCGCATAGCTGGGAAATTTGGCGCTTAAGCACCGACAGTTTGATGATTAGCTGCTAGTGCCCAAATTTTGACAATTAATTTTAATGGTACAAAATCACTTAGTTAATCTCCCTTAATCACTTCTAATACTTATTTCTCCCCGATAAGCTCTTATAATACTTCAAACTTACACTAAAATTTTCATTTGATTCAAAACAAATTTCATACAAACACAATCTTATATTTCATTAATACAAACCACACTTAATAAAAACTAAAAATTTCTATCCTAACATTTTGGATGAAATCCTCAATAAATGAGTTCATAACACATTTCATAAAAACAAACTTTCATCATTAAGATGTAACAAACATCAAATTAAAGTGCAACAAAACACAAACATAAATCACAAACACAAAACACTTAACACAGAAAACCAAATCACAAGACTACACTTAATTTAATTCCAATCTCCTGCAGGTGGATTATATCCAGAACCACCATTAGTTCCATTTGAACCATCTGGAATATAAATATGATAAAACGGGTGGTGATTAAAAACTCTTACATCTTCTTCTTCTAACCATTTGTTCTCCAGATACATCGCTCTATTTGCTTCTTCCACAAGACTTGTATGACTGAATTGCATTTTGAGTTGTCATCTAATATGAGCTAAATGAAAGTTAGTTTCATTTACCTTTGCTTCAATTGATTTCACATCGGCTTCAATCTTTGCAATCCTTTCTGCAATTCCTTGAATACTAGCTGTTAGGAATCTGTTGAATAACTCTTTCAAACTTTTACTAATAAACTTCTTCTTGTTGGCTTCCTCCTTCTTCTTAACTTTGCTCTCCCAAGAAGACATTTTTGCACTCAAAATTCTTTTCCTTAGACTCAGGAATGAAATTAAGAACTGGGGCAAGTCTTTCTTTAATTTAGGGCCTTTTTATAGGCTTGGGAAGGCTTAAAACTGACCCTAGACATGTTAAAACTCACAAATAACTCCCAAATTTACTTCCCACGACTTAGGCATCTAGAAACCATTTTTTCACATTATTTTGTAACTCTGGTGCCTAAGCGCTAATCTGCAACACATAGCCGCCACTGCTCAATTTAGCACAGGTCTGCTAAACGTTCAAATCTTCATTCTGACAACTCTAAGTCGTCAAATAAGGTCCAAATAACGCTACTATAACATATAAACTTCAAAATACTACCACATAATCTTAAAAACAAACCAGACAAAGCACACACATCAAACTTAAAGTAAAGCACACTAATAACTATGAGTTTCCTCCCACAAAGCGCTTAGTTTAACGTCTTCAGTCTGACATACCCAGACCTTATTCTGAGTGACCCAACATCAAAGTATTATCAAGTTTAAGTTGATCGACTGAAAAATATGGTTTAAGTCTATGAGCATTAACTTTAAATGTTTTTCCAGTCTTAGGATCTTAAATATCCACAGCTCTATAAGAATAAACATTCATCACAATAAATGGGACCGTCCACCTGGACTTAAGTTTTCCAGCAAATATTTTTAATTTAGCATTATAAAGCAAAACTTTTTGTCCTGACTCAAGATTTTTAGTAAGAATCTTCCAATCATGCCACAACTTCATCTTTTCTTTATAAATCTTAACATTTTCATAAGATTCATTCCTTATCTCTTAAAGCTCATTTAATTGCAATAATCTCTTTTCTCTAGCATCTTTCAAATTATAATTGAACTCTTTAATAGCCCAATATTCTTTATGCTCAAGTTCAACTGGTAAATGACAAGCTTTTTCAAAAATTAGCCTATATGGGGACATTCTTATAGGAGTTCTATAAGCAGTCCTATTGGCCCAAAAAGCACAATCTAGTTTAATTGACCAATCCTTTCTATTTGGATTAACAGTCTTTTCCAATATTCTTTAATTTCACTATTGGATAATTCAACTAAACCACTTGTCTGTGAATGATAAGCAGTAGCAATGTGATGGTTAATACGATTTTTCTTTGTTAACTTTTCCATAATCACATTTCTAAAATGACTTCCCCCCATCAGTTATGATTATTCTTGGTTTTCCAAATGTGCAAATATAATCTTTCTTAAAAACTTTTTAACACTTTGAGCATAACATCGAGGTAAAGCAAAAAAGCTTTTATCAATTTTGATACATAGTCTACTACTATTAAAATGTATATATTTCTGAAGGATGGTATAATTGGTCCCATGAAATCTAATCCCCAAACATCAAATATTTAAACTTCTAGAAATATTGCCTACACGTTGACATTGATCACAATTTTTAATATAAGCATTAAAATCCTTATAATTTGTAGGATAATAAAATCCATATTGTATGATTTTATATGCAGTTTTATCAACTCCAAAATGTCCCCCATAATAAAAATTATGATATTTTTGAATAATTTCATAAGTTTCTTCTAATGGTGATTAGATCCTTTCCTTGTTTATATAAAAGTGGGTCATCACTAATATAAGTCTTAGCTTCAGATAAAAATTTCTTCCTGTCCTGCTATGTCAAACCATAGGGTAAAATATCACTAAGAATAAATTTTATAATGTCGACATACCACGGAACAATCCACTCATTAACAGTGAACACTTTTTCATCAGGAAAATTTTCATTAATTTCTTCAGCATCACAGAGAGATTTTTCAGTTTCAAGCCTAGACAGATGATCAGTAATTTGATTATCAACACCCTTCATATCTACTATCTCAAAATCAAATTCTTGCAACAGAAGAATCCATCTTATCAGTCTTGGTTTTTCATCCTTCTTTTTCATTAAATATTAAATAACAAAAAGATCAGTATGCACCACATCCTTCCTATCTACTATCTTAAAATCAAAATGATCAGTGTTCTAAATTTTCCTAATAGTTTTGGAATTAAATTATACACTACTAAAAATTCAAACACTAGACACACATTTAAAACAGTTACTACAACAAACATACAACAAACATACAACATAAAACATCAATTTATCATATAAACAATTGTATGGGCATAAAAGAAATAGTCCCAACTATGCTCTACACAATATCAGAGTTCATACCATAGTACATCACATAAAAACTTAATCAACACATCACATATGAGAGCATAAAATAAAAACATCACAACACATAAGAAAATTACATAACAACATCACAAACTCAACACAACAATCCTAATCATCATCATCACCTTCATTCCAATCTCTAGATGGCACATAAGGTATATAAAAAGGATGCAATATTTTCTATCTTACCATCCACATCTCTAACATGTTCTCTGGTAAAACTCACTTTCTTTAAAATCTTTCTTAGCAATGCAGTTTGTGAATCTATGGAAGATGATACACGTGAAGTGGAAGCTCGATAAGTAGAGGTAGCAGAAGCAGAAGCATTGTAAGCTTTAACAAATCCTCCTTTCCAGCAAAATAATGAATGAACAGTGTAGGCATTTACAATTACACCGGTAATGTGTTTATGTGGCTGAAGAACCTCTTCTCATGTTTCAAACTTCACTCCAGACTACTCACAAATAGAATGAATCAGATAAGGAAATCCCATACCTGCAGTAGTAGCAGCTCTGGCACAGTTGAAAATATAATAAAAAATAATAGCCCCTATTTATGTAGGCTTTCCTTGTTGAATACAATGGTTCTAAACAGCTCTTTCTCTCATAACTTCACTAACATGACTTGAAGGCAACAACTTTGATGAGATAAAGTAATGCCATGCCTTCGAGGTGGCATTCAACCTAGAGGCCTGAAAATTTACTCTTCTTTCATTTGTTATCTATCATAATCCTCTTCCATCGGTAAGAAAAGACATTATATCATCTAGCTCTCCCTCAGAACGATGATAGTTGGCATAAAAACAAAATATCTCAGGAGATTAATGGTAAAAGACATTAATTATTGTAGGTGAAAAATGTACTTGTTGACCTCGAACCATCAGCATAATTTCTTCTGTTGCTGGCAAGTTTGCATAAAACTCTCTAACAATAGCAACATCAGAGAAGCAATATTAAATTTCCCAATTTCTTCTAATAATAATTTCTTCAATCTCTCCCCCTGGTTAACTAAAAACTCGCTTAGGAATCAATTTACGCGATGAAAGTGCTCGACATATCTATCCTCCGCTCTAGAACTAAAAAATTTAAAGGAATCAAATCTCACCTTCTCTCTCGAGTGCTTCGACTTTGGAGCCATCTCTAAAAATTCACAAAAAATTCTAAAATCAAACTAAACTTGCTAATTTAACTTCCAAAGGTAATTTCCACTAAATCCAAGCGATTTCTCATGCTTTTTCTCAAATTTTCACCATGAATAGTAATTTTCAGATTTTTCAATAATGTACTCAAAATACATGGTGAAAATAAAAAATTTTACTTAGGAGAAGTGCTCATACCTCAAGGAACTCAAATCAAACAAATTTCATCAAAATCAGCTCTTAAATGATCCAACTTAGAGATACCCTAGGCTTCTATTTCGCGAAACCAAGAGGTTGAAGTTGATGGGGGGGGGGGGTTAAAATGGATAAATTTTTGGTTTTTAACTGCAGAAAAATGATTTTTCGCAAATTGGCGCCTATGCACAGAGCATACAATGCATAGCCGGGAAATTTGGCGCTTAAGCACCGACGATTTGACCTTCGCCGCCAGTGCCCAAATTTTGACAATTTTTTTTAAAGGCACATAATCACTTAGTTAATCTCCCTTAATCACTTCTAATACTTATTTCTCCCCCATAAACTCTTATAATACTCCAAAATTACATTAAAATTTTAATTTGATTCCAAATAAATTTCACACAAACACAATCTTATATTTCATTAATACAAACCACACTTAATACAAACAAAAAATTTCTATCCAAACATTTTGGATGAAATTCCCCAATACATGAGTTCATAACACATTTCATAAAAACAAACTTACATCATTAAGATGTAACAAACATCAAATTAAAGTGCAACAAAACAAAAACATAAATCACAAACACAATACACTTAACACAGAAAACCAAATCACAAGACTACACTTAATTTAATTCCAATCTCCTATAAGTGGATTATATCCAGAACCACCATTAGTTCCATTTGAACCATCTGGGATATAAATATGATAAAACGGGCGGTGATTAAAAACGCTTACATCTTCTTCTTCTAACCATTTGTTCTCCAGATACATCGCTCTATTTTCTTCTTCCACATGACTTGTATGACTGAATTGCATTTTGAGTTGTCATCCAATATGCGCTAAATAAACGTTAGTTTCATTCACCTTTACTTCAATTAATTTCACATCGGCTTCAATCTTTGCAATCCTTTCTGCAATTCCTTGAATACTAACTGCTAGGAATCCGTTGAATAACTCTTTCAAACCTTTACTAATAAACTTATTCTTGTTGGCTTCCTCCTTCTTCTTAACTTTGCTCTACTTAGAAGATATTTTTGCACACAAAATACTTTTCCTTAGACTCAGGAATGAAAATAAGAACTGGGGCAAGTCTTTCTGTAATTTAGGGCCTTTTTATAGGCTTAGGAAGGCTTAAAACTTACCCTAGACTTGTTAAAACTCACAAATAACTCCCAAATTTACTTCCCACGACTTAGGCATCTAGAAACCAATTTTTCACATTTTTTGTAACTCTGGTGCCTAAGCGCTAATCTGCAGCACATAGCCGTCGCTGCTCAATTTAGCACAGGTCTGCTAAACATCTAAATCTTCATTCTGACAACTCTAAGTCCTCAAATAAGGTCCAAATAACGCTACTATAATATACAAACTTCAAAATACTACCACATAATCTTAAAAACAAACCAAACAAAGCACACACATCAAACATAATGTAAATCACACCGATAACTATGGGTTGCCTCCCAAAAAGCGCTTAGTTTAACGTCTTCAGCCTGACATACCCATACCTTATTCTGATTGACCCAACATCCAATTATTATCAAGTTTAAGTTGATCGACTAAAAAATATGGTTTAAGTCTATGACCATTAACCTTAAATATTTTTCCAGTCTTAGGATCTTAAATATCCACAGCTCTATAGGAATAAACATTCATCACAATAAATGGGACCGTCTTAAGTTTTCCAACAAATATTTTTAATTTAGCATTATAAAGCAAAACTTTTTGTCCTGACTCAAGATTTTTAGTAAGAATCTTCCAATCATGCCACAACTTCAAATTTTCTTTATAAATCTTAACATTTTCATAAGATTCATTCCTTATCTCTTAAAGCTCATTTAATTACAATAATCTCTTATCTCTAGCATCTTTCAAATTACAATTGAACTCTTTAATAGACCAATATGCTTTGTACTCAAGTTCAACTGGTAAATGACAAGCTTTTTCAAAAATTAGCCTATATAGGGACATTCCTATAGGAGTTCTGTAAGCAGTCTTATAGGCCCACAAAGCATAATCTAGTTTAATTGACCAATCCTTTCTATTTGGATTAACAGTATTTTCCAATATTCTTTTTATTTCACAATTGGATAATTCAACTAAACCACTTGTCTGTGGATGATAAGCAGTAGCAATGTGATGGTTAAAATGATTTTTCTTTGTTAAATTTTCCATAATCGCATTTCTAAAATGACTTTCCCCCATCAGTTATGATTACTCTTGGTATTCCAAATGTGCAAAATATATTCTTTCTTAAAAACTTTGCAACACTTTGAGCATCACATCAAGGTAAAGCAACAGCTTTTATCAATTTGGATACATAGTCTACTACTATTAAAATTTATATATTTATGAAAGATGGTATAATTGGTCCCATAAAATTTAATCCCCAAACATCAAATATTTCAACTTCTAATATATAATTGAGGGGCATCTCATTTCTTCTAGAAATATTTCCTACACATTGACATCGATCACAATTTTTAATATAAGCATTAAAATCCTTTAAAATTATAATAAAATCCTGATTGTATGATTTTATATGCAGTTTTATCAACTCCAAAATGTCCCCCATAATCAGAATTATGACATTTTTGAATAATTTCATAAGTTTCTTCTAATGGTGATTAGATCCTTTTATTGTTTATATAAAAGTGGGTCATCACAAAAATAAGTCATAGCTTTAGATAAAAATTTCTTCCTCTCCTGCTATGTCAAACCATAGGGTAAAATATCACTAAGAATAAAGTTTATAATGTCGACATACCACGGAACAAGCCACTCATTAACAGTGAACACTTTTTCATCAGGAAAATTTTCATTAATTTCTTCAGCATCATAGAGAGATTATTCAGTTTCAAGCTTGGACAGATGATCAGTAATTTGATTATCAACACCCTTCCTATCTACTATCTCAAAATCAAATTCTTGCAACAGAAGAATCCATCTTATCAGTCTTGGTTTTGCATCCTTCTTTTTCATTAAATATTAAATAACAAAAGGATCAGTATGCCCCACACCTTTAGTTCCAATTAAATATGATCTGAATTTATCAAAAACAAATACTATAGCTAATAACTCTTTCTTAGTAGTGGTATAGTTAATTTGAGCTTCATTAAGAGTTTTACTAGAATAGTAAATTACTTTGAAAATATTATCATATTTCTAAACTAAAAAATCTCTAATAGTATAATCACTAGCATCACACATTAATTCAAAAGGTTTTTCCCAGTTTGGTGAGACTATAAAAGGTGCAGTGATTAATTTTTTTTAATGTTTCAAAAGCTATTAGGCATTCATCGTCAAAATAAAAAATTACATCTTTTTCCAGTAAACGACATAAAGGTTTTGAAACTTTTGAAAATTATTTAATATAAGGTCTATAGAATCCAGTATGTCCTAAAAAACTTATAATTCCCCTTACATTAGTTGTGCAAGGTAAATTAGAGATCACTTGAATTTTTACTAGATCTACCTCCATACCATTTTCTGATATACGATGTCCTAAAACTATTCCTCCTGCTACCATAAATTGACATTTTTCCCAATTAAGGACCAAATTAGTTTCTTCACAGCTTTTTAGAACTCTAGACATATGTTCTAAACATGATTCAAATGAAATTCCAAACACTGAAAACTCATCCATAAAAACATTAATTCCTTTTTCAATTAAATCATAGAAAATTGCCATCATACTTATCTGAAATATAGCATGGGCATTACATAAACTGAAGTGCATTCTTCTAAAAGTAAATGTATCATGAGGACTGGTAAACATTGTTTTCTCTTGATCCTTAGGAGATATATGTATTTGGTGGAAACCAGTATATCCATCTAGAAAACAAAAATATTTATGCTTAGCTAGTCTATCCAACATCTGATCTTGAGAGAGAAGTGGAAAATTCTCTTTCTTTGTAGTAAGGTTTAATTTTCTATAATCAATACATATTCTCCATCCTTTAACTTGTCTTGTTGTAATAATCTCATTCTTTTCATTAACAGTCATAGTAACTCCTCCTTTCTTAGGAACACAGTGAATAGGACTAACCCATGCATTATCTAAAATAGGGTAGATAATTCCACCATCCAACCACTTTAAAATTTCTTTTTTAAAAACTTTGTTCATGATAGAGCCCAAGGTTTGCAGTTATCGTCCATAAGAATTCTATGCATACAAATTGAAGGACTGATTCTTTTAATATCAGTTATTGTCCATCCAAAGGCTTTATTATATTTCTTTAAAACTTCAAGTAAACTCTCTTCTTCTTTCTAAGTCAATTGGGAGGAAATTATGATTATAAATGTTGAGAAATCACCTAAAAATGCATACTTAAAATGGTTAGGAAATAACTTTAAATCTAGGTCATGAGGTTGAACCACTCCGCGCACTTTACGTAAGCTTAATAATGCAAGAATTTGATATCACTACTAAAAAGAGTTGAATCTCTAGCAATGACACCAAAAACTTGAATGTAATTATAAATTTGATAAAGAAGTGTATAAAATATTCAGTAATCGTAGAGATACTCTTATCAATGCAAGTATAAGTATCGCTCAAGTAATACAGGGCTCTAGTGGAGTCTCGAATATCAATCCTGCAGGGAATATTTTAGAGGCTACGAACTAGGATTTTAGAAACCAATACAGAATCACAACCTTATGATTCAAATTGCCTATTTGTCACTAATATGCAATCATAAATAAAATGTAATTTTAATAAACTAATTCTACTAATAATTAACTATTTTTACTAATAAAGTGATGTTCAATATATAAGCAAGCATCCTTCTCCTTATTAAGAAATTTAAGTGAATGGATAAATTGAATTAGTTTAAAACTGTGTTGTGCCAAATAGGAGTATACATATTGTTTATCCTTTGGTCCAATCATAAAGAACATTGACTAATCCTATGCTTGGTTACTGAATCTGCGGCTAGGCTGGGAGGTTACCGGCTCTCACTTCAGAGCTCCCACATTCCCCTCGCCTGAGGGCTAACATCTATACTTCAGCACCAAAACGATAGGACCGAATTTAAGTTTTTAGTCTGTCACTCTAAAATCTCCAATTCTATGCCGGATAAATAATATTTCCCAATTTATTTGCACCCTACATTACAGGACTTTGACCTCCCTGAATCATGGATGTAATCTTTATTTTAGTTGTAAAAATCAACATATTTTAACAAATCAATTGGCCAGATTGAAAGTAAATTAGGATTGAAGTGAAAGGATCATCACAACTTCTTTAACATTCTCCTGGAGCAACTAATTCAAGTCACCATTTCACAAAATCTCAAAACAAGGAGAAAGACAGAGAAACTACTCAGATCTCATGGTGAAGATACGAAAAAACTTGGATTTCTTATATAAAATCAAAGTTATACAAACTATAATAAGTACATACAACTTATCTCGTATTCCTCCCCAAGCAAACTCCTTGAAGTTCCTCAGAATCTCTTCCTTTCTTGACAGCACACAGAATTCTCCTTTCGAAGCGGCAAGGAAGAAGAAATCTCTCACTTTCCTTTCACTCTTACAATCTCTCAAAGAATTCCTCACAATTAACACTAATTTAACTCAATCTCTATAACTCTTAGGGCACCCAAGTAAGTAACAAACACTCACGGACACCTCCATTTTCAGCCTCAAATTGTCTCTTTTAAATTTGTAGAAGAGTTTCCATGAGTTGCCCAAGCATCCCTTCAAAAATCATCCACATTCAATGTACCTCATGAGAGAACTGACATACTCACCGTTGGTGGCCTTGATCTCGCCGTTGGCGGCCTTCTAGAGTACTAGGTTTTGGACCTTCTTTGCTAAGGCTCGCTATCAGCGGAGTTGAGCTCGCCGTTGGTGACCTTCTTTGTAATTTATTTTCTGAACTCTTGGGAAAAATCCACAGTCGGCGTCGTTGATCTTCATTTTTAGTCCTTTTTTCTCCCAATTCATTCATTTTTTGCATCTTTTGCTCCAAAAACCATAAATCAACATACCTGCAACAAAACATCAAAAATACCTTTCTTTAAAGTGCAATATCATCAAAATCAATATAAAATAGGCATGAAAATCTCAACATATTTTCAGTTGGTCAGAGGTTTTTCAATTGATGGACCAAAATATTCATCTTTTTCAGTCATGTACAGCAATTCAAAATTTTCATGAACATAATTTAAATCTTCCTCATGAAAATCTTCAAAATGTTGTAATTCCTTTTCTTGTTCGTATTCCAATTCTTTACTTTCTGATTTTTCTTCATCAGCTGATTTAAAATGACATTCACTCAATTATCTGATAGCGTTCATCCTATAACATTCATGATCTTTACCTCTTGCAAGATATTTCATTGATTTTGAAATATTGAATGTAATATTTTGATAATTAACTCTCATTTTTAATTCTCCTTTTTGCACATCTATCATTGCTCTGCCTGTGGCTAGGAAGGTCTCCCTAAAATTATGGGTATCTTTTTATCTTCCTCCATATCTAGTACAATGAAATCAAAATGAAAGATAAATTGATCCACTTTCACCAAAATATCCTCTATAACTCCTTTAAGATATGTGATTGAATGATCTGCTGACTGCAGAGTTACTGTAGTAGAGGTTATTTCTCTTAATCCCAGTCTTTTGAATATTGATAATGGCATAAGTTTAATGCTTACACCCAAATCACATAAAGCTTTTCCATAAAATTTGTCTCCGATCACTCATGGAATTGTGAAACTACCAGGATTTTTAAGCTTTTCATGAAGCTTTTTTCTGAATTATTGCACTGCACTCTTCACTAAGTGCAACAATTTCATTATCTTCAAACTTCCTTTTTCTGGTGAGAATATCCTTCATAAATTTCACATAGCTTGGCATTTGTTCTAAGGCTTCAGCAAATGGAATGTTGATTGTATGCTTCCAAAATATCTCTAAGAACTTTGAAAATTACTTATCCAACTTTTTTTGACGACGTCTTTGAGGAAATGGAGGTGATCGCATTTCTAAATCAGTCTTAGGTGGAGAACTAGGTCTTTCCAAACCTTTCGAAGCGTCCTCTTTTGGCTTTTCAATCTCTTCTTTCTATAATTCAATCTCTTTTTGAACTCTACCTTCCAACTCTCTTCCACTTCTCAATTTAATTGATTTTACTTGCTCTTTATTTTTATCTCTTGGATTTACTTCAGTATTGCTAGGAAGCGTTCCTTGGGATCTATTACTTAGTGAATTGTCAATTTGTCCCAATTGATTCTCAATATTTCTGATTGTAGCTCCTTGGCTTTGCAATTGATTTCCCATTTGTAACACTACTTCTTCAATAGATCATTTCTTCTCCTTAAAATGTGAAGTATTATTAAATCCTGGAGGACAGGTTGGTATATAATTATTATTCCCTTGGTTGTTCCAGTTCCCCAATGGGTTTACTTGGTTGTTTCCCCATTGTTGATCACTACCACCCTCATTATTATTATTCGAGTTAAAGTTTGGAAGGATTTTCCAACTTGGGTTATAATAATTGGAATATGGGTTATTAGGCTTACTTACAGAATTCAAAGTTTCTGGTGAAGTTTGAGAATCAACCATCTAGCCTAATGAATTTTCTTCAATCATGGAAATTGGCTGAGAAAAACTTATTCCACTTTAGTCTACCATTCTTGAAATTGTAGCAACTTGATTTGCTGGCATTACAAAAGTATCATTATCATGAATATTGGCTACCTTTTTAGGATTTAACCTTTCAGAAGGTCATTGAAAATTGTTAGAAGTCATTTCTTCAAATAAAGCATAAGCATCAGCAAACTGTTTAGACATTAATGAACCACCAGCAGCGGCCTCGATAATAGATCTAAGAGATCCAACTAATCTATTATAAAAAGTCTAAATTATTAATCAATCTGGTATCGAATGATGAGGACACTTTCTTAAGAGATCTTTAAATTGTTCCCATGCTTCATAAATAGATTCCCTTTCAAACTGACAAAAATATGTAATCTCCTTTCTAAGCTTCGCAGTCTTTGATGGTGAAAAATATTTAGCAAAGAATTTTTTTGCTAAATCACCCCAAGTTTTGATAGATCCAGGTGCTAATGAATTTAACCATATCTTAGCCTTATCCCTCAGTGAAAAAGGAAAAAGTCTAAGTCTAATAGCATCCTCAGAAACACCATCGTATTTAAAAGTAGCACACAATTATAAAAAATTAGCAAGATGCAAATTAGGATCTTCAGTTGGTGCTCCCCCATATTGATTACTAAATACCATATTAGATAATAACAAGCTTAAGTTCAAATGAACTAGCATTGACAGCAGGGTGATGAATACTATCATGAAGTTCATCCACTGTAGAGTTAACAAAATCCCTTAAAGGAATGAATTCTTAATGGATGTTAATATTTTGCTTTTCTTGATTCACCATTTCTTGAATAGTTTTATCTTTTTTAGTATTTTAAATTTTTTTGATTTTTTTCTGATAGTTCTATCTAACTCAGGATCGTAAGACACAGTCCTTCAAAACATGAACTACGCATAAGCAACAATAAAATAAGATAAATTAAAGCACAATAACAAAAGCAAAGAAAATTAAAAGTTTTAATTTTTCTTAATCTTCTTTATATGAAATTTTAATTAATTTCCACGGCAATGGCGCCAAAAACTTGACTCCGCAGGATAAGTATGCTTACATTTTTCACTTTATATTTCTTTTCAATGATAATATCTCTTTCTTTGCAATAGCACCAAAACTTGACTCTGAAGCAAATACGAAATATATTTTAATTGTTTTATAATATGGGATTCTACGCAAGTATATGTATTGTTTATCAAGTAATATTGGACTTTCTGATTAAGTCCTGAGATATTGAACCCACAGGGAAATGTCTAAAAATATAAAGATATAAGAAAATTAACTTTTTGTTTTTGAAAGTGAACATGTAAAGTATGTTTTAAAATAGATAATTTGAAAACTATTTTTTATGTTTTTTTTAATAAAAGGTAAGGAAGCAACTAAAATTAACAAGACTACTATATGATATGAAAGCAATGAGAATAAAATATCTTTTACCACTTTTAATGAATCAGTAATAATTATGGAGTTTTGTTTTGAAAGTATTTAAATGTGTTATGCCAAATAAGAGCAATTTTATTCTTTACCCTTACTTAGTTTTATAAAAAAAAAATTGGTTAATTTGAAGCTTTGAAATTTTGTAGATGGGTTAGGCAGGGAAGATACCAGCTCTCACTATAGAGTTCCCTCTATTCCCTCCACCTGGGGGCTAACATCTAATAACAAAATTTGTCACACTAAACCAAATTAGGGGGCTTTAGCCTGTCACTCTAAAGTCCTCTAATTTTACTCCCCATTAAAAACATATCTCCATATTTATTTGCATTTAATTATATGGACTACAATTATCATCCATACAATTTCATGTGATTCTTTCCAATTGTTAATTGAGATAAAACACATTGGTTCTTACATAATCTCACAACAAATTTTTGCATCTTTAGTAGCCAACTCAAGAAGTAAATTAAGTGTAAGGAAATAAATCATCACAACTTCTTCCAACATTAAACATATATACTTCACACAAATTCCTTCCATAATTTAATTACTTCATCATTTAAAAGGAAAAAGATAAATAAAATAACTCAGAACTCATGGAGAAAACACAAACACAACTTGATTTAAAAGTAGAAATCATAGTGAAATCACAACAAGTTTTACTTAAAAACCAAATGTAAAAATAAAGATAAACACTTAACCAAAAATCCTCTCCACAAGACTCTGGAAGTTCCTATGAGATGTTGCTTTCCACTAAAAGACTCCACAGAGGTTGGCGCCCAACTCTGTTAACTCCAACTCTGACTTTAGACTTCAATACAAACTAGATAAATGGATGAAGGAAAATTGGTGAGAAGAAGGCTTCACACCAACCCCCTTTCTCCTTTAAACTCTCTTAAACTAAAAAATACTTAACTAACTGACTCTAAAAAGTAAAAAAGAAGAATCTAACAGGACTAAGAAGGACTAAGAATGTCTCCCTTCTGATTATATGACTTTATTCTTATAATTCTTCAAATGGTGCTTTTGTGTCTCTTCAAAAATATGTCCAGATTCAATGTATCCACCAAAAAATGCATCTCTTCATTCAAATCTGCTACCCAAAGGAAGTTAAGGAAGTTACCACCAAAAGTTGCTTCAAACACCCCTTAAAAATGGCGCCAAATTTGATTAAAAATTGATTTTTAACTGTAGCGCTAAGCACCGACACTTTGGCGGCAGAGGCCAAATTTCTCAAACTTCATAATTTTGCTCCAAATTTGATCATTTGCTCCTTTCATCATAATTAGTCATTTTCATCATACCTGCAAGAAAAACACAAATACCTTCCATTAAAGTGAAATATCATAAAAAATTGGTATAAAAATGTGCATAAAAATACTATATATTTTAGGTGTATCACGCCTTGAAACTTACAAACTTTCTACTGTTGAACACTTGAAATCTCTGAGTTTCCATCGAATCAGAATCCATTTCGATAAGAATTTTGGTCTTCCTCTTCATTCCTTTGGAAAATCCAGCGTCTAGGGGTGGTTTTTGGGAGTTCTAATGGAGGATTTACCACCTAGAACCGCCAAAACTCAGATTTAAAGACGAGAAATGATTTTCTGAACAGCGGCGCTATCCGGCACTGATAATACCGTCGTTCAGCTCGAGTTCAAATTTCGCCAAACTTCACTTCGTTCAATTTTTTTCCAAATTTCGATTCGATTCATTTCTTAAATATTATTAATGATAATTAAAGAAGAATAAGACTTAACTAGGTAACAAACAAACACAAATAACATATAAAATAAAGCACACACTCAATAACTGTGGGTTGCCTCCCACAAAACACTTGGTTTAACGCCGTCAGCCCGAAATAACTTTTAGTTACTCAGGTTGATCCAACATTAAAACCTCTTTAAAATTAGATCTATTGCCTTCATAATATGGTTTTAATCTTTGGCCATTAACTTTGAATAATCTTCCATATTTAGGGTCTTCGATAAACACAGCTCCAAACTGATATACTTTTATGACAATTAAAGGTCTTGTCCATCTTGATTTCAGTTTCCCAGGAAATAATTTCAATCTTGTATTGTATAGTAAAACTTTTTATCTTGGTTCAAATTTCTTTTTGCCAATCTTCCGATCATGCCATATTTTTCTTCTTTCCTTCTATATTATATCATTATCATATGATTCATTTCTAATTTCTTCCAATTCATTCAATTGCAACGGTCTCTTCTCACCAGCATTTTTTAAATTAAAGTTCAATTTCTTTATCGCTCAATACGCTTTATATTCTAATTCAACTGGCAAGTGACAGGTTTTTCTAAAGATTAATCTGTAAGGGTACATTCCTATAGGAGTTTTATAAGCAGATTTGTATGCCCATAAAGCATTATCTAATTTAGCAGACCTATCCAATTTCTCAGGATTAATGACTTTCTTCAAAATTCGTTTAATTTCACGATTAGATACCTCTACTAAACCATTAGTTTGGGATGATAAGCTGTAGAGATTCTATGCATAATGTTATATTTTCCCACCAATCTCTGAATCAGATTATTCTTAAAATGGGATCCTCCATCAGTGATGATTACTTTAGTCATTCCATATCTTGTGAAAATATTTTTCATTAAAAACCTTGAAACACTTTTAGCATTACCCCTAGGTAAAGCTATTTCCTCAATCCATTTTTAATACATAATCAACAACAATCAGTGTATATATATTTCCAAATGAAGGCATAAATGGTCCCATAAAATATAATCCTCATGCATCAAAAATTTCAACTTCAAGAGTAAAATTAAGAGGCATTTCATTTCTTCTAGATATATTGCCTATTCTCTGGCATTGATCATAAGTTTTGATAAATTTATAAACATCTCTAAAAAGTTTAGGCTAATAAAATCCAGATTGCAAAATCTTATGTGCAGTTCTATCAATTCTGAAATGTCCTCCAAATTCAGAATCATGACATTCTCGAATAATTCTTTTCAGTTTCTTCATAAGGCACACATATCCTAATAATAAGATCTTTACATTGCTTGTATAGATAAGGATCGTCCCAAAAATAAAATTTAGCATCATGCTTAAATTTTTTTTGTTGTTGCATTGTTAAATCAGGTGGTAAATATTACTAACGATGTAGTTCACAATATCAGCATATCATGATAAATTTCCTTCAATAATATTATATAATTGTTCATCAGGAAAAGTTTCAGTAATTTCCTTTTCAAAATCATCTAAATTAGGTTTATCAAGTCTAGATAAATGATTAGCTATTTGATTGTCGACCCATTTTCTATTAACGATCTCAAAATCAAATTCTTGCTTTAAAAGCATCCATCGAATCAGTCTTGGTTTTGCATTCATCTTTTACATTAAGTATTTAATAGCAGAATGATCAGTATGCACTATGCATTTAGCTTTGATTAAGTATGATCAAAATTTTTCAAAAGCATATACAATCGCTAATAACTCTCTTTCAGTAGTAGTGTAATTAATTTGAGTATCAGTAAGAGTATTACTATAATAGTATATAACTTTAAACATCTTGTCATGTCTTTACCCTAAAAAAACTCCAATAGCGTAATCGCTAGCATCACACATTAGTTCAAATGGTTTCTTCCAATCAGGTGAAACTATTATAGGTGCAACAATTAGTTTTTCCTTCAAAAGATCGAAAGCTTTTAAACATTCATTGTTAAAATCAAACTTTCTCTCTTTTTTCCAAAAGTTGGCATAGAGGCTTAGAAATTTTTGAAAAATCTTTAATATATCGCCTGTAGAATCCTACATGTCCCAAAAAGCTTCTTACCCCTCTCACAGTTGTTGGAGGTGGTAATTTTTCTATAACTTGAATTTTTACAGGATCTACTTCCATGCCATATTCAGATATTTTAAGCCTAAGAACAATTCCTCCTGCAATCATAAATTGACACTTTTCCCATTTTAGGACTAAATTTGTTCTTTCGTATACCTCTAAAAATTTTTCTAAATTGCATAGGCATGCTTCAAATGAATCTCCAAATACTGAGAAATCATCCATAAACACTTCTATTCCATCATCAATTAATTTGATAAATATGGATGTCATACATCTTTGAAATGTTGCAGGTGCATTACATAATCCAAAGGTCATTCTTCTAAAAGCAAAAGTTCCATAAGGGCTAGTAAATGTAGTCTTCTCTTGATCCTCAGGAGTAATAAGTATTTGGTAATAACCGGTATATCCATCTAGAAAGCAATAGTACTTGTGTCCAACAATTCTGTCTAGAATTTGGTCTAAAAATGGTAAAGGAAAGTGATCTTTTCTGGTGGCGGCATTTAATTTTCTATAATCAATACCTATTCACTAGCCAGTAACTTGTCTTGTTGGTATAATTTCATTTATATCATTTACGTCAACAGTCACTCCTCCTTTCTTAGGGACACAATGAATTGGGCTCACCTAAACACTATCAGAAATAGGATAAATAATTCCATCATCTAACCACTTTAAAATCTCTTTTTTAATCACTTCTTTCATTATTGGGTTCAGTATCCTTTGTGAATCAATTCTTGGTTTGAGTTGTTCATCCAACAAAATTATGTGCATACAGATCAAAGGATTGATTCCTTTAGTATCAGTTATGGACCAACCAAAAGCCTTTTTGTATCTTTTTAAAGTTTTAAATAATTTTTGTTCTTGATACTCATTTAGATCCAAAGATACAATGACTAGTAAAGTAGATGATTCTCGTAAAAACATGTACTTTAAATGATTAGGAAGAATTTCCAGCTCAACTTCAGGGGGTTTAATGATAGATGGAATTAAACTTTTATCTCCATTTTCCATAGTATCCAATTCTTCAAAATTTTCCTAAACAAATTCTAACTATTCATGCTTCATATCATTAAAATCATCTTCAATTTCACTTTCATATTCATCCTCACATTCCAGATTTTCTTCAAATACTTCTTTAAAATGATCTTCTCTCAAATAATCACAGACTTCCATTCGATAACACTTATCATCTTTTTCAGTTGAAGGGTACTTCATAAATTTTAGAATGTTGAAAGTTACCTCTTGGTCATTAACTCTCATAGTTAATTCTCCTTTTTGGACATCGATCATAGCTCTCCCAGTAGCAAGAAATGGTCTTCCCAAAATAATTGGAATATCTTTATTTTCCTCCATATCTAATATAATAAAGTCCAAAGGAAAGATAAATTTATCCACCTTTACTAATACATCTTCTAAAACTCCTTTAAGATAAGTGATAAAACGATCAGCCAGTTGAAGTGTCACAGATGTAGGTGAAATTTCTCTTATTCCAATCTTTTGAAAGTTGATAAAGGCATAAGATTAATACTCGCTCCAAGATCACATAAAGCTCTTTTAAAAAAATTTTCACCTATAGCTCACGGGATAGTGCAACTACTTAGGTCTTTAAGTTTTTTAGGAAGCTTTTTCTGAATAATTGCACTACACTCATCGCTAAGTGCAACAGTCTCGTGGTCTTTAAACTTTCTTTTCTTTTTAAGTATATCCTTCATAAACTTTGCATAATCAGGCATCTGCTCCAATGTTTCAATAAATAGAATATTAATTGTTAATTTCTTAAGAATTTCTGAAAATTATGCAAATCTGTTATCCCTGCTCTATTTCTTTAGTCTTTGAGGAAATGGCGGAGGTGGTTTTTCAACAGTTACCTTCATTAGTTCTAGCGGATATTCATTTAGATATATCTTATTATAACATTTCTCAGTGTTCACTTCCTCTCTTTCAACTTTGACTTCTTTTTGAACTCTTGGTTCCAATTCTTTACCACTCCTTAATTGAATAGCCTTAATTTGCTCTTTATTTTGATCTTTTGGTTGATCTCAACATTACTAGGAGACCGGCGAACTTTATATAAGCAAGAATTTATGAACTCAAATTTATATATGTTTATAATGATTTTGTAAAGTCCGAGAACTCAATGCAAGTATGTGTATCGTATCAAGTAATACAGGGCTCTAATGGAGTCCTGGTTATCTATCCCACAGGGAAGTACGAAGTAGAAGAAAATGTTTCACAATAGATAATGTGGCACTAAAATCTGATACTCAATTTGCACTTAATGTTTACTACTTACTTCTACTACCACTATGCACAAAACAATAACAATTAATCAAACTACAATTACTTCTAATAACTTTGAAAATAGAATTAACTAACAGACACACTAAATTACGTATTTAAAATTTTTTTGATATATATGAGAAAAGTATCTTTCCTCTTGCAATGAGAATATGATGTGTGGATTGATATGAAAAATATCTATGTTATTGTGCCAAATAGGAGCATAAATGTTTCTTTACCCTTAAGAGAGTACCACCTCTTCTAATCATGAAAAGAACATTGATATATCCTAAGTTTAGTCACTAAATCTAAGGCTAGGCTGAGAGGATACTGGCTCTCACTTCGGAGCTCCCACTCACCCTTCACCTGAAGGCTAACCTTCGAGTTTAGTTACTAATCTTAAAACCAATCTGGGGATCTCAGCCTGTCACCCTGAAACCTCTAAATTGAAGTCCATCAAAACACAATTCCTATTTATTTGCACTTAATTTCCATGAACTACGCAATTCATCCATGGAAATTGAATGGATTCTTCATTATTGTTGTAGGTCACTAAATCCTTTCAGAATTAATGTTCAACAACATATTTAACAATTCAGTTGGCCAAATTGAAAAGTAAATTAAGTTCGACATGAAAAACCATCACAATTTCTTTAATACATTTAAAGCACGTCAAATCCATATCAATCCAACATCACATCTCTATGCAAGAAGAAAGACAAAGGAGACTACTCTGAATTAATGAAGAAGATATAATAAAACATGGATTTTATATATAGAAGAAAAGTCATACAAACCACTAAAGAAAATACAACTTATCTCTTTCTCTTCCCCAATGCAATTCCCTTGAAGTTCCTTTGAATCATTTTCTCTGTTCTTTACAACACTTGATTCTCTCTTTAGAATGGAATGGAAGAAGCAATCTCTCACTTTACTCCTTCTCCTTCACTCCTTAGAGAAGAATTCTCCTTAGAGAAGAATTCCTCTCAAACTCTCACTTCTACACACTCTTCTCCTAATCCCTAACACTTAACACACACACAACCCACATTAGAACCACTCAAAAGCCACTGAACTCCACACACTTTGTGTCCAATAATAGTTACTTATAAGTTAGAAATGAAATCCTAAGAGTTTCCATAGGCATCCCTTCAAAAAGTTGCCAAAACTCCTCAAATTTGAATTCCACCAACATTGGGCATCGGTGGCAACCGATTAGGTGCCGGTAGCGCTCTATCGTCAAAATATTGCTGAAGTCTATAGAAAATGGTGCAGCGGCGCCCATTCTGGTGCCGACGGCGCCAGAAGCTGTTTTCCTCCTTTTTGCTCCTTTTTTCTCCGAATTCGTTCCTTTTCGCTTCTTTTCGCTCCTATCCCCTAAAATCATCATACCTGCAACAAATCATGAAAAAAATCTTTCTTTAAAGTGCAATATCACTAAAAATGGGTAAAATTATATAGCAAAAACTGTATTTATTTTTGGTGCATCAAAATCCCCCAAACTTTAACTATCACTTGTCCTCAAGTAATCCTTTTACTACATAAAATATAAATCTAGGCAATGTACTTTTCAACTGTAGGACACTAAAATTTTTCATTCAAAAGAATATATTGGTTAGATTTTTAAAAAGAAATTTAGTAACTCAGGTCAACACTACAAATATAAGAATATTCAACAATCAAGTCTAAGGGTTCTAGTCTTCTATTTATTTCAAGATAAACCATAATTTGTCACATTAAGAGTGCCTTGAAACACTATGTGAAAAAGAGTTCATGCAAACTTCATTAAAATGTAGGCTAATACTTGAAATATAAATTCAGAAATGAAATCAAGTTCTCCCATTAAGGTGACTCAAGTGAAGCCAATTTTTGATTAGGCATCTCCTCAAGCTTCTCCTCATAAATATTTTTCTTTCTTTTTCTTTTTCTTTTCTTTTTCTCTTTCTTTTCGGGATTGTTTTTCAATCCTTCTTTTCTTTTCTTTCCTTTTTCTTCTCCTTTTTTTAATGAGGATTACTATATCTGAATAGCCTTTAATGATTTTGAACTTCACTCTCCTCATTCTAAAGTTCAAACTTGAGACACCTCCTTACTTTATAATTAGGTATGAGCTTTATTATTCATCATAAAGTCACAATCTCTTCTTAGCACACAATACTTTAAGTCCTTTAACATTTCAGAAATACATTTTTATTTACTTTAAATAGTTGACTATAATTAAATCCTTTCATACCAAATATCTTTCTTCTATAAAATTATCCATTATTACTAAAAATTTTCATCCTATCTTTCCATAATATTCAACTGAAATAAAAAGTTTTAGTTATTTACAGTGAGGTTCAACTGCCAGAAGTTATGCTAAAAATTTTTGAAAATACAATAATTGAGAATAAATAAAGTTAATATTTCTCTACCCTCCCCCAAACTTAAATTTTTCAATAAATTTGAAATAGTAGAGAGCAAAAGAAACTAACATTTCTGTGCTGGGATTTTGAAATCTTCATCAGCTATCTGGTATCCATCAAAATTTACAACTAGCAGGCATGAAATAGTTAGTAACAGTGATATAAATATTTTAAGCATTTGCATGAGTAAAGAGAAATTAACTTTAAACATCTAAACATCCAACAAAACACTACAATACTAAACAAATGATCAGAGTACTACACAGTCCATTTAACAATTTCAATGTTTTAATACAACATAACAGTACACCAACAGAGTTACACATCACATGAAAAACAAATAACTACTACATCACAGCAGTACAACATAACACAATAAGAACAACACAAATAGAAACAAACAATCTACCAATCTCCATCACCAAGATCATCAGTAAGGTCATCAGCAGAGTCATCAGCAGGGTCATCAGCAGGTTCAAGTTTATATGGTGTATAACTGGGGCAAGTAGGAAATATCACATCAGACTCCCCCTCATAAATCTGACCTGAGCATCATAATATGCAATTCTAACTCAACTCTCCTCTACAGATAATCATATTCACATCACTCCTCACCTCAAACACATCCATCTTACCATGGAGTCTATCCACACTAGCACTCTGTAATCTCAGTTGCTCAATAATATCAGATAATGTAAGCAGCTCAGACGTATATGGAACATCATAACTCGTAGTAGGAATATCAGTACTCCTACGCTAAACTCGGGCTCACACATGAGACTCGTAAGTACGGATAATAGTTTTTGTAATTCGTCTCAGCGGTATAGCCACTTCTTCAGAACTACTGAACTCCACTCCAGATTGAACACACAGGGCATGAACTAAGGCAGGATGTCCTAATCCTCTAGTGGTCTCGCCTCTAGCAATAGTCTGAATGTTCTTATAGACAATAGTTCCAATATCTATCTTTTTTATCTTCTGAATACAATAGTTTAGAATTACTCTATCCATTGTAACTTTGTTGTGGTGATAAGAAGGTAATAGTCTCGCAGAGATGAAATAATGCCAAACTTTTGATGCAACATTCAATGTGGAAGCGGGGAAGTTAATCAATTGTTTTTGACTTACTTTCCATTCCCCTCTTCCATCCGTCAGAAAAGCAATAACTTCTCTCATATTTTCCCCTCGAGTATCAAAGTTTTCATATTCACAAACAAATGGTTCTCGAGTCTGATAAAAGGCATTGATTCACTGAGGAGTAAACTCAACCATTTTTCCTCTAACTAGCACATACTCAGTCTCAGTCCAGGGTACATTAGCATAGAACTCTCTAACAAATCCCATAACAGCATTCACAGTAAAATAACATAATCGTTCCCAGTTCCGCTTTGGAATAAACTATTTTACAGATCCACCAGGACTATCAAATGCTCGATCCTGGATATACTTCTTATTGTAAAGGTAAGAGTTAAAGCAGAATTGTGTTTTAAAATTAACGAATTTTTCTTCATCAAAATCCAATTTCCTCTTCCCTTTACTCATCCTTGGAGCCATGTGAATTTCTAAAATTTGCAAGAAAATTTTAATAAATCCCAAATTAACAATGTAACAAACTCCAATTACTATTCTAAACAAGTAAGAGCAAATTTCATCATGGAAATCTCAAAATCTTTTTAAACTCCAAAAATTTCAACCTAAGAAATGTGAGAGATTTTCATGGTGAAAATAAAAAAATTTTAACTTGAAGTGAAGCTCTTACCAAGAGAAGTGTAGATCTGGTCTCGAAAAGTTTTGAAATTACCTTAAATCCGAGATCTAGCAAGCCCTAGATCTTCAAAATCGCAAAAATGGAGGAGGAAGACGAAAGCAATGGAAAAATATGTGGGTCCCAGGGTAAAAGTCGTGAAAACAAGGGTTTTTGTCCTTTTACTGGATTCGGGCACCGATGGCACTTGACAAGGCGCTAGCAACGCTCTATTTAAAAAAATTCCAAACTCTCTGAATTTGGGCGCCGGCGGCGCCAGTCCAAACTTTTTTCTGGGTCCGAAAATTTTTTTGTAATTTCGATCGTTTCGACTACCACAATGATGTTTAACACTTCAATAGACATCTACATCATCTCACAAGCAATAATTAACACAATTCTTTACACAAACAATACACAACAAACTTATATATATAAAATCCAAGTTACAATATAGGTACCAAATATGTTCATTCAAACCAAACCAACAACTCTTAGATGTTTAGTGTTGCAAGTACGCTACGATAGGCAAACACTAAAATCTAAGAACACAATGAAAGTAAGCATGTCCAAATCCAAATTCAAATTACAAAGCAAAGCAAAGTAAATACTACACACACCAAGCATAATCAAACAAAGCAAATTAAACACACAACAAACATAAGTAAAATCCAATAATTACTCTACATCAGTTTCAGAACTATGCTCTCCTCTAATGTCTCCAATTGATTGCTGATGCACGAACAAGTTATAAAATGGACGAAAAGGAAATTCGTCAGAAGATTCATCAGCAATCACCGCGTTCTTCTTCATCAGGGTTAATCAAGCCCATCTTAATTGAACCAGTGTGATCGAATTGTTCCTTCATTCTCTAATTTATATGATCGAATAAATCATAAATATTATGGATTGCACTCATAATGTTCTCTACCTCTTTCTCTAACTTTTTAATCCTCTTCAATATCATTCTGGAACCTTCAGGAAAATAAGGTTGAATCGGTTGTGAAGTCTGTGTTGGTTGATTAGCAAGCAAATTCATGTCATCTTCATCTCCCACTGTTTGGTAGTCATAAGGATTAGTTGGATCAATAGGCCTCCATGGAAGAAGAGCATTTTCCCAACTCTCATATGGAACTTGCGATTAACTACATAACAGAAATATGGTGGACAGGTGTCCAAGCCCATATTTAGATCCATGAACAATTAATCTTAAAACTGATTTCACAATTATATTACCAATGTCAATCGACCTCCCGGTTTGAATATAGAAATTCAAAATGGCACTTTCCTTAGTTACCTTGCTAATCTTCAAGGTTGGAAATAACTTTGCCAAAATAAAGTAGTGACACTGCTTTGACACTGGATTTAAGGATAAAGATGGGAAACTAATGTATCCATTCTCTCTAATTTCCCAATCCTTATTCTCATCCGTCAAATATTGATACACATCTTTCATATTATCTCATTTGGCATTGAAATTAGAATAATGGCAAATAGGTACATTCTCAATCATGAGAAGATCGTTAATTCTTGCAGGAGTGAATTTCACAAACCTACCTCACACAAATACGAACCCTTGGTTGATCCTATGAAGGTTTTCATAGAATTCTTTCACAGCAGGAACAACTACAACAACGGTAGTGTAGCAAAGCACTTCCCAACGTCTCTCTTTAATTATCTCTTCAATTCTAGGAGTAGGATTATCCATACCTCGATTTATGAAACCTCTTTCCTTGATAATCCTCCTCTTCATCATCACTTTGTTCAACAATCGCTGCGCCTCAAAACTTATGAAATTCCTTCATTTGAAAATGCGAGATCGAGGGGTTTCAATGGAGTAGGAATCCATGGGATGCAAATTGGGAATGGTAGTTTTCATTTTTCTAGAGTTAGGAAGTCTAAAATGGATTTTAAGGAGTTATAAGGATGAAGATCCCACCCAAAACCACCAAAACTCGCATTTTTAAATTTTAAAAATTGTCAACAGGTTTTGGGCGTCGGCGGCGCTCAATAGGGTGCCAGCGGCGCTCAAACCTTACATCTGTGACAGGGCGCCGGCAGCGCCCTTTCTGGCGCCAGCGGCGCCAGTGGTCAAAAATCCTCACCAAACTTTGTTTGGCCCAAAATATTCTAATTTCTCAATTCGATCCGATATTTATCCATTTTTAAAGTATTTAGGAGTAATTAGTATTCAAAAATAATTATCTAAAAAGCATAACTCCAACAAACAAGCGAACACTCCACAAAAATACATATGGGTTGACTCCCATAAAGCGCTTGGTTTAACGTCCTCAGCCAGACAAACCATTTAGTAAATCGAGATGACTTAAAATTAAAACCTCTTTGAAGTCAGGTTGAAACCTGTCAAAGTAAAGCTTTAATCAATGACCATTAATCTTGAAAATCTTTCCAGTATCAGGATCTTTAATATCAACAACTCCAAAAGAATGAACTTCTACAACTGTAAAAGGTCCTAACCATCTAGACTTGAGCTTTCTAGGAAATAACTTTAATCTTGTGTTGTATAACAAAAATTTTTGTCCAAATTCCAATTTCTTTTTCAATATCTTCTGATCATGTCACAATTTCATTTTCTCTTTATAGATCCTATCATTCTGATAAGATGCATTTCTAATTTCTTCCAATTCATTCAAATGCATAAATCATTTTTCTCCAGCATTTTTAAAATTAAAATTCAACTCTTTTATCGCCCAATATGCTTTATGCTCCAATTCAACCGGTAAATGACAAGTCTTACGAAACACTAATCTATAAGGAGATATTCCATTAGGGGTTTTAAAAGCAGTCCTATAAGCCCATAACGCAGTATCTAATCGAGAAGACCAATCTAATTTATGATTATCCACAGTTTTCTCCAAAATTCTTTTAATTTCACGATTAGACACTTCTACTAAACCACTAGTCTGGGGATGATAAGCAATAGAGATTCTATGAATAATATTATTTTTCTTAATTAATCTCTTAATTTGATTATTCCTGAAATGGGAACCACCATCAGTTATGATCACTCTCGGCATTCCATATATTGTAAATATATTTTTTCTTTAAAAATGTTGAAACACTCTGAGCATCACATTTAGGTAAAGAAATAGCTTCAATCCACTTCAAGACATAATCAATGGCAACTAGTATATATAAATTTCCAAATGAAGGAGTAAATGGTCTCATAAAATCTAATCCCCATACATCAAAAATTTCAACTTCCAAATTATAATTCAGAGGCATTTCATTTATTTTAGAGATATTACCAACTCTCTGACATCGATCACATGATTTAATATATTTATAAACATCGATAAAAAGAGTAGGCCAATAAAATCCAGATTGTGAAATCTTAAAAGCAGTTTTATCAGCACCAAAATGACCTCTCATTTCTTCTTGTGGCACAGATTTCATAATAATCAAATCCTTACACTATATATATAGGGCTCATCCCAAAAATAAAATCTTGCATCATATTTAAACTTCTTTTGTTGCTGCCTTGTTAAATCAGGTGGCATAATATCACTCACAATATAATTCACAATATCAGCATACCAAGGCAAATTGTTTCCCATAGTAGTATAAAGTTGCTAATCAGAGAAAATTTCTGTAACTTCCTTGTCAAATTCAGATAATTTATCATAGTCTAATCTTGATAGATGATCATCTATTTGATTATCAGATCCCTTCCTATCGACTATCATAAAACCAAATTCTTACAGAAGAAGTGTCCATCTAATTAGTCTAGGTTTCTCATCCTTCTTTTGCATTAAATATTTGATAGCCGAATGGTCTGTATGCACAATACTTTTAACTCCAATTAAATATGGTCTAAACTTTTCAAAAGCAAATACTATAGCTAATAACTCTCTTTTAGTAGTGGTATAATTAATTTGAGCCTCATTAAGAGTTTTACTAGCATAGTAAATGACTTTGAAAACTTTATCATGCCTTTGCCCCAATGCTACTCTGATCACATAATCACTCGCATCACGCCTAAGTTCAAATGGTTTCTTCCAATATGGTGAAACAATTATAGGTGCAATGATTAATTTCTCTTTTAATAATTCGAAAGCACTCAAGCATTCATCGTTAACATCAAATTTTCTATCATTTTCAAAAAGTCGGCAAAAAGGTTTTGTAATTTTAGAAAAATCTTTAATATATCGCCTGTAAAATCCAGCGTGTCCTAAGAAACTCCTCACTTCTCTCATAGTAGTGGGTGGCGGCAATCTCTGAATCACTCTAATTTTAGCAGGATCGACCTCCATACCATGTTCAGAAATTTTATGCCCAAGCATAATTCCTCCAGCAATCATAAATTAACATTTCTCCCAATTCAGAACTAGATTTGTTTTCTCATAGAGCTCCAAAAATTTTGCTAAGTTTTGTAGGAAAATTTTAAATGAAGTCCCGAATACAGAGAAATCATCCATAAAAACTTTGATTCCATTATTTATCATACTACAGAAGATAGACATCATACATCTCTAAAATGTTGCAGGTGCATTACACAGTCCAAAAGGCATTCTTCGAAAAGTAAAGGTTCCATAAGGGCTAGTAAATGTTGCATGTTATTGATCCTCAGGAGCAATAGGTATTTGATGGTAACCAGTATATCCATCCAGAAAGAAGTAGTACCTGTGTCCAGCAAGTCTATCTAGCATTTGATCAAGAAAAGGAAGAGCAAAGTGATCTTTTCTGGTGGCAGCATTTAATTTCCTATAGTCAATACAAATTCGCCATCCATTAATTTATCTTGTGGGTATAATTTGATTACATTCATTCACTTCAACAATCACTCCTCCCTTTTTAGGTACACAATCTATTGGACTCACCCAAGCACTATCCGAAATAGGATATTTAATTCTAGCATCTAACCATTTTAAAATCTCTTTCTTAACTACTTCTTTCATTATAGGATTCAATCTCCTTTGCGGATCAACTCTCGGTTTATGCTCTACATCTAATAAAATTCTGTGCATACAAATCGAAGGACTAACTCCTTTAATATCTACCAAAGTCCAAATTGGCTTTCTTGTATCTTTTAAAGTTTCCCGACAACACATTCTTGATATTCGTTTAACTACCGAAGATACAATAGCGGTAGGAGATGATTCTCTAAACATATAATTTAAATGATTAGGGAGAATCTTCATCTCAAGTTCAGGGAGGTTTTATTATAAATGGAATTAAGCTTTTATTTCCTCCTTCCATGGTGTCTAATACTTCGAATCTCCTCCTAAGCAATACTCAAATCTTCAAATTCTTTTTTACTATTTGAATTTTCTTCATCTTGATTTCTTCTTCAAACATATTTTCATAATCCACTTCTTTTTCAAATATATTCTCAAAATGATCGTTTCTCAAATGTTCACAGACTTCCATCCTAAAATATTCATTATCTTTTTCCATTGAGGTATACTTAATAGATTTTAAAATAGTAAAGTCGCACCTCTTGATCATTAACTCTCATAGTTAATTCTCCTTTTTGAACATCAATCAACGCTCTTCCCGGTAGCAAGGAATGGTCTTCCCAAAATGATTGGAATTTCTTTATCTTCCTCTATATCAAGTACAATAAAATCCACGGGAAAGATAAATTTATCCGCTTTCATTAACACATCTTCATTGAAATCCTTTAGGGTAAGTAATGGAATAGTCGAGCGATTGAAGATTCACGGATGTAGGAGATATTTCTCCTATTCTTAACCTTTTAAAAGTTGATAAAGGTATAAGAATAATACTAGCTCCCCAAATCACATAAGGCTTTTCCGAAAAATTTTTCACTATAGCACGGAATAATTGAAATTACCGGGATCTTTAAGTTTTTAAGGCTTCTTCTAAATAATTACTGCTTATAGTCTCATTGGTCTGCTTGATTTCATGATCACCTTAAACTTTCTTTTCTTTCTCAAGATATCCTTCACAAACTTGGGATAGTCAGGCATATGTTCTAATGCTTTAACAAAAGGAATATTTATCGTTAATTTCTTAAGGATCTCAAAAATTTTCCAATCTTGTTATCCACCATTTTGTTTTCTTCAATCTTGAGGAAATGGAAGGTGGTGGGTTTTCAACAATTATCTTCATTAGCTCAAGAGGATAATTCAGAATCCTGGATAATCTTGTTTGAACCTTTTTCGATTTCACCTTCTCCTTTTGTTTCGACTTCTTTTTGCACTCTTAGTTTCAATTCTTTTGCCCATCATAATTGAATAGCCTTAAGTTATTCCTTGTTTGATCTTATAGATTGATCTCGACATTACTTGGAAGTGTTCCGGAAAGTCTATTATTAAGTGCAGTGAAAATATGTTTTGATTGATTTTCGATATTTTTCATAAACGACATCTTGACCTTGTAATTGATTTCCCGTATTCAGAATCATTTCTTCGGTAGAAAACGTCTTATCCTTAAATTGCGGGTTACTATTGAATCCGGGGAGGATTAGATGGTCTAGAATTTGATATTTCCTTGATTGTCAAATTTCCAATTGGATTTATGGTGTGCCGTGTAGGTTAAAATTGGCATTGTAGTATTCGATTGATGTTTGGGTGATTCACTTCGGCAGTTATAATAATTGAATAAGGATTGTTAGATCTATTAATAACATTCAAAGTCTCATAAGGTGTTTGAGATGCATTTATCATCGAATGAATTTTCCTCACAACTTGCTTGGGGTGGTTGAGAATAATTCATCTCATATTAATCATTTTCTTAGGAAAGAGTTACAATTTGAGAAACTACGATAGTCATCGTATACGAATCATGAACACTAGCTACTCTCTTAGGATTTATTCGTTCGAAAGGCCATTAAAAATTATTAGTAGTCGTTTCTTCAATTAATGCGTATGCTTCATCAAAAGATTTTGACATTAACAATCCACCGACGCGGCCTCATAATAGATGCGAATAGATCCCACTAATCCATTATAACATGTTTAAATTATTAACCAATCTGGTAAAGCATGATGTGGGCACTTCCTAAGAAGATCTTAAAATCTCTCCCAAGCTTCATATATTGACTCTCCTTCAAACTGACAAAAAGATGAAATATCACTTCTTAGTTTAGCTGTCTTTGATGGAGGGAAATATTTGGATAGAAACTTACGGGAATAATTCTCCTCGAAAGTTAATAGATCCGGAGTGCTAATGAGTTTAACCACACTTTAGCTTTATCCCTTATTAAAAAGGGAAAGGTCTAAGTCGACGATTGTCACTATACCTCCATCATATTTAAAGTATGTACACGGTTCTAAAAAACTAATGAGATATGAGATTTGGATCCTGTTAGGTGTTCCTCAAATTGATTATTTCATACCATTTGGATAATAGCAGGTTTAAGTTCAAATGAACTAGCAGCAACATTGAATAGTTATGTGAATTTCATCTGTTGTTGGGTTAGCATAATCTCTTAAAGGTCTTGGAAAATTTGCAATATCATTTCTATGATTATCTTAATTATTTGTCATTTCACAAGGATTCTCAATTTGTTTTTGTTGTTTTCTAATTTTTCTGACAGTACGATCTAACTCTGAATCGTAAGGCACTAAAACTATAGATCCACTATGACGCATATACAATCACACAAATATATAAAAAGTAAACAAACACACAATTACACACTACAAAGTAAAGGTTTTAAATTACTATATTATCGATAAATACCGTTTATACTTCCTTACATACTTAGTTACTTCATTACCTTCCCGGCCTTGGCCTTAACTTAGTAGGCGGACTTTGCTATATACAAGAATGTATGAACTCAAATTTATATATGTTTATAATGATTTTGTAAATTCTGAGCACTCAACATAAGTATAAGTATGTGTCAAATGTCGGAATACAATGGAGTCTTGGTTATTGATGCTTACAGGGAAAGTCTAGTAGAAGAAAGTGTTTCACAATATATAATGTAACCTTTGAAATCCGATACTCGATTGCACTTAAAGTTTACTACTTACTTCTACTACCACTATGCAGAAAACAATAACAATTAATCAAACTACAATTACTTCTAATAACATGAAAATAGAATTAACTAGACACACTATTATGTATTTGAAAGGTTTTTGATATAAGAAAAGTATCATTTCTCTTATGATGAGAATATAATGTGTGGATTGATATGGAACAAATACTCATGTTATTGCGCCAAATAGAACTTTCAATGTTTCTTACCCTTAAAAGAGTACCCCCTCCTCTAAGCATAGAAGAACATTGACATATCCTAAGTTTAGTCGCCTAAATCTGAGGCTAGGGTACGGGAGGATGCAGGCTCACCAAAGCCCGAACTCACACCACCACGAAGGCTAACCTTCGAGTTTAGTTACGAATCTTAGAACTAATTTAGGGATCTCGGCTGTCACCACGAAACCTCAATTAAAGTCCATCGAAAACACATTTCCACAATTTATTTGCACTTAATTTCCATGAAGTATACGATTCATCTGAGGAAATTGAATGGATTCTTCATTATTGTTGTAGGACACTAAATCCTTTCGGAATTAATGTTCAACAACATATTTTAGCATACAATTCGATAGGCCAAATCGAAAAGTAAATTGATTTGAAATGAAAAACCATCACAATTCTTATCTCATTAGGTATCAAATGCAATATACGTCTGACATTACGTCTCTATGCGAAGAAAGACAAAGGAGACTACTCGGAATTCATGAAGAAGATACAATAAAACATGGATTTTATATATAGAAGAAAAGTCATCTGACCACAAAAGAAAATACAACTTATCTCTTTCTCTTCTCCGTACGATTCCTTAAAGTTATTTGAAATCTTTTATATAACCTTTCTGACACTTGATTCTCTTTTTAGAATGGTAAGGAAGAAGCAATCTCTCACTTTACTCCTTGTCCTTCACTCCTTAGAGAAGAATTCCTCTCAAACACTCACTTCTACACACTCTTCACTCCTAAGCCCCTAACACTTAACACACACACGACCCGCATTAGAACCACTCGAAAACCCACTTTGAACTCCGCGCTTTTCGTCAAAAATAGTTACTTATATGTTAGAAACGAAATCCCAAGAGTTTCTCGCAAGCATCTCAGATCAAAAAGTCGCAAAACTCCTGATTTGAATCAGCCGACATTGGGCACAGGTGGCACCCCATAGGGCACCGGCGGCGCTTTATCGTCGGCCCATTGCTGAAGTCTCTAGAAAATGTACCCAGCTAGCGCCGAACATGTTTTTCCTCCTTTTGCTCCTTTTTTGCCTCTGGGGTCGTTCCTTTTCGCTTCTTTTCACTCCTTTGCTCCTTTTTTATACGAATTCGTTCCTTTTCACTCGATCACCTAAAATCATCATGCAACAAATCATGAAAAATACCTTTCTTTAAAGTGTAATATCACTAAATTTGGTTAAAATTATATAGCAAAAATCGTATACTTTTTTGGGTATGTCAAGGAAGATTCCCGGAAAGGTCTATTATTAAGCACGGTATAGATATGTCCCAAATGATTTTCAATGTTCTTCATTGCGATGTTTTGAGCTTGAATTTGATTACCGTGTCAGAATCATTTCTTCAGTAAATAACTTCTTTTTCTTAAATTGTTGGTCTTATTAAAACTAGGAGGATAAGAAGGTCTAAGAATTAGTATTTCCTTGGTTGTTTGGATTTCAGTATTTGGATTCATGAGATTGTTTCCCCATTGCTGATTAACAATAGAATTGGTGTTCTTCCGAGTTGAAGTTTGGATGATTCCTCCATTAGGATTATAATAATTCGAATAAGGATTATTGACTTTATTATGTATAGCATTCAAGGTTTCATAAGTCATTTGAGAGTCTATCATCTATTACATTAAGATTTTCTTCTAACATTGGGGTGTTGGAGAATAATTAATTCCATATTGATTTATTTTCTTAGAAAGTGCAGCAATTTGAAGGCCCCATCATAGTTATCACATCAAAATCATGATTGCGGCTACTCTCTTGGGATTTACCCGCTCGAGGAGGGCCATTAAAAATTATTAGTAGCCATCTCTTTAATTAACAAATATGCTTCATCAAAAGGTTTTGACATTAATAATCCACCAGCAGCAGCATCGATAATACGATCTCGGAATTCCGCACAATCCATTATAAAAGGTTTAAATTATTATCCGGTATGGTAAAGCATGGTGTGGACATTTCCCTCGAATATTTTTTAAATCTTTCTGACTTCATATATGGATTCTCCATCAAGCTGACTAGAAAATGTGATATCATTCCTCGACTTAGCAGTCTTACAAGAAGGAAAATATTTCGACGAAACTTTTGTGAAAGCTCTCCCAGGGTCCCCAATAGATTCAGGTGCTAACGAATTTAACCACGCTTTAGCCTTATCCCTTAATGAAAAAAGGAAAAAGTCTAAGCCTAACAACATCGTTCGACACTTTCAGTCATGCTTAAAGTAGCACATGATTCTAGAAAACTAGCGAGATGTAAGTTATGATCTTCATTAGGTGTTCCTCCAAATTGATTATTATGCATTTGGATAATAGCGGGTTTTAGTTGAATGAATTAACAACAACATCGGGATTTTGGATAGTTAAGTGAATTTCCTTTGTTGTTGGATTTGCATAATCTTTAAAGGTCTTGGTATATTTTTGTTTTGATTGTTTAAATTGTTCGCCATTTGTGAGGATTTAATTATTTTTGTTGTTTTCAAATTTTTCTAATAGTACGCTGCAATTCGGAATCGTAAGGCAATTTAAACTTTATAGATCAATACTACGTATGCGATGCACCAAAAATATATACGGTTTTTGCTATATAATTTTACCCATTTTTGGTGATATTGCACTTTAAAGAAAAGTATTTTTCATGATTTGTTACAGGTATGATGATTTTAAGTGATTGGAGCGAAAAGAAGAGAAAAGGAATAATTCGAGGCAAAAAGGAGTAAAAGGGCAAAAACGGAGTTCTAGCACGGCCCGGCGCTAGAATGGGCGTCACCGGCGCCATTTTCCAGGAACTTGATAATATTTTGACGATAAAGCGCCTATCGGGCGCGCCGGCATCCAATGTCGGTGGAATTCGAATTTGAGGTGTTTTAGCTACTTTTTGAAGCGATGCTATGGAAACTCTTGGGATTTCATTTCTAACTTGTAAGTAACTGTTTTTGGACGAAAATTGTGTGGAGTTCGATGGCTTTTAGTGGTTAGTGTGGGTTTTGTGTGTGTTACGTGTTAGGGCTTAGGAGAAGAGTGTATAGAAGTGAGAATTTGAGAGGAATTCTTCTCTAAGGAGTGAAGGAGAAGGAGTAAAGTGAGTGATTGATTTTTCCTTTCCATTCTAAAGAGAGAATCAAGTGTTGTAAAGAATAGAAAAAAGGATTCAAAGAAACTTCAAGGGAATTGCATTGGGGAAGAGAAAGACATAAGTTATATTTTCTTTTGTGGTTTGTATGACTTTTCCTCATATATAAAATCCATGTTTTATTGTATCTTCTTCATGGTGTAGTCGTCTCCTTTGTCTTTCTTCTTGCCTAGAGATTTGATTTTGGATTGATGTGGATTTGACGTGCTTTTAATGTATTGAACAAATTATGATGGTTTTCATTTTGAACTTAATTTACTTTTTGATTTGGCTAGAATGGTGTTAAATATGTTGTTGAACATTAATTTTGAAAGGATTTAGTGTCCTACAACAATAATGAAGAATCCATTCAATTTCCATGAATGAATTGCGTAGTTCATGGAAATTGAGTGTAAATAAATAGGGAAATGTGTTTTGATGGACTTAATTTAGGAAGTTTCAGGGTGACGAGCTGAGATCCGAATTGGTTCTAAGATTAGTAACTAAACTCGAATGTTAGCCTTCGAGTGAAGGGTGAGTGGAAGCTTCCGAAGTGAGAGGTATCCTCTGACCTAGCCTTAGATTTAGTGACTAAACTTAGGATATGTTAATATTCTTTTCATGCTTAGAAGAGGGGCACTCTTTTAAGGGTAAAGAAACAATTATGTTCCTATTTAGCACGAAGCAACATAAATATTTATTCGTATCGATCCACACATCATATTCTCGTTGCGCGGGGAAAGATACTTTTCTCATATATCAAAAACCTTTCGAATACATCGTTTAGTGTGTACGGTAGTTAAATTATTTTCAATGTTATTAGAAGTAATTGTAGTTTAATTAATTGTTATTGTTTTCTGCATAGTGGTAGTAGAAGTAAGTAGTAAACTTTAAGTACGATTGAGTATCGGATTTTAGTGCTACATTATTGATTTTAGAAACACTTTCTTCTACTTCGTACTTCCCTGTGGGACGATAACCGGGACTCCGTTAGAATACTGTATTACTTGATACGTCATTATGCTTGCATTGAGTGCTTGGACTTTATAAAATCATTATAAACATATATAAATTTGAGTTCATATAATCTTGCATATATAAAGTATGCCGGTCGGTATGCAAACACAACGAAACACACTAACAATAAACATACACACACACAAACGCAACACGATTCAAATATAAGATTTCAAATACTACGAAGTAAATTTTAACGAGTTACTTCTTTTTTTACCTTGCACTCCCCTGCAAGCTCCGAAAACTTAGTGTGACTTTTTAATTTCTGAAAAATAATGAGCTCATATTTAGATTTATATATTGATTGGGGGGGGGGGGGGTTAGATGGCATGGAGTCACACGATTAATCACAGTATACGTATCGCTCGAAGTAATATAGGGCTACAGTGAGTCCTGGAATATCGATCTGAGGGAGGCTTTAATTTTATGGCGTAGCACGAAATCACTTATCGAATCACAACATAATTGCGAGTGGTTTGCATTTCTTTTAAGTAAAGACAATCAGATTCAGTTATTATTTCTACCAAAGCGCGTACTAAACTTTAGCGAGTTAAAGCCCAACTTACAGACTAAATTTATAATAAAGTACGGTTGCAAGAAAGAGTCTTCCTCCTTTCCAATCATAATGTGATGATTATTGTGACATAGGTTAGTAATCTGAAATGTATTATGCCGAATAGGAGCATTCACATTCTTTACCCATATTTCAGCGTATAAAAAACATTGGCTAATCTTAAGTTTAGTCCCAGATACGTAGTTGAGGTACACGGGAGGATACGGGCTCTCACTCTGAGGCTCCCACTTCCCTTCACACTGGTAACTCTTGCTTCGATTTCTAAATATTAGACCTAAATTGAGGATTTTAGTATGTCGCTCCACCGAAATCTCTAATTCTACGCCCATGAAAGTATATTTCCACCATTATTTGCACTCGATCCATGAACTACATCTCATTCATGGACATTGAATGTGACTTTCACTTTTGTTGTGGAACTTCCTTAATCCTTTCGGAACATATGTTTCACGATAAGTTTTAACAATTTAATTGACGGATCGAAAAGTAAATGAAGTTCTAAGTGAAAAGATTAAATCCTGAATTCTGCGAAATAAATCGACGTATCATTTTCATTTCATACATCAACACATCACATGAAAAGGAGAAAAGCAATCATAAGACTCATGAGGAAAAGATGACAAAGCATGGATTTTTTATATAAAAACAACGTACGTACAAACAAAGTAAAGTAAACATGACTTATGTAAACTTTCCTGGCCAGATCTCGAATTCCTTTGACTCTTCTTCTTTCTTCACAATAACACACAATTCTCTCTTTAGATGAGTAAGGAAGACGAAATCTCTCACTTTCCCTCTCCTCTCACACTCCTTAGAAAAGAAAACACAAAACCTAACTTCCTACACAAAATGGAAAAAAAATCTCTCGAAACTCTAAACTCTTCTCTTCTTTTCTTCCCAATTTCAAATTTGGCTCCAAAAGTATTTAAAATCGTAAAACTAAGTCCACGAAGTTTCAGCAAGCAACCTTTCAAAATTCGGCACAATACATTGAATGCAGTTCAAAATCGGGATAGAATCTTGTACGGCGGCAGGAAGAGCACCATTCGGCGCATTATTCCTTGAAAACGTCGTAACTCTCTGGCCAGCATTGTCAAGTCTTTGGTTGATAAAATGCATATCCTTTTCCTCCCAATTTGCTCCTTTTTTGCCTCCTTTTTGCTCCAAAGGCCTAAAATCGTTATTTTGCATGAAATCATAGAAAAATACCTTTCGTTAAAGTGCGATATCATCAAAAATAGAGTATGAAATGAATAGTAAAAAGGCATCGGATTTTCGGTGGATCGATATGTCATGGAGGCGGTGACCGAAGAGGTGTAACTCGAGAAAATGATAATGATCATGCAGAAAGCTAACACATGCAAGATGCAGGTGCATCATTCAGAAAACCGAGCAAACACGAACATGAAAATAAATATGCAAAATGATCGAAAAAACATACAAGCATGTAAGTGATTGGTTAGTCGTGCATTGTGGCCGATCGAAACAAAGTGCATGGGTGACGGGCGAGTCGACCAATCGAACCAAAGTGATCGATTAACCGGTTCCGGGCGGACGGTCGAGCCAAAGTGATCGGCAACGGGCCGGAACGTCGGTCGAACAAAGTGATTGATCGGCGGGCGGGAGTGATCGGTCGAACCGAAAGTGAGATGCTCGTCGAGTGGGGGGCGACAGTGCCGAGCGAAGCCATGCTCGCGAGCCACGACGACTGGTCAGAGTGAAGTGAAATGCAACATGCCTGTAAAATGAGTGCAACTAAAACAAACAAATATGCGGATAGCCAACCCGGTATCTTTAACGACCTCATAAGAAACTTAGGGTTTGGACCATTGAATGTGTGACATCATTGCCTCTTGCTTTTATATGAAATGTGGGGACTTTCTTCTCAAATCTCGAGAGGGGGAGAAGAAATTCTGCTGCGTCGCGAAATGGGATAGCTACAAAATTTTCCCATTTGTAAACTCCTGCATACTTGGCGAGCGGAGCCGACTGCGAGCTTCTCTCGCTGTTAAGTCAGGCCTCCCCGATTTCTACGGAGTAGGAACGTGGAATCTAAAAACGAAAGGGAGTGAGGTTCGGACCTATGGAGCTTATGCTAATGCTCACAACAAAAGGGAGACACTCGGCTATATGACGAGTGTTTGGCAACATATAGAAAATCCCTAAACTGAGGGCTCGCTCTAGGAAGACCATTAATCAATACATAGGCACGTGTGAGCCGGCTGGCGCACGTGCTAGACACCTAGGGCTAGCTAGAAATTTAAAACGAGAAATCTCACCATGATGACGGTTGTGGACACGTTCTCTTTGCTTGCTCTATGCCCGCTTCCTCACTAGTACGGCCACCGGAGTTGTGTACCTCGCGATACGTACGGCAGAGAAAGAAACATAGGGGCGAGGGAGGTATATAAAGTGCAAGGAAATAAATAATCGGAGCATATGAAAATTTGGTAGAGCACGTACCTTCGCTAGAAGGGTACGACAGGTTTCATCCATCACAATTTGTCACCGCTTTGCGGTGGTCAACGCCGGCGAAGGCTCCCGGTCGAAAGGAAAAGCATGCCACGACGGGGGACACCACCGCCACCCCCAATCGAGAGGAGAAAACACCATCGTAAAGGTTTCCCCATGAGAGAGAGCACGGAAGAATGTGGGGAGGTTGACCCGCGGTTAACTGCAGAACGAGGAGGTCTCGGCGGAAGAAGACTGATGGTCTTTAGCCGCCCGGAAAGTGCGGGGGTGCCCGAAGAGCTGCGGCGGAAGACGAAGAAGTGAACGGCGGCAAACTCACAAAGAAGAAAGGAGCCGCGGCTAGCCCAGGGTTTGCTGCGTGTGGGAAAAACTCAAACGGTGGGATGTGGATGTCGACGTTTAAGATGGCCGATGAAACGTCGTCGGCGAAGTCTAGAAAGAGGTGCGAGCAAGCCACCGAAGAGGGGAAGAAGCCAAAGTCCCTGCACAAGAAGCCCTTAGTTCGGAGCCTCAGCTAGGGAAGGAGATCGATAGTAGGGTGTTCGCTGGCGGCTGGAGGAGGGTGTGACGGTAAGGGCTCGGCATCGTGATGAATCCTGCGACAAGGAGGAAGGGGGACTGAGCGGGCATGCCGGTGGGGAAGGAGGTTGGCGAGTGCAGGCGATGCACAGTTTGAAGAAGGCCCGGTAGTGGCGAGGGCCGACGGCGGGGAGTGAGTACGCTGGGATTTCGCCGAACCGGAGAAGTGGCTGCGAAGGTTTCATCCAATGCATAGGAGAGAGGCGTGAGGATAGTTTATATATTTCCTTTTTTAATATGTAAAAAATAATATTAATTATTATTATTAAAATGAGCATTTATTCATGCACTTTTAGCCCGTACACTTCCTCGCAGCCAAGTGGCTGTTCTTCACAGCTAAAATCGAAGTTCTAAATGCATTCGTGCAATCCGTTTTGCCATCCGAGTTGTTCGGTCAACATTTTTTATGATTGAGCGAAGAAATGATAATTCACGAGTTTTAGTTCGAATGCGCCATCATAATGAAATGGACGTCACTCCTAAGTGAAATTGACGTCTAGACATCTTTCATGGATCATTTCATCATACGAGTCATCCGTATAAATTCTCCGGTGGACGAGCCAACTCGGGCTAGTTTTGAGCACAATGTAGTGAATGATATATGCAAGTCCTCTTGAAATCGCATAATCAAACGAAATGTTGGTGACGCTTCACGGAAGGCAATGGCCGAAGTACGGCGGATGACCACCAAATTACGTGCCCTTGTGTGGCCAAGAAGGTCTCGAATGAATGTCTTCTGTTCTGAAGCCGACGCGTACGTCGATCGATTTTTCGCCTTACTTGAGCGAACATCCTACACTCGCGACGTGAAATTCAAGTGCTAACATAGTTGGTTTAAAAATTTTTTCTTTACAATATGCAATACATACTTGAAAAGTTATTATTAAAAGACTTAAAACTTGTGATGTTCTATCTTTAAAAGGTATGCATATCAGTCTTACTTGTGTTTATGTTTGAATGAGCGTGAATTCCACGATCCTCATTTTTTTAATGTCCTTATTCTCATATGTTTCTTAAAAGTTTGTGTATTCTCCTAGCAATATTCTTTAAGTTATTCATCGCTCTGATAGTTTATTTTGCAAAATTTACGTCATTTTGATTTTTAAGTTTTGCAAGTGGTTACCTATGTGATTTGGAATGAGAGGAATGACCTGCTTCTTACGAATCTTCACTCTTCTATTGATTCTAATATTCATCATATCTAGCGGTTGATCTCTTGCAAGAGCGGGAAACGGAAATTAAAAAATTTAGTTCCTACTTATATTGTCCAGTTCTATAAATTTTAATTTTCTTATTTTCTTTTTTAGTTCTTACTAGTTGATGATCTTGAGTTCTTTTGGTTTAACTTTGGACACGAAGTCTTTAACTTCCTTTCCGTTCGGTTGTATAGTTTAGTTTCCTCTTCATATCAGGGCTTTTTTTTAATGGTTTATTCATTCTATTATATTATGTGTTGCTAGTTTTTTTTTGGATTTTGGTTATTTGTTAGTTGCATGCTTTGTTTTCATATTTCTGGTTGGTTGCTTGGCTTCAGTTTTGGTGCTTGGTTTGTTGGTTTTTGAGTTCGCGTTTGTTGTTTTTTTTTTCTTTTACTGTCTGATCTTGGCTATATATTGTGATTGGTATTGGTTTTGTTTTATTGTCGATGTTGGTACAGATGCTCGATTGGCACTTGATTAACTTGTGCTAAATCTTGGATATATGCTTTGATTAGTTTACATCTATGATGAATTCCAACATTTATTAAAATTCAACCACGTGTTGAAAGTATTCTTATATATTTAATATTTTAGGGTGAAATTTTGATACTTTAATTAGGTAAATTCTGAGATATGGTATTTTATTATTTAATTCTATTTTGCTCGTTCCTTTTATTTATGATAATTATTTCTCTTTTTTATATTTTAGTTGTTTATTAGTTGTTCTGTTATCCTTGTTTGTTTTTTTTTGCAGGGCTTTTCGTCTTTCGTGAAGTCTTTTTGAGAATGTTTGCGGTTTGAAGTGTTGTTGTGGTTATTTACTTGTCGACTCTGTTATATGTGTTATTAGAGTTTTATCTTTTGGTCTTTTTATTTTTAATTTTTACTATTGTGTGAGGTTGTAAATCACGACACTCGATATAGTACAATAGAGAAAAAAAGATTAGTATAACCGACCATTTATTTAGTGAGATAATTTATTAGGTTATTTATTGTTGTTGTGTGAGTTGTAATTTGTAATGTTATATTATACTTCCTTCTTCTCTTTTGAATAAGAAGTTGAGTTTGACTCTTATATTTTCTCTAAAAAATAAAGATGAAGACAATCAAAAAATAAATAATTATAGGTTTCAGTCCAAATAGAATAATAACACCGATAAATTAACAATAATTTTTAGAGAATAGATTAGTAATGGTGTTCTGATATTTTGTTTCTGCCAACCTTTTTTTTAATTGTCCATCTCAATATTGTCTCTTTCAAACTTTTTACCGTTTAAATTTTGAAAACTATTTTACCGCTTAAATCTGTTCGTTTAATAATTAATGCTTCATGTTGAGCACATCCCTTATAAATAAAATGAAGAATTTCAAATGGCTGTATAGGACATCGTCCCAAAAAAAAAAAATCATTTTCCCGATTTCGCATTGTGAGCTGTGAATGTCCGGAATGCAGAAGGCTCTAGAAGCCACGGTCAAAAAAAGAAGGAGAATTTAATGCTCGAAAAACTTCAAGATTCACAGAGTATTAGGAAAATATCTTCCGTCACCGTTACAAACGTCTCAGTCTGATAGCTTCACCGATCACCGCGCGCAACTACTGACTGCTCGATCCGCGGCCGGGCCCCCTATCACGTCATTCTGGTAGCGACGATGTCAAGCCTGATATGTCTCCCCTTTTCGATCAGAAAATTGGTAATTTCGTTAAAATACCCAATCATTGGCACGCGATCACTCGTTAATAATCTGCCAGAGTTGTCCGCACGCGGAATTCATGTTGAAATGGCTAGCCATGGATGAGTTAGTGATGGTGAAGAAGAAGCAGAGGTAACGATGATCAGCCGCATCCGATTGCAGGGCTCAACGATATTGGACCTCCGCATTCTTGATGAAGCTGTTGAGATGGTAGATGATCCAGAGACGGATACTGTGGTTTCATGGAGCACTGCTGAGAATAGTCTTATCGTATGGGATTCTGGCAAGTTTCAACACTTCTGCCAAATATTTCAAGCACAGCAACTACTCCAGCTTCATTCGACAACTGAACACTTATGTAAGATTCTCCACCTTTCATTTGTTTTGATTTCTCTGCATAATTGACACTGGTTGGTTTTCATCAAGTCCTCCGAGATTGTTAGGCATAAAAAGTGGCCTGTAAATAAAAGATTGTAAAACTAAATGCAAAATAGATGGGAGGCGAGGAACTGGCATTACAGTTTATGACCAGTATGCTTGGAGCTTATAATATTTTCTTTTTGATTTGATAGTTTTTTTTTATTTCTCAAGTCAAAGTTGAGTGTTTAAGCATAGATTTCTCAGAATTTTGTTCTTGCGAATTTGCGCTTTGAATGTGGCATTAATATGTAGCTTTTGAGATTTTATTATAATGAATATTTCGTTTGGGTAGTGGTTGGTAGGTATATTTTGACTTCTTCAATAAAGCTTGAATTGTTACTATTCCTTATGTTTGATTATTTCTTTTATTAGCTGTGTGAGATATATTTTTTCCCTATCCTAGTTGTTATTTTTGTAATTCATTGAAATACAATTGATGTTTTGATGTTAAAGTCTTATCACATGTGATTCGCATGTCATTGTGATCTTGAAAACCTTCCCAGACTATTTAATCCCTCTCACATGCCTGAGCTAATTTATCTGATCCATTTTTTGGTGGCATTTCAACTTCCTCCTCAGCAGCCAATCTATTCATTTCTGAGACGATATTTGATTTAAGACTAAAATGTAGGTGATCTATTGAAGGTAGGGGTGTGTTTGTATGGCGACTGTTGTTTTTTTCCAGAAGCTGCTGAAAGTTGCTTATAGAGAACTAGGCTTTTCAGAAGCTGTTAGAAAGTTCTTGATGTAGAACAAGTGTCTGTTTGCGAGATCTGCTATGCTGCTGCTGTCTCTAATGAGAAAGACTGTTTTACCCTTATATATATAATATATTGAAATGGTACGATTTCAAAATATTGAGATGTTAAATAGCAGAAAAAGGTATACTGCTAAAACAACTAACAATCTAGTCCAAATATTCTAATACATAAAAAAAAAGATTATTTATTTGAAGCAAATGACTATAAGGAGGGCAACAATGGTAACCAATATATCTAGAATGATGTTTGTTTTTAAATCACGATGGTGAAGTCTTCGCAAATCGCCTGCGTCGTAGCGTCTACTCGACTAATCGTAGCTGAAGGTGCCATTAGTGTCATCAAACTAACGAAGTAGTCACAATCTGCAGAAGTCACATGACTGCAGGACGAGAATAAAATTCTCTTAGGTACCCTTCCCTCCTGGACTGATATTAGACACAATCGCCACAATGAGAGAGCGAAACTTTCGAAGTGTTTGATAATTCTAAGGTCATATTGTTATTATTATAATACGGTGTTTGCGGTAATTTAAAAATTAAGTTGATACAACATTCGAGAAATTATAAAAAATATAAGTAGTCTTAAAATTTAAAATTATAGTTTATCAAATTACCTGAAAAAAGAAAGTAAAACACATGTTCTTATATATATTTTGAAAAAATACGTTAGAAAAACATAAAGATGAAGTATGAATCATTAGCCAGAAATAACTAGGTGATCTTTACGCCATTAAGGTTGTTGCATTCGCCTAATGCATCAGTAATCTTCTGTCATAACAACAACATTTCCTCGACGCACTCTCAAAAGTGTTATTACTGTTTGTCTGCATTCCTCTTCTTGAACCGAAGGTCTTTTGTTTGATGTTAGTTAACTTTCTTAGGCATGTAGATATGATGTTGACTAAGAGCCTAAAATCGATATGATCTCGGGATGGACGTCGGCATAAAAAATTATAGAATGCGGATGTTGCAACAAGCATTTTTATTTATTTTTTAATGCGTATTTTGTAACAATATCTCGGGGTGTGACCGCATTAAATGTCCAATCGTATCTTTCGGCTCGATAATGACTTCGCAATAAAGAGTGTTTTTTTTTGAAGAATTCATTCCTTCATCCAATCACTTGGTTGCTGCACTTTCAGAAATTGATAGGTATGTTTGTGTTTGGAAATTGCCTCGAAAATGTCTTTGCAAATGAATATTTTGAATCTACAAAATAATACTTTCTAATGAATGACAACATTAGTGGATTATTTCAAATGTAAGTATTATAGTGATAGATTATTTTAGTACTTGACCTTGCGGCAGTGAGAATTTGTATTCGGGCCAATGGGTTGCAAATTTAAATATTATGCCGTCGTGCGCATTCGGCCTACCAACCAACCGTTACTAATGAAAAAGCAAGTATTGAAATCGCCAAAGCATTAATATATTTTATGCCATGACTTCGCACCATTCGATATAAGTTATTTTTCGCTCCTGCATGCGTGCGTATTTGTGCATTCCGTCAATTGCTCCAATCATTCGTTATTATAAATAAATGATACAATAAATGATATTTGTAAGTGTTTTAATTAATTGAAGTATGAATAGAGAGTGAGATCAATATGCGGAAAACGACGTATACGCAGGATCGCTACGAATTTCCCGAGGTATTTGAGCAAAAGATGGGTTCAGTGGTTTGACGATGGCCGTAGCCATTTTAACCAAAGAGTTAACCCCAACGTGAAAATACACGTTGATCGTCTGCAGCCAAGTGTTGAAACACTCAAGAAGCACAAATGAACTCATTGTGCGACATACTAAAGAAGTGTGATAGCTATGAATTCTCGGGATATAAATCGCAAGATTCATGCAAACCATGTTGGATTACACAGTTCTTAATAAATCAAAAATAGCTTTTGACATCCGGAATACTCTTGTGAATCTAGCTTGGATGAGCTTCTATTTGTTCATGAACCCATTTATCACCCACGGTGTGATGAAACACAATGTGTTTTACAAATATGTCTTTAGTGGTACTCATGAATGAGACAAACTATCTTGGTAATAATTGCCAATGGCTCCTTATCTTTATAATCTCCTCTTCATTTGGGGCTCGGTTGCTCTGAAAGAATAATGCTAAGCTTATTAAAAAACATATTATTCTCAATGTGAGTTAATGCATAACTTGGTCACAGTAGTTTAACAATGGAAATCCAAAAAATAATGAAAGAAATAATACGGGCAAGCTATAGTTTGTAATAAGAATGTCAAATCTTATAAATAGTCACTTTGCTATAGTAGCAACCAGAGTAAAAGAAAAGGCATGCATGTCTTCTAAGCTGAGTCCCGACTCTCTAAAAAATATTAGAGGTAAGTGTCTTTATTTAAGGAGCGATGAGAAAAAGTCTACGCTTGTTTTGATCCTTTAGAAGTCTTACGGCAAATAAGTAGAGCATGTCATCGAAAATTTTTGGAATTGAGTCGAAGTAGCTTGACCGCATCATCTTTATTGAGTATGCATGGGAAAGCGAGTGTAGAACTTAGTATATTAGTACGAGTTGTCTGGTATGTTATCATTGCGATAAATGAACAGCCACAACATTAGTTCTATTTTTTAGTTTTTTGTGTCGAAGGTGCAGGTCTCTTGGAGTGACTTAACTCCCTATAGTCTCTTTCATACGGTTGTTCGTCGTAGAACTCATTGGAATGAGCACATTCGGACTCATCCAAATTAGGGTTGGATCTTCGTTTGTAGCCTGGATGGTTATACTGTTGCTACAACGACAAGGAACATAGTATCTAGCTTCTCAACATAGATAGATAGATGAGTATTGTTTTACGATTTACGGTTCTGCGAGAAATTTGTTTTACTTAATTGCTTGTTATTCCTTACACTCCAGGTGTATAGTGACGTTTTGGGGGAAGAATGTTGAACTTCTTTGCTTCATTTTTTAATTAGAGACATTTAGGAATTGAATTGCGTATGATTTGTTGTAGTTGAGAGTTTACATGATATATAAGTTAGCAACACTTATACTTATCATGATCGACGATCTGGTATACGATAAGAATATATATGGCATTCTTCATCCAGTTTTAACTAGAATTTTTTTGTATACTTGTTATATATATGCGAGCACCAATGCAAAGCCTCCAAATTATATGCCGGATAAGTTACCCGATCACCAAATTTTGTTTCTACCGCGCTAGCCAAATTAGGTCATTGAAATGATAATTAGAGCTCGGTGAAATCATTTAATTAAAGAAAACTCTATCCATAGTAACCGTTTTTCTAAATTGAATGACACTTGAACTAGTTACCTAATGCTAGGTAGTCTGCGAGGAAAACAACAACGTCGAATTTAAAATTGACAAGTGGTGATCGATTGAGCCGTTTAATAGTTATTTTTAAATGGTAAACAAATAACGCACAGGCAGCATCCCCAATTGATATTTGATACTCTGCTGAAAGAATGCATATGCATGGTAAATACATATAAAATTCTCGAAGAAACAAGTGTGATGCTCAAATACATTTCATTCAATATAGGTGAAAATGTTGCCAACTTATCTCGGCAAAACTAAAAATTTCATTTTTAAGTCTCAACAAACAAAAAAAAAAAAAAGGAAATAGTGCTTAACATTCTCCTTCCAAGATACTACTCTACAATGAGAAGAAGGGAAGAGCAACTGGTCCGACCAATAAAATTTTTTCCGCGAAACGAAAGGTGCTTATATAGCTATGAGAATAAAATAAGCAATAATAAATTTTGAAATAAAAAGATTAACAATCTTTCCATTATTTTTTATTACTGGATTATAGCTTGATCGAATTAGTATAGGTGTTGTTTAACTTATCTATCTTGCAAAATTCAATTTTTGCATCAATGCATATGCGATTTCATTTCGGGGGTCTTCACAATGATAAGTTTTTATCTTCAAAGCTTAGAATTGAGATTTGCATCTTGAGTTCGTCTTCCAGTGTTTGTTGGTGGAGGATACTTCCCATACTTGCCCTGGTTGTCTTGTTAATGAGGTGTATGCACCAGTAGCTGAACAAAGGGTGACTTTTGGGCCGACTTTCGGGGTATAAGTGGAGATATTGTCACTCACAAAGAATGCCCGACTTTTCTTTAGTTATTTAGTAGGAGCACATCCACTCCATAACCATAGACTATGGCGAGGAAAAGTCGTTGTAATCATAGATGATGTAGGATTTATATTAGGTTGTACATGGGGGTAGCAATAGTGTTGGTATAACAGAGACAAAGTTGTGTGAAATCCGTGAAGGATGTTTGGCCTTATCACAAGTTGCTAGTGGAAGTTTATGCTTGAATACCATCAAATTGGAGTCACAGGACCAATTAAGCCAATGAGGTGTCGAGAGAAATGTTACATTGTTTTATGTATAGTATGTATAATGTATTTCAAACGAGCCTATGAATGTGTTTAACAACAAACCCATGAGAATGCGCAAGATACTTACAGCTCATATTAGTGAAATCATTTAATTTTAAGTGGAGTAACCAATAATATATCAGAATTGGGTTAACAACTGACAAACTTAGCTAGTTAAGCGACCGATCATCTTTGATACTTACAATCGAGTCTTATGGATTATGATGTTACTCGAATGTAACAACCCATTTTAGATCATTAATAACCAAGTCATTTGAGGAAGACACATGCGTTGGTAAGGAAAATTCTTATTAACAATATTCGATGTCTTTTGAAATCTTCTAAAAATTGTTAGCGGGCACAACATTAGTACTATAATATTGAATTTCACAAGTAACCATTAATATCGAAAAACTTTTACAATCTAGACATAAATTAATACAAAGTACCTATAAGTGATGATATTGCTTATGGAAGTAGGTTTAATGTATTTCAAATATGAAGGTTATGAATGTGATTAACAACGAAGCCAACAACTCTTACCGAATGTAAAACCCATATTAGAGAAATCATCTATTTTAATTGGAGTAATCAACAAAATATGTAATAAAATTGGGTTAGAAACCAACAAAATTATCTAGTTAATTGGAACCATCATGTTGATAATTTTCTCGACTTGAGAGCTAACAATGGCTAGGAATTTATTTCAAACAATCAATTTATAGAGAATTAAAAGGTGTGAGCCGATTTATGATATCCTCCTCGTGGATAAGACGAGAAAAATAAGAAAAATATGGAGGTCGACATTAGAGTCTAAAGGTCTTCGTTTGAGTAGAACTAAAATTGAATATATGGAATGTAATTTTAGTAATAGTAGCTCTGGTAACGAAAAGTGTAATTTTGGTCAATTATTAAAAGGTGTGAACGATTTAGATATCTCGGGTCCATTGTTGAAAACGTGGTGATATAGATGGGGATGCAATAGTAGAATTCGGGTTGGTTAGTTGAAGTGGAGGAATGCGTCCGGCCTATTGTGTGATGAAAAGTACCACTTAGACTGAAGGAAAATTTTATAAGATGGTGGTGAGATGCAACGATGCTCTATAGTGTTGAATGTTGGCCTTTAAAAGAGAAGCATAATGATAAGTGTTGTCGAGATGAGAATGATTAGGTGGATGAGTGGTTTTACAATTAGAGACAAAATACGAAATGAATATATCCATAATAGGGTTGGTGCTGCACTAGTGATGGACAAAATTAGATAAGTCGCCTTAGATGGTTTGGTCACATTAATCGTCGATCACTGATGATCGATTAGGAGATTAGTGTTTAGATTCAATTATGTTAAGAAAGGCGAGAGATAGACCTAGGAAGACTTGGGCTTATTGCATAAAAAATGATCTTCATTTATTTAAATTAAATGAAAATTTGAAACTAAATCGGACGCAATGGAGAAAAAGGATTCATGTAGCCGACCCACTTAGTGGGATTAAGGCTTTATTGTTGCTGTTGTTGTTGAATCAATTTGTAGAGAAATATCCTTATAAGTGCAATTAGGCTATGATTTGTAGAGTCAAGTTGTAACCATAAAAAATATTGAGATATAATTAGGGTAACTAGCTAACTCATTATATAATATAATTCAAAGGACCTTACTAAGTAATACTAAAGTAAATCCTAAAGTAAAGGGTAAGGAGAAATGTAAGGTTGTCAATCTTAGGAGTAAGAAAGAGTTGGAAGTGTTACCTAGATATGAAAATATGATGGAAGGATAATTTTAAACATGAATTTGAGTACACCTAAAATTTAGGAATTCTCAAGTGACTTAGGAAATTCTTGAGAATCATCCTTTATAAAATAATAAAAAGAAAAATGATAGGAAGCTTATAGAAAGATCACAGCTAGTATTTTATCGAGTTTGAGAAATAATTCTTAGTATTGGGTGTGTTGCCGGAAAATCTACCGATGTCATCTTTTTGACGGCACGTAAATGTACGAGTTTTGTCGAGTGGAGCGATATACGTGCCCACTGTTAGTCTTATAAAAAGTATCTGAGTCATCGGATATTGCATAGGATTGACCCTCGAAATAAGAGTCACCTTATGAGAGAGCATATAGTGCTGGGCTTTTGAACGACGAAGATCGAAGCTAAGAATTGCTTCTCGATTGCGGGATATCTTATTTTAGTATGAATTAGACGACAAATTAGAGTGATGCGCTGACATTTTCTTTACCCTCGTACTTTGCCCAGGTTAGCAAGGCTTCTAGATAATCATCTAAAGCACGGTGAATAGAATCAGAGCACTTCCCGATATAGGAGCTTCTTGAGCAGGAGGCATCATTGAATATTGTTTGATGCTTTTAAAAGCATGTTGACATTTGTTGTCCAATACGAATTTGACATTTTTCTAGTTAAAGCTATGAGTGGTTGACACCTATCGACAAGTTTGATATGAAACGTCATATATATGTCATCTTTCGCCAAAGCACGTACTTGAGTCAAATTCTTCGGAGGAGAGCATGCCAGGTCACTTTGATTTTTAAGATGGTCGATTTCGATCACATGTGTGAACGGAATTAAAAATTTTTCGAGGTGAATCGAAGCATACTTTAAGAGATTCGTTTTAAGATTAAATTGTCACAATTACTTGAAGACAATTCTCAAATCGTACACATGGTTGTTTGTCTTTTCTTATTAACTAATTCATCTACCATCGCTTAACACTCGACTTGGTTGTGGATAAGTTTGTCGAAGATTCTTGTCATAGCCAGTATGTTGTACCAACATTCTTAAGTCGAAGGGGGTTATCTTATAACACTAAATCTTGATGGATGTTCAAAAGATTATGTTTGATTAAGGAGACATTTTAATTTGATTGCAACCTAAAAATCCTTCCATTAATGAGAATATTGTGTGTGCTAACACCAATATCAACCATTAACTCCGAGAAGCTAATAAGAAGAGTTCGTCTTTTAGACGAGGTTTGATTCGAGTCTCTAAAAATTGACACGGTCGAATTTGACAATTTTTCTTTTTCACGAATGCTATGTTGGTCGGCCCGAGATGGATATTTTTCTTCTCGAATGAAGAATTTGGCCCGATTAATTTTTAAACTCGGCTACGAAGCATTTGTTCAATTTCCATTTGTATTAGGTTTGGAGCTTGTTTTACCGAATTACAATTGTATTTCGAGTTTATGGTACTTCCATACCGGATTAATTCCGGGCATTTTGTTGTAACTCGAAATAAAACAATTTTTATTTTTAAGTAATTGAATTATTTATTTTTGCTTCGATGTCTTCGAGTACCGAGGCGATGAATGTTGGCATTGGGTTTTCTTTAGTTCCAAAGTTGATTTCTTCAGCTTGTCTACGTCGATTGATTTCTTCTTCAAATTCTAGTGGCATGTCTTCAATCGATGGCTCTTGAAATCGGGTGCTTACGCATATTCAATAGGTTATTCGGTGACGACGAAGAATGACGCTGTGTCATTGGCCAGTCCTAACATACCAAATCCAACACCTTCTTTTGAGTTGGGATTTCGTGGTTGGTTTTTCATAATTGTTCAAAGAGGTGGGATTGATTTGTAGGCAAATTGTTTTAGTATCAAACCATATTAGACAAGTTTGAACATAAGGGGAATAATGTTGACGGGAACTGCATTAATTTTGAGAAATTTTGTTACGAGTTTACATTTATTTCAGAATTAGAAGAGGATGAACCATGTTGAAACTTGATGGGTTTCATACCCTCACTATATACTTTGACCCTTTAAACTCTTGATTTTGTTTGTGGAGATTAGAGTTAGGGTCATAGCTTGCACGCATAATTGATTGATTCTCTTATACATGGACTCAGATTGTTTCTTTTCTTCTTCATCCTCGAGGGATATTTTGAATTGTGGCTCTTTGTGAGTCACTAACATTGGCTTTCTTTTTTTCCTCGGAATTGAAGTCAAGCGGATGTTAATCTTCAAGGGTTTTCATTTCGGCAATTAGGTTTTCTTTCCCCCGTCCTCGTCCCGGCCTCGACCTCGGATGCAAGTTTTGTGGCGAGTCTTCACCCCTTCGGTTGAGTCGTAGCATGATACTTCTCGATTTTTCTTTCTTTTCTTCTTTATATTCTTCATTCATTTTTATTTTATCTTTTTTCGCATTTATCACATCCATGAGAATTGTCTTCTTTAAAGGGGTACGATATGCGACGCATATTCATGTATGCCAATCTCTTGTACCGAGAATCGTGATCGAAATGAAAAAAATACTGCATTTATGCCTTGATTTTATCGAAATTTTAAAGGATATTATGTTTTAATGAAAGTATTTTTGTGTTTGGATATGGTGATGGAAAAATGTTCGAAGAAAAAAAAAGTAGAAAAATATTGAGCAAAAGGAGCAAAATGGAGCCAAAATCTGAGAATTGTCAAAATTATTGGCACAGCGCCTAGGCGCCGGAATCCGGCGCTGGCGCGGTCGATACGGGATACATCGAATTTTTGACGACTTTGGGCAGGGTCAATGCAGCGGTGTTAGCGGTTATTGGACCTTACAGAAGGCGCGGTTGTTAAGTTTATAGGACGTATGATACGATGTGTTGGACGCTTGGAAACAGGTTTAATCGTGAAGAGGTGCGATCAGAAAGTGAAGAGGTGCGAAGAATTGGACGCGAGTGTGGACACATTTTGAAGAGGTGCCTCGAAGGCAACCATGAAGCATAAATAGGAGGGTACTACTTGAGAGAAAAACACCCCCATACATCCCCTTTATCTAGAGCCCCATCTGAGGGAGAATTAGAGAAATACTTTAGGGCCACTTTTATTAATTAGTGAGTTTATTTAGAGTGTGTATTGAGAGTTTGAAGTTGGTGTTTTTGAAGTTTATTTGCTTTGGAGTCGGAAGAATTCGAGTTTACTAGGAGAAACACTTGAGATAAGTATTTGTAATTTTATTGAAAGTTTTATTATCATGTTTTATTGTTTAAATTGATGTGTTACGAGTAGTTAGTTTACTTTCTACTTTTAATTATGAAAAGATAAATAAGATAATATAAAATTCGATGGAAAATTAAAAACTATTTATATTTACAAATATTGTGATGATATTAATATCGGATATACATTCTTTACGGAATTGATGTTTGTATTGTTAAAATCTGTTGAAGAGTTTTGATACGCAGAAGGAGATGAATTATTGTAGTAGATATCACGTGAATTCTTGGGTAGTCGAAGGCGCTGTGCGGGTTATTGAGTGAAGTGCGAATAAATAGGAAGATATTATATAATGGACGTAGAATTAATAAGTTTTTTAGAGTGACGGACTAAATTCTTGTGATTTGGTTTATAGAGAAGGAAAGAGTCGGCAGTAGGGCCGGCCAATAGCGCGCTTGGACGTAGTAGTGTGGCTGGAGTGTGGTCTCTGTGATACATCAGGACACATGTTGTAAATTTGTGATATTCGTTACACACGGATCGAAAGGGTAAAGAATATGAATGTACATTTGTACAAATCTGTAAATTTATATTATAACGAATATTATCGTTATGCGAAAATGTTTGGATTAATTGAAAGGAAGAAAGTTGTGTTCTTATTCTTATTTACACCAATCCTTTCATTCTTACTTTATTATTGCATCTTTCATTACTGCTTTAATGTTAAATCTAGTAAATTAAAAATATCAAATTTATAAAAATTTATAAAAATACATAAAAATAAAATTAAATATTTAAAAATCCATAACTCCTCCTCGTAGGATCGTCTGGTCTTTGTTTTAGCTTCTATATTACTTGATACGATACGTATCTTGCGTGAAATGCATAGTGTGTAAGAATTTTTAATAAATTATATTTGTATACAACTAGTTCTTGTATTATTGTCTATTACATATATTTGAAAGCATTAATTATTATATTTGTCGTCTAGCGGATTGCGGGTCGAGTTTTTGGCGCCGTTGCCGGATTGAATTTTTGGTACGCATATATATAGCATTGGGTCGAATCGTTGCAGGTCTCCTTTGATATAACATTCTTATCCTTCATGCATGTATTTGATGCCTTAGTGCGATGATGAATGAACCATCTTATATTTATGAAGCACTTTGAGAACGGCTTAGCAATGCATCGAAGGATGTCTCGAGGAGTTTGACAAGGAATTTTATCGTCTTCATCGAATCACTAATCTTTAGTAGCAATTTGATTGACCCTACGCTTCTTTCTTTTTGTTGATTGAGGTCGCGTAGCCTCATCTTGTCGTTAGCGTACGGGCATCGATGTCCGAATAAACGACGAGTTCTCGAGTTCATAATGTTGATTGAAATGTCGGGATCAATAAACACTCTTGAAAGCGTAGCATTGTGATATTCACCGAGATGTACGGTGAGTTGTTATGTTCGGTTGTACTTGTATTAGATCATTGTAGGTGAATGTGACCTTGGTTGGTCTTTTCAATGAATAAGCTTCGTATGAGGAAGTAATAGTAAGTTGAGCTAGATAGATTTCATGATCCAATAGAGCTTTTATTAATGATTCTCTCATTTCTTTAGAGAGAATAGGGCATCATAGGTGCTCGATTTCTTCAGTAGTTTTCTCGAATGCATTTTAGAACGTTGTGATACTGCCTTGATATAAGACTTGTCGGTATTCTCTTGGGTTAGTCTTTTTCTTGCCCAGCGGGTGGAGCGCAGCACACGGTATAACCGGTTGTTATTCTTTATTTAGGAGTACATTCTAGAAGGTAGAACCTTTAGCTCAGTAAATTCACTTCCATTATTTCTTCTTTTTCTTGTGTCGAGCTTGTTATTACGGGAGCATTTTATCCGACTCTTTGGTATACGAGTATGATGAGTTCGATCCTAAAGAAATCGATGCTCTCGCGACTCGAAGTGTAGCAATATCATTTTCATTTTCCTTTGTCGAGATTTTTGTCGTTATTAATTTCATTATAATTGTTATTACACCATGAGATCTTATACGGTTGAAATTATGCAATAGGATCAAAACTAGATCGGTTGTTTTCGGGAGGGTCACTTTATCGGAGATAGAAAAAACGTAATCAAAAGTTTTTTGCATTAAATGTACCCGGAGGATAAAGAAAATGTCATACAAAGTGTGAATCGAGGAAGTTCTTCCCCGGATACGAGACAACTTGATCTAAGAGAATAAGTAGTAGAAGAAATATAAGTAGAAGGTTTAAAAGGAACTAACATCCCTTATGTTGTGATGGCCTCTAGTTCTCTCGGGTTAACTTTCTCTTATTTTTCTTTTCCTTTCTTGAAGGTGGAGCTTCGACATTGACTGCGAGACTAGAGTAGCTTGAATCTTGTTGAGGATTTTTTTAGAAGATTTGGACCATGACCAATCTCATCTATCTTCATCCTTGTAGGGGTCGGTAGAACAAAATTCACCAGTAGAGATTAGATTGATCGCACTATTTTTGTGCTCTTTTAAGTATTCCTTCGGGATGACTATGTTATTTGCTTTGAAGTTATACTCTAACCGGTCCTTGAAGACAAAAAAAATTTTAAATTTGTGGCCGCGCATCTTTTATTAGTAAAAATAGTTATCATGGTTTTAAAACATCAACTCCCATTACCTATTGTAACTTAAACTCAGTTCATAAATAAACTGAATACTTTGCATAGCTTCTATTTGTTGACCTTCTTCAGCTCATCTTCACCATTGATTTCTGTGCCTCTGCAGTTGTTGTTGAGTGCAATCCTCAAGAGCCATCTATGGATTGCGTGTGATTGACCACTTCCTCACAATTTTTCTCGTCTTGCCTTGCATTAGTTTCTCTTCTGCAGCCGACCACATTGACTTCTTTTGATAGCCTATTGCCTCTAGTTTTCATGTTTGTTTTCCGTCATACCTCCATTTTCTCCCGTAGTAGTAGTATATATCTTTAAATGCTGCAAAATATCATATAAATTTAAATCTCTTTTTACCATTGTGTATATGATATGGTACTCATGACAGGATCTAATCATGTTGCTGGGCCATTTCACTATACGAATTTCACCATGTATATGGATTCTGAAAGTTTCTTCGGCTTTTGTTTTTCTATCACCCGAGTCTGACTATAATGTGGTGTTGGGCCCGAGCGAAGCGTTGAATGAAGATATCGATTTACAAAGGTTTTACGAACCCGTTGGGAAGCTCGGCATACGGTCGAATATTACCCCAAAGAACATCGACGAACTTGTAAAATAAAAGAGCATCCTCTGCCGCGTTGCGACGGCTTGCTCGGAATTGTACGACATCTTTGACAGTTTCCGGTCCATTAAACATCTTCGAGAGCGTCGATTACGAGTATAGTCTACCTTGTGAAATTAATGATTGACCATCACCCACTTTGCCATTATTTCGATTTCACTTTTTGTTAACTAGTTTGGTTATTTATTTTTAAGATTCCGCTTTGGGCGGAGTCCTTTTTCATTTGACTAGTCTCCTTCACTTCTAATGATTCTCTTTTATCGTAATTAATTTATGTTGGTCGAATAATCTCAACGGTTGGCGATGGTGTCTACTTTTGTAGCGAGCTATGCTAATTTGCTAGGGCGATCATCATCTCTTCAACTTTCTTTTCGAGATGATTATTCTATTCATCCTTCTTTAGTATGACCCCTGCATCACTTCTATCGAGTTCTTCCTCACTCGGTGGCGGTAATTCTCGTGTAGTTGAAGTAGCTCGAGGTCTACATCATGTTGATTTTGGTAGCTCTTCCTCTGTGTCATGAGGAAGTCCTTTCTTTCCTTTGCCGATAATTGTTTAATATCGACTCTTAATTTTTGCAATCTTTCCTCGATCGAATGAAGATCATTAGTCGGAATGGTGGACCATGTACCTACAACGGCAATGAATTTCTCGATAGCTTTTGTTTCCATGCCTTGTTTTTTAGTATGGGACGAGAAACATTCGAAGGCATGTCGTTTTGTTAAGGTGGCTACTATCCCCATCTCGTAGCATTCCCGCTAGTGGGTTCATATTGACGGATATTTCCTTAGCTCTTAACGGCGGCTCATCATGTGTTAACGGAGAAATTGAACGGTGTCTTGATGCGGCATGGAGAGGAGGACGAACGTACTCCTCAGATAGTGGAAAGTATACGTCATGCAGGACCCCGGTGAGGCTTGGTGGGTACGTAGTGAAGTAGGCTGGAATGTCGGTCCCAATTTAATCTTGGGCGAGAACACAGGTGTGTCATCTTTCGATACTGTGGCCATGCAGTTTTTATCTTGAAAATTTCTCTTATGCAGGCCCCAGAGACTGCATCCCGTGCAAAATACGGCGATTGAGCACTTCTCCGTGGGCGAGTACCTTAAAATGGAGCAAATCCTTGAAATAAATGAGTTCTTTTCACTTTCTTACTATTGGGAAAAGGTAGAGGTGGACGGTAACAATCCTATGAACATCTTTGTTTCGAGAGTTGCGGATAATGGATAGAACCTATTTCCTCCCCAGTAGTCCTCGGGGTCCCATTTCTTGGCTCATCGACCTGTCTGGTCGATTTTGTTCTTTTTCTTCCTTAAAGGCGAAGCGACTCCTGTTCCTCCGCTGAGTGCGGGTAAGTGGCACAATCTTGGAACTAAACCCAATCTCGAACTTGGGTGATGGAACATCTCTTCTATGAGGATAGACTTTCCTTTACGCGGGACCCATAACAATGGACTTCATAGTCTTTTTTTAACATTAGCAACCTTCTTCTTCAAAGTTTTTTGTCTAGAATCCTCTTTAGTGGTGGGAAGTCTTGGTTAGAGTTTAAGTTAAATCAATTAATTGGCCCTGTACTCTTCGGGGTTTTTATTTTCAAGATGGTGTAAGGGAGATCCATTGAGCACCACCTGCAATCTTGTTGAATGCGATCCCAAAACTTGATTAATGACCCTTGATAATAGGCAACCTTGTCGAGGCGCGGGTTAGATCTGGGAATGAAGATTAACCCCGGGGTATCCATTGCGGCGATGATACAATTTCGGAGAAATTTAAAATTTCATCTTGATTTGTTTTTCATGACTTTATTATGTAAATGGGGGATTTTTGTTTATTATATATATATATATGTATATGTATATATATATATATATATATATATATATATATATATATATATATATATATATATAGTTGTAATGGACATAAGTCCAGAAAAAGTTGATTTTGATTTTTTTTTTTGGTTGGAAGTCTTAATGTTAAATTATTTATCAGTTATTAACGAATTTAGGATCTAAAGATGTTCATTACGAACGACTCTAGAATGGGGGATGTATCGGTTGTATTTTGCTCGGTAAATTAGACGAACTATACCAACGAGAGCGAGGATAATTTAGCCAACATTTGTGCATATTACCACTAGTTATGAGAACAAATTTATTAACGGAGAGATGAGGGAGAAAGGATGTCCTGCGATCGGAATGGTAAAACTCTTGATGGTCGCCGAGAATAAGCGTCGTTGGTCTTCATTTTATTGACTCCGTTTTTGCGATGATCCGATACCTTTTTTTATCCGAAGCGATTTTGGTGAAAATGGTCGATCCGGACGATGACCAACCCTGTTGACCATGATCGGCCTTTTGCAAAATGACAATTTTGAGTAAAAATAATCGGTCACGTCACGATGACCGATACTGTTGACCCGTAGGTCAACTTTTTGACGAAAATAGCGATTTCGTGTGGATTAATCTTACGACCAATATTTAACCACGGTGACGAAGATCGACTTTTTGACGAAAATGACAATTTTGGTGAAATGGTCGATCCGGAACCCGATGACGACCACATTGACCTGAAATCGACCTTTTGCGAAATAGCGATTTTGAGTAAATAATCGATCGACACGATAGCCGGCCTTGTTGACCGTAGGTGCGACCTTTTGACCAAGCGGCAATCTTGGTCAAAATGAATTGATCGACCAATGACGACCTGTTGACCGCAGGTTAACCTTTGACCGAAAATGACAATTTTGGTCAAAATGGTCGATCACGACCCAATGACGACCTGTTGACCCCACATGTCGACCTTTTGGCCCAAAATGATAATTTTGGTCAAAGTAGTCGATCCGATTATGACGATCTGTTGACCCACAGTGTATTTTGCTTTGAGCCAGCGATTTTGGTGAAATAACCGCGATCGATCCCCAATCTTGACCTTAGTGACGATAAATTGACACATGACTTACAAAAGGAAATCAATTTTGGTTAAAATGATCAATTTTTGATCAAACAACCCGATAACATGTTTAAAACACGATGACAAAAATTAATCGAATTAATTTGAAAAAATTATTTTGATTAATTAAATTGACTAATAATTTGATTTTTAATATTTTAATTAATTAAATGACATGATTAATTAAAATGAAAATTAAATAAAATGACAAAATTAATCGAATAATTGATTTCAAAATTATTTTGATTTATTAATTAGCTAATGAATTAATTTAAAATTTTAATTAATGACCTAATTAATTAAAATGAAAATTAAATTCAAAAGCCATAAAATCACAAAATCCACAAATTGATTAAAAATAAAGTGTCGAATAATTGATTCCAAAATTATTTTAATTAATTAATTGATCAATAATTTAATTTTATTATTTTAATTAATGGCCTTAATTAATTAAAATGAAAATTAAATTGAAAAGCCATGAAAAGAGACAAAAAGTCGATTTTAATGACATGGATATTAATCAAATAATTAATTTGGAATTATTTCGATTAATTAATGATTAATAAAATAATTTTAATTATTTAATTAATGACATAATTAATTAAATATGGAAATTAAAATGAAGAAGACATTAAATGGAATTTTTAAAACCTTTATGACATATGGTTTTTCTAAAAATTCTAAAACTCTTTTATGACATCACACATGATCCATTAAAAGAAAAATCAATTCATAAATCACTCACATTTAACCATGGTAAAGGTCATCTTGACATGAAAAATTATGTGGCAAAACCATGGTAATTTAAAGTGTGAGGTGTCTTGCCATGGTGAGGTTAGTTTAGCCTCCTGCTGGCCATCAATAGTTAGGAGACAAAGCTTTAACCATCCTTGGCACCATGGTTAAAACCATAATGATATTTCATGAAAAATATTAAGAGAGGGGCTAATGTGTCACCACCTCATGAAATGGTAAATGAGGTGTTGCAAGGAGAGGGTCTCAACCATTTGAGGTCACATGAACCTCCCACTTAGCGATGGAATGGAAATAAAGAGGCTAAAATCCATCATGACAAGATTTAAGCCAAAAATTGCCTTGAAATGTGCACTTGCTTAAGTGTGAAATTCGTGGAGGAGGTGAAGCTTAGTTTACATGGGGAGGTTGTACTCTCTGACCCTAACTATAACACGATCAAATCCGAAACCTTGACCTAGGTTAATCCATAGCCATTCATGGGTATAAATACCCCTTGGCCAAAATATCTAAGAGGAGAGAATTAACCCATAGAATACATGAGGTACCCAAATCCCGCGGCTCCCGACAAAAAAAATCTTCACAGGGACCTCGACAACCTATTCCAACCAAGCCGAAGCCATAAGGTTAGCTAAATGTTGACCAATTTGGCCAAAATCCCGAATCGACGGAGCTTGGCCATTTTGCCCCAATTGCTCGCAAGGTTAGCTACAAAACCAAATTAAGGAAGTGAAAAAAATCTTCTTTGGGAGTCCTAGAAGGCGGCCATCGAGCCTACGTCCAAGGCTCGACATGCGCATGGCGGGGTATGGATTTATATTCTCCAAAATAATTTATATTTTTCGAAATATCATGGGTTATACCTTGAAATGTATCATCACCGTATAGATACAATGCATACATCAGGATGATTCCATAGGTTAAAAAATCACTCAATTTTGTTGAGAAATGTGTGAGATATTGAAGTTTGAAATTTAACGGTTCGAATTTTTTCGAATTAAATGGGGAATTATCTCCGCCGTCCGTTCCCGTGTTTTGGAACGAACGACGCTGATCTATGTATCCCGTGTTCGTTGTTCCGCGCCGCTCACCGGATCCTCCCACTTGTTCGACAGTACGAGGACACGTGGCGACCCTTGATTTTTAAAATTTGGATTAATTGAAACCTTAATAAATTCAAAAATCCATATCTTTTTATCGAGAGGTCTAAAAAATAAAATAAAAATACGCCACGGAAAATCTGCGAAGAAATAATTATGAGAATAAAATCATAATTTTATTCTCGGTATTATTTAATTTTTAATTAATTAAATACTCTACGGAGTATTTTAATTATTAAAAATTATTCAAGTCGAGAAAAATATGAAATTTTTAGGAATTACCTTTAAGTCGCCAGAGCACATCTTCTGATTTTTCTAAGGCTGGGATAATTCTAAGATATGATTCACAATTTCCATGATATTTTGTAATTATTTTGAAAATAATTATAAAATTTGGAAAAATTGGAAAATTAAAATGCAATATGATTGAAGCAGTGGATACTTGTCTACAATTCTCAAGTCATCAAAACAATCTAAAGACATTTTAAAATGAGTTAATATTTATTCATTTTTAAATTAATAATTCAAAACCTTCTCTTCGCATATTTAATCCATCTCATCATGGATTAGCGAGTGATGAATCCCGACTCGAATCGAATAATAATTAGGTTTAAAGCCGGCTTAAACCCTAGCTAAACCATTAAACCTTAGGGTTTAAGACCAAAATCAAATCTTTAATTAAGTTTAAGGACATATTAAACTTAGTTAACCCATTAAACCTTAGGCCCCAAATTAGGACATGCAAAAATCAAATCTTTAATTAAGTTTAAGGACATATTAAACTTGATTTAAACCATTAAACCTTACCTAAATTAGGTTTAATACGAAAATCAAATCTTTAATTAAGTTTAAGGACATATTAAACTTAATTAACCCATTAAACCTTACCTAAATTAGGTTTTTAATACAAAAAATCGAGCCATTTAATTAAGTTTTAAGGACGTATTAGGCTTAATTAATCAAAAAATCAACCTTTTAATTAAGTTTAAGAATATTATCTTAATTAACGAAATCAAATCTTTAATTAAGTTTAAGGACATATTAAGCAATTAACCCATTAAACCTTACCTAAATTAGGTTTAATACAAAAATAAAACTCTTTAATTAAGTTTAAGGATATATTAAACTTAATTAACTTTAATTAAATCTTAAATCAGGTTCCAATACAAAAATCAAACTCTTTTAATTAAGTTTAAGGACATATTTGACTTAATTAATCCAAAATCAAAACTCTTTTAATTAAGTAAGGACATATTAAGCTTAGTGTAAATCGAAATATTTTAATTAAGTTTAAGGACATATTAAACTTAATCGGCCATTAAACCTTAACTAAATTAGGTTTAATACAAATCGAATCTTTAATTAAGTTTAAGGACATATTAAACTTAATTAACCTCCGTAAACATTTGTTTAGTAGCTTGTAAACCAGTGGAAGTCACTCATTAGACTGAATTGAACCATTAAACCTTAACTAACTAAGGTTTAATCGAACATAAACCACAGTGAATCTAACTCATTAGACTACAATTAAACCATTAAACCTTAATAACTAAGGAAGGACTTTGTCCAGACACGAAACCACGATTAAAATTTAACTCATTAGACTAATTAAATAGATAAACCTTAATTAACTAAGGTTTAATCGAGCATAAACCCTAATTAAGTCTAACTCATTGAACTGGCTAAGCAATTAAACCTTAGTAACTAGGGTTTAATCGAGCATAAACCCTTATTAGGTTTAACCCATTAGACCTAATTAAATCATTAAGCCTTAACTAACTGAGTTTAGCAGACTGAGCCTAAAGTTGAGCTTAACTTAAGTTATTTCATGTGAACTTAAGTCGACCTGAAAATCTGAGTTGAGCCCTAGCCGACTTTAACTTTAACTTTAAAGTTAAATCTTAATTTGAGTTAAATAAAAGTTGAACTTGATCGAAGAGGTAAGTCTGGAACCAACTTCAACTTAATTCGAACAGCAGAAGCTTGGCAAGTCGGCCGCATTGAGCATATCGCGAACGAACTTAGGTTCGGCCGGACGTAGACGAAGTCGGCCTAAGCACAACTTAAAGTCTGGCATGTTGGGCTTAAGTCAACCAAACTTAGGTTCGAACGGACATGAACCGAGTTAATTGATCGATATTGAATCTAACTTTAATCCTTTTAACTTAAGTTTAAACGAACATGAACTCGGATTAATTCGACTTAAGATCGAACGGAGACATGAACTCGAGTTAAATTGACTTAAAATGTGACAGACATGAACCCAGATTCGAGTTTAAATTGACATAAAATCGACATTACGAAAACTAAAATCGACGTAATACACATAAATTTGACATTCGAAGCAAATTGTCGACGTAATCGACATAAATTCGACATTTTAAACCCAAAATCGACATAATCGACATAAATTTTAAATTCGAAGCATTAAATTGGCCTTAAATTTGACATTAAGACATTTAATTGACAAAATTAACATAAATTTGATATTCCAAACATTTAATCGACAAAACGACATAAATTTGACATTCGAAGCATTTAATCGGCAAAATTGACGTAAATTTGACATTTCAAACGTTAAATCGATATAAATTTGACATTCTAAACATTTGTCAATAATCGATATAAATTTGACATTCGAACGATTAATCGACTTAAATTTGACATTCAATTGATTAATCGACATAATCGATATAAATTCGACATTTAAACCAAAATCAACATCGCAAACATAAATTTGACATTCCAAACATTTAATCGACAAAATCGACACATAAATTTGACATTACGAAACATTAACTCGACATAAATTTGACATTCGAACATTTAATCGACAAAATCGATATAAAATTTGACATTCAACATTAAATCGACATAAATTTGACATTCGAATATTTAATCGACAAAATCGATATAAATTTGACATTTCCGAACGTTTAATCGACAAAATCGACATAAATTTGACATTTTGAACAAAAATGCATTGTATGACATACATCAAACATTCGAATGAAACTCGATAAATTTGACATTTGAATGAAATTATTCGACATTAATACGGCATTCTCAACCTTATTGACATTAATCGGCATTTCGAACCCAGATTAAACAATCAATGACATTAAATGACATTTTGAACCAAATTAAATAATCACGAGCATTAAATGACATTAATTGACATTTCGAACGAACTTAGCATAATTCGACATTAATAAAAAATCGGCTTGATTTGACATAAACCGACATAAGTTTGACCTAAATCTAACTTAACGTGACACAAACCGTATAATTCTTAAGTTTGACTTAAATCGAACTTAACACAACAACACTTACTCTTTTCGAGGATAAATATTATGTGGTGGGAGTTGCAAACGATATTAATTGCTCGGGATGTAATTAAGCGTAGGAGTTGCTCTTGTAGGAGACAAAGAGCACGTGATGGGCATTGCTTTCTAGGCACTCTGCGGATTTATACGAATCTTGTATGATTTTTATTTATATGAAAATTTCGGTAATTACTGCAATCACGAAGACTTTTTCTATGATATTATCATTTTGATCTCTTTTCTTTGATCTCTGTCATGATTATCATGCCCAGGTGTCAAAGACTTTTGTGATAAGTACGGAAGGATAACAATTAGGGTGATAGATAGAGAAAGAGTGGCGACTCCATGACATTGATATGAGAATTGACGGCGTCGACAAAGCCGAACCAATTTGATCGCCATCGATTTTGTTGGTTGCTTGATGTCATCGTTTGTCGTTGGTCGCCGATTTGTTTTCTATTATATTGCCCTTTTCTCACAGACAATTCTTCGTTTCGGATCATATAGATAGACCTTAAGAGATGAGAAATCGAGAGGACTAGGACGTAATAATGGGAACAAACAAAAAAGTGTATGGGGAAGCCTTCATAAAGTGAATTTTCTCGATGGCTACGAAGCATAAGTCGAAAATGAGATTATTTTGGTATGCTTTAAGAAGAGCAACGACTACGTAAGAAACCTTATGAAGAAACTTGAAGCTTCGAGAGAAATCGAGTTGATATTCCACTTCTAGGGTTAGCATCATCCTATAAGGACAAATTCTTATAATTAATTACATCTTAAGTAGTCGAGATTACTTGAAAATTCCCAAATTGAGTTAAAATTTGTTCTAAAAAAGTTTAAATATTGTTGTCGAGAAAATGTCGAAGTCAATCATAAGATTAGCAATTCTGAAGATTCTAAACTATCATAGAGTTTTATTTTGTTAATACTTCGAGTTGAGATTCATCTTTTGCTCGGGGTGCAATAGCTCGAATGATCGTTCCTCAAATTATGTTAGCACACTCTGATAACATGCAAAATGCATCCCCAGGTGCGTCCGCCTTTTATCTTCGACAACCTGCCAAAGCAAAGTTAGCAAAAAATATGTTTTTCTTCATTTTAGTTTCTTTATTGATTTTTAAATTTTAGACAACCGGAGTCGAAATGTCCATGGCTTCGTCGTCCGGTATCGTCGGGTAGCATGGTCTACTTAGTAGAGGTAGTTAGACTTACTGCGATCGAAAGATTCTTATCAGCAACCACAGTGCATCGTCGAATGTTCATAGACTCGAGCAAAGGGGTTAATTGCTTTCATTGATCTTTGTTTATTAAAGCTCATTTAAGTTTTGATGTCTTTTCGAATTTTAGGGGTTGAAAATTCTAGTGTGCTTAAGACTTCTTAGTCGATTAAGTTTTTCTTTTGGTTGTCATTTTATTTTTATCGTTTGGGAATTATACGGTCTAAATCCCATGGTTCCTTCGTCCGGTTTCATTAGGGTTTGTGGTTTGATTGATTTGATAATTGAAAGATATTTTTGGGAACCATATGTTGCATCCTCTAAAATATCTTCTCGAACCAGAGTTGCATTTTTGGGTACAAGTTTAAGTTTATTGCCTTTTAGAGTGGATTTTTATATATTTTATTTAGGTTAGTTGGTATTTTAGCCAGTTGTCCCCGAGTGATGTTAAATGTGATTTTATTCTAGTATGATAAATCGACCCCTTCTTAAACTCTAGTCACCTTGATACAACTTGATTCTAGATTAGTTCGAGTTGGGTTGAAGGCGGTCTAAAGTGAGGTAGGTAATTCGAGTTAACTTTCAGGTTAAATTTGGTTTCCTACGATTATCTTGAAAGTTGTTTAAAAGGACCCCATCTTAATAGGATTGACCCAAGTTGATTTGGTTTGATTGGGGTCGAACTAGTCTTACTTGGTTTAGATTGACTTAAGGTAAGCGAAGTTAAACCAAGTTGGATTAAGCTTAGGGATAGACAGTTAAGGCCCAGATGTCTTTAAGTTGATTTTCCTTAAGTTGAATCGAGTTTAAGTTAAATTGGACTTGGGCGATATCGAGTTAAATTAGACTTGAGTTATTTTTAAGTCTAATGCAGGTTAGACTTAAATCGATCATTGATTAATTTGGAGTTAAGACTTAAGTCATGCTTGAAGTTGAGTCTGAGTTGGGTTAACTAGAATTTATTTCAATTATCTAGAAAAAAGTTATCTTTGGGTTAAGTGAATTAGGTATCCTAAAAGGTTGAGTTGATTTTAGGTTAGCTCGGAATTAGGTCGGGCTGACTCGAGTTGGGTTGAGTTAATTCGGGTTGACCCATAATTTATTTGAATTGAGTTAATAATTTAGTTCGGATTGACGGTGTTTAATTGGATTAGTTTAACCCCGAGTTAGGTTGAAATTTGTCTCGTTAGTTAGATTTAGTTAAGCTGGGGTAGGTCGTGTTGACCCAGGAGATTTAGTTGGATTGAGTCTAAAGTTAAATTGGACTTAGGAGGATTTGAGTTGTGTTTAGGTCTGTTAGGTTAAACTAAATGTTATTCATGTTAAATTTGGAGTCGAAGTTGGGTTATACAAGGGTGATTCATGTTGTGTTTAAGTCCCCAGATTGGTCAAGATCAGAGAATTTAGGTTGAGCCCAAGTCGAGTTAAGTTAGACTTCTAGGTTAGGTCTAGAGTTAGTGAACCTAAAGGGAAGTTGATTGGCCAAGGGTGTTAGATAGACTTAGGCTAGGTCACAGGTTAGGCTGAATCTACAGAAGATGTTCGATTTAGGCCCAAATTCCCAACTTAGGTTGAGCTAGGTCTCGATTGGTAAACATAATGAAAGTTTAATTTAAACTAAGTCTAAATTTAAGTTAGACTTAGGTTAGGTAGTTTTAATACGAACTTTAAAGAAAGTTAAATTTGAACCAAGTCTAAGTTAGGACAGATTTACGTAAAGGTCTAGGTTGAGTTAGACTTAAGGAGAGGGGATTCAGATTTGAACTACATACGAAAGTTAAGTTAGATTTAGGTTAGGTCTAGGTTTAGCTAGACTTGAAGGAATTTCAAATTGAATCGAGTCTAAGTTAGGTTAGATTTCGGTTTGGTCTAGTTAGGCTAGATCTAAGAGGTATTTAGATACGGGCCAAGTTAGACCTAAAGGTTGAAAGTTTGTCCCAATTTAAGTTGAACTGAGAGATGGTTGGCATTGGGTCTCATGTGGGCTAGACCCTAAGAGATCGATTGATATTTGGGTCTAACGTGAGCTAGACCCGGGGAGAGTTGACTAGGTATGTCTAGGTTATACTTAATATTTAAGGTTAGGTGCGGTGTTAACTAGACCTAGAGTTTGGATTAGCTTTAATGTTGATTAGACTACGGGGTTGGTTTTAAGTGTAATTTAGGTTAGACTGGGAGATGGAGTTGGAGTCTAAGATGAGTTAGATATAATAGTTGAGTTCGATCTAATTTAGATTAGACCTAGGAGTTAGGTTAAATCTATGATGAGTTAGACCTAAAAAGGTGTTTGTTAACGTTTGGGTCAAATGTTGGTTAAACTTAGAAGAGTTTGTTGATGTTAGGTCTAATGTAGGTTAGACCAAAGGGTTAGACTAGATGCAATTTTGGTTAGACTTAGAGGATGGGTTAGGTCGATTTGGTTTGGACCTAGGGTTTTAGGTCTAGGTACAATGTGGGTTAGACCTAAGGTTTTAGTTGGATTTAATGTGGGTTAGACCCGAACGTTGGAGTTAGGTCCCGATTTAGGTTGGACTTTAAGGTTTATGTCTTGATGTGGCCATGGGTTAGACCTAAAGTTTGGAGTTAGATGCGATTTGGGTTGAACATAGAGTTTGGATTGGGTGCAATATGAGTTATATCCAATATTTAGGAGTTAGGTTAGTTTGGGTTGAACCTAGAGTTTGGATTGCGTCTAACATGAGTTAGACCCGGGGTTTAGGGTTATGTCCCCAATTTGGGTTGGGCCTTAGGTTTGAATTGGGTCCAATGTGGAGTTAGACCCGAGAGGGTTTAGGACTGAGTTCGGTTGAGTTGAACCTAGAGTTTGGATTAGGTGTAATGTGAGTTAGACAAGTTTAAGGTTTCAATTTGGGTTGAACCTAGAGTTTGGATTGGGTCTTATGTGAGTTAGACTCGAAATTTGGGGTTAGGATTGATTTGGGTTAAACCTAGAGTTTGGATTGAGTCCCAATGTGAGTTAGACCCAAAGAAGATATGGTCTTTGGTAGGTTGGACTTAGGATTTAAGTTATGTTTAATGTAGGTTAGACCTAAGGTTTAGGATTATGATTAGACTTGATTTGGCCTTATACTTAATGTTAATTAGGTTGAGTCAAATTATGAACCAATTGGGCCGGAGCTTAAGTTAGATTATGCCGAGAACGAAGCTTAGGTTTAAATTAGACTAACCCTAGGTCATTAAGGGCAACCTCATGGTTAAAAGGAGTAACCATGATGCTAATCTCCTAAAACTAAGGTCCCGGGGTTAGTCTAGTGATATAAAATAGATTTTTGGGGATAATTTGGGCTAAAATGTAAATTTTAATTTTTATATTTTTACCCCTAACTATCTAAATTTTCATTTATATTTTTTAAGGTGAAAATTGTCATTTTAGGGTTTAATTTTATTACTCTAAATTTTCTAGCTAATTCCACATTTTTAATTTTACAATTTCTGATTTTTTTATAATTATTTTTCAAAATAATTATGAGTTTAATGAAAATGAAGTCATTTCGATGTTGAGCAAATCTCATGACCTTGAAAAAAATCAAGAAATGTTCCCAAGTGTGGAGAATCATCCTTGAATTTTTCATATTTTTTGGATTTAGATATAATTATTAATAGTTCAAATACTCTCTAAGTATTTAATTAATTAAAAATTAAATATAATTTAATAATCTTCAATTTTATTTTTGTTTATTTTTCTGCGATTTCATCGAGTCGAGATGTATTTTATTTTTTATTTGTGATTTTTGTACACAAAGTTATAAATTTTTAAAGTTATTAGGTGTTTTCTGTATTTATTTAAATGAGAATTCAGATTTTGTTACTTAGCCAACGACGGCCCGTGTCATCCTTGTCAGGATCCAAAATTCACGTGGCTCCTCCTAATTCGACGCGCTTTCCACATAGACAGTGAGGTGGTGTTGTTCCGAAGCAGTCCTCCTCTGCAGTTTTATGATGCGATCTCATCTCTGGCATTTGTTTCTAATATACGACAGCAGAACGACATCCGTTCATCGTCTTTGTTGACAATGGACGAGAACCGTTCGTGATCGAGTCTTAATATCTAATTGAATTTTCAACCAAGTTACTCGTATTTTGTTTCTATAAATTCATCTAGTCAAGAAGAAAGTATATAGAGGCTAAGTGGACGTACGTTGTTCATTTCTTTCATAAAAGATTAAACACAGGCGACATTTAGGGAGTTTGACTGAAGCCTTGTCTCGGGGTGTAGCCTTGATTGGGCTTGGCAGAGGCAGTGACCTTGTCTCCTAGGCTCCTTTGCTTGATTTGGTTTTACGGGGAAAGGGTCGCAAGCCTCAAAGCTTTTATTGGTTCTCTTCAGCTGTGTATCTCACGGTAGAGAGGAGACAGAGAGAGAGGGAGGAGTGAGAGAGAGAAAGGAAGAGAAAGAGAGTTTTAACGCCAATCGTGGAGGTGATCGGCGAGTGTAATTCGCCGAGTGAAATAAAATGTACAACATTTCCGTGAATGTAGGCGATTTATTGAACAACCCAAATTTAACATGACACATGTTAAATGGCACATGGTTTACGAATTTTCTCGTTACAATTTTTAAACTTTATTACTTAGTCGTTTTTGTGTGTGTTAATTATTGTAAATTAAAAACAAGTAAATCACTTATATAACAGAGAACAAACAAAAGTTGCATAAATTGGTAATACATTTTCTTGTAACTTTTTAATCATTGCAATTGAAATACATCGCCATATGATTATTGGATTATTTTATGATAATAGTATTCTCTAGATGTTTAGCTGTACCTTGTATCTCCAGATCATTCTACCATCTCCTGGAACAAAGAAAACAAGCATCCTCGTAATTAAATAACCTGTATGGTGCTGACAAATGTCACCAACTGCAGGGCTTCCGAAAAGTTGATCCAGATCGATAGAGAATTCGCAAATAAGAAATTTTTAAGAGGCCAGAAACATCTTTTGAATGAAATCAAGAGGCGTCGAAATGTTGGCCAAACTTCACCGCACCAGAATCCATCTGGAGCTCGCTTTTGATCAATCGAGTCAGGCAACTGGAACGTCTTGCGTTGAAGCAGAACGGTTTGGTGTTGAGTTCGAAGTTAATAGGTTGAGAAGAGATCGTAAGACTTTTATTGCTGAGATTGCGAAGCTCAGAGAACACAACACCAGAATTCTCAGGCACAGCTAATGGCTATGGAGGAACGCATTGAAGGCAGTGAACGCAAGCAAAAGAATACATTGTCGTTCATGGCAACAGCTCTTAAAACCCTTTTTTTCTTCAGCAGCATGTACTTAAAAGCCGAAGCAAGAAGAAGCGTTCAGCGACGTTGCAAACAGCTGAAGAACTCCAAATAGTTTTGGAAGTGGAGACTTTGCTTGGCTCTGAGAACGAATCAGGTGGTTGTAGTGCAGAGGAAGGTGGAGCTGAGTTTGAACCTTACGGAGAGGAGATGGGGGAGATGAGTGATGTGATATGGGAACTGATGAATGATGAAGGCCTGGAAAGTACTGGAGCGGGTGGTCCGGAGACTAATATTAAAGCGGAGAAAATGGAGAAGAGTTCGGATCATTGGATTGATGTGACGCAGGATTTTGAGCAGGATTTCACGTAGAAAATTGGTTTTGTAGGAGCAATGTCTGGTTGGTAAACAATCTTCTGGGGCGGAACTAGAGAGAGGTGTGGGGGTAAATCTCGGCCGCATCCTGAATAAACTCTTTTGTAATATCTATAAGAAATTATCTTGTAATTATGTCGTGTATGGTATGAAAATTTTGAATGGGTTGATCAACTTTTTTCTTTTAAATTATTATGATTCCAGGAGTGCTACAGTGAAAATAAATTTTTTAATATTTGATTTTAGTTATGTCGTAACTTTATATAGTTTTGGACGTGATTTCTCCAAGTAGTATACGCCATCTAACTGGGGCACGTATTTAGATTAGATGGACCTGTGTGTATGTTTTAGGACGATAAATGTTAAGGATTAGTTGAGCGAAAGTCATTCATAACCAACTCTCTCAAATGATTAAAGGCTTCTTCGTAAAGATGACGAAATACCTCCACGGATATCTTTGTCCTCTAAAGAAGACTGCATCCCGATGAAGTATCCCGTCGATTACGGTGATTCGCTATCATTCCACTATAAAGTTCACGAGTAATTACAAGAGGGCGTCTGCGAGGATTTTCTTTAGAAAGCCGATCGAAGGCACCCGTCGATTATGAACTCGTGACAGATTTTTAGACGACCAGTAACCAACGCCCCGACGGATTAATTAAATGCCCTTTCTCAAGCGGATAGATATGTAACGATTGCCAATATTATGGATATTAAAGGTCACAGAGTTAGTTGCAAATATGAAATGTGTAATAATGGTATATAGCTTTTCTTTTAAAATAATGATTATTGGATACCCCTAAAACCCATAAATAAGGGGTAATTTATTCAGCAAAAGACTAATGAATTTACACTCTCCAAACTGGTGCTACTCTGTGCTCTATTTTCTTTTCTCTCTCTTTCTATCTCTATATATGTATATATCTCTTTCTGTTCTTCTCTTCCGTTCAATGCTCTATACCATGGGTGTGATCCATAAGATGTATTTAAATTCAACCTTCTAAAAGGTGCAGTGTGTATGAAATCATGCTATCAATAAGAAGAAAAGCCTGCCACATGGAAGGAACTCATCAGGGAGAAACCTCAAACATGGATTACATTAGAGAATTTGTGCGACAATAGATTTAGGAACTCCGAGATTAAATGGCAGAATAGATGTTAGAATTGACCCGCACGCTACTCGACGGAATAGCGCAAGCTTCCCAGAAACCAAATCCTTGAGAAGAACCCGATCTCCAAACTTACGAACGATGTGGATGCAGAAAGAATTGGAGAGTCTCAGCATTAGGACAGTGTTGGGTTTACACCAATAGTCCATGATTGAGCTTAGTAAAGGTCTACTGTTAGCCAATGAATGTGTTCTCCTTCCTGCATATCTTCGATGTTGAACCCTCAGAGAATTTCAAAGATTCATCTTTGGAATCCTACAAGGTCAGAACTATCCAGCCAACCACATAGCATCTTTTGAGTCGGTCTTCTTGCTTATCAAAATCTCTGACACACTGGTGTGTTAGTTATTCTACATCACACTTAGAGATTCGAGCCTCACGTGGTTTAATGGCCTCCTAACAAAAGTTATCATCTCTTTTGATGAATTTAAGATGTCAAAGATGCAGTTGGCCGGCACCAAGAAGCTCTAAAATAACTTACAAGCCTCGTGGCACTTCATGCAAGGGCCAAGTGAAAGCCTTCGAGTATGTCAATCATTTCCAAAAAAAAAATACTGTAAGTGTGGAATTTGGAGCTCTTTGTTGCACGGGCCGCCCTAGCACATGGGCTAAGTGTATGATGCAAATATTTTCTGGGTTTAAGACAACCCAACAAGCTGGATGAACTATAGGAGTTAACCGACAACCACATCGCGATGGAGAGGTACGTTCACCCACCCTGCCAAAAAGGTGAACAATCCAGCCACATCTCACATAAGTGGGCCTCACACAATGATGGGTGTAGATCATAGGATGGTCAGCAACCCAAAGCATGAATATAGTTGGTCGTCTTACAAAGATGAAGATGCTGACAAAAACTACCAAAGAGGATCAAGTCAGCCGAACGATTGATCACCAGGTGACTGAGAAACACTGAAACATACTCAATGGAGGGTTTTAATGGAGGAGTTGGTGGAGATCTCACATAATAATGAGTACTTCAAAAAGGTTCCAACAATCAGACATATAGATTTTCTCTTGAACACAAATAAATTCTAAAAAAATCACAGGGACCATGAACACGAAACACAAAATGCAAACACCTCTGAAGCCTAGTCAAAGAGTAGATTTAGGTTGGGAAATTGAAAGAGTTTGTGGCCCTAAGGGTGCTAACTGAAAAGTAGTGGAAAGCCCCAACGGAAGTGGACTCGGATGAACTCATCTAACTCAACACTATACGCATTATTGCGATAATTTCAGCCACTTGGGAGGAGATTCAACTCGGTGAGCCAATCACAATAGGCTCCAAATGGAGTAACTTTGCATCACTACTTTTACTATAAAGCTGAAGCCTCCTCCCCTAGTTATCTTATTGATGTGGATTTGTCCCCAAAGAAGAATACCTACAACGATGCCACACTGGCCACGATGATGATTAACAACTACCATTTGGGTAGTTTAAGGTTGACACTGGCAGTTCAATTAACATCTTGTTCAAGTCAACCTTCGATAAAATTCACATATCAAACTGACTAAAAGATGTGATATCATTCCTCAGCTTAGCAGTTTTGGAAGGAGGGAAATATTTTGACAGAAACTTTTGTGAAAGCTCTCCCCAAGTTTGTCGGCATATTTTTAGGTTATGTGTTTTATTTTAAAAGGGGTCGCCTACAGAAATTGTCGGCGAATTTTCATATTCTAAATTTAATTTAAATATATATATAGTTTAAAAGATAACATTTGATTTTGAAAGTAATTTTGAGTTTAAAAGTTTTAAGATATGAAATCAAACCGATCTCACATCCCAAATAGTTTATTTAAATGAGCACCGCACCACAAACCATGTGTCTATCCTGAAGAATAGACACACTGCTTGATGATGGGGCTCGATTAAATAAACTAGGAGATTTGTGACATCCGTTTGGTCCGCGAACCAATTTTATAAGCCGACAAGTTCCCTCGCTTAATACGAAAACATTAAACAGGGTTTATATTACCCAGGTTCTTAAAATTCCCTATAAGGGCAAGCCCCATAGTTAATTACATCTTAAGTGACGGGAATCACCTAAGAAAACTCTCGATAATAATCAGTAGTTCTGCTCTCAAGAATTTCAAAGTTTAAGTTTTCACGGGATTGAATTTTGGAATTTCAATAGGGAATGGATCAAATTTGGAACATTTTATTTTGGGAATTCAAAGGAAGAAAGGTAGGAGAAATCACAAATTCGAAGCGAACTTTGGTAATTTTCCGACTATCCTATTTATTTGGCTTGAATTTAGGAAAGTCCTAATGTTTATTTAATGTTTCGATCTTGCCAATTTTAATTAATTAGGACATATATTTGTATGATGCGATCACACAAATAGCCTTGAAGATGTGAGGGTTTATGTCGTACTAAATGACTACCTCGGAGTCCTAAGACCGGTTAGGGCTTAATTTGCAATGCAAATGCCTAACGAAGAGTTGAGGATTTATGTTGCACTAGGCAAACTACCTCGAAGTCCTATGGCTCGGTTATTTAATTCTAAGAAAGTTTCTGTGAAGTAGACTCAGGTTTTGCTGATGACGATGGCCGTCGTTGCCCACCATGCTCCGAGCTCCTTGTTGTTGCAAAGGTTTAGTTTTAGAAGTTATAAATCAGGAGATGAGAGAAGTGTTTTGGTTTAGAGAAGGTCTTAATTTCCAAGTGTTTTTTATGTTTTAATTAAAACAAATCTTAAAGTTGATTATAACAACACCGGTTAAGATCCCACGGTTCCATCCTTCCGGCATCGTTATTTTTATCGGATTCACTTAGTTCGTATGAATTTGCTAAACTCAACTAAATGAGTTCCACACTTTTATTTAGACTGTGGGAAATCCCGTTAGCAACACGTAAGTTACATCATCCGAGGTATTCCCGATCATCCAACAAGACGTTTTAATTTAGTTGTAGTTGTAGTTTTGTTGTTCTGTTTGTGATTAAATTTTGAGTTGTATTATATTTTGAAATGTTGTGGCGGTGAATTTTATCTTGTAATGACTTTTACTTTAGTTTTGGTTTCAGTTTTGGGGACTACCCTAAAGGTTTTGGTTCTTCATGCAACAGTTGTTTATCATGCAAGAAAGGTAAGTGCGATGCGATTAAATAAATTGTAATAAAATAAAAGCGTACCTGGAGGGTCTTCCCGTCATCCCAAGCTGCACTTAAAACACAATTAGAATATTTAAACATTTAAAGCAAGTTCCTAGGTAAAGCAAAGGGAAGGGTTATGGTTTTCTACCAAGTTCCTAATCCTATAGCTAGTCACCTCCTATGACGTCTAGTGTTCTTGTATTTTGGTTTGAGGACGATTTTCTTCATCAAAGAACAATTAAGTTCAATTGTTCTTATAAATATCCTATCATATCGAGGAAGTGCTTAAGATGAGTCTTAAACATCTTTTCAATATTTCTAGGATTATTTTAAGTCCAAGAGAATTTAATTATACAAATGAATTAATCGTCCGGGAGTTCAAGTTTTGTTATCTTGCTCAGTGAACTGGGACATTTGAATATCCTATAAGTGAAGTAACACTTCACTTAACGCTCCGTTTAGGAGTTATGACAACAAAAGCTTTCGAGGCAAATTGATGTTCGAATGGTTTATGATTTAATTTAATTTCGATTAATGAATTTAAGTTTGGAATAGTGTTCGAGTTGTTTTAGATTTATTTTTGAATTCTTTATGTCTTAGGTGATGTTATTTTTAATTCAATTTAATTTAACTTTAATTTAATTTAATTTGGTTTAGTTTTAATTTTAATTTAATTTATTTAATTTAATCTAATTTTAATTTTAACTTGATTTTATTTTTTATTTTAATTTAATTTAATTTAATTTAATTTAATTTAATTTAATTTAATTTAATTTAATTTGATTTAATTTGATTTAATTTAATTTAATTTAATATGTTTTAATTTAATTTAATTTAATTTAATTTAATTTAATTTAATTTAAATTTAAATTTAATTTTATTTTTAATTTTAATTTAATATTTTATTTTTTTATGTTTTAAAGATGACTTAATTTTAATCGTTAAAGTATTAATTTAATTTAAATTTTAAAAGGATTTAATTTAAATAATTTAACTTTAATTTAATTTAATGATTAAGTCTTTTAGCATTTTAAATTTTAAATTTGGATTATCATTTTAATTAGGAATTAAATATTATTGAAGTGATTAATTTAGGGATTCTTAAATTAAAGAACAAATCTCTTCCTAATAATATCCCTATTTTAATAATTCCAATTTTTCATTATTCTTCCAAGTTTAATTAATTATTTGATTAAGGTTTTATTTTAATTACTTTTAAATTGTTTAGTAAGTCTCTACCCTTTAATTATTTAAATTTCAATCATCCAAATCAGATTAGGATCAAATATTTTACTATTTCATCTTATTAAGCCTAAAGTTTTAATTAAGGGTTAAAATTTTAATTACCATTTTGCCCTTCAAGCTTAATAATTTCATAACTCACTAAATTGAGCTTAAATGAATTTGAAATTTTTATGTGACTTCACTCATATGTCAATAAAGACATTAGAGGAGAAAATGTGATTTTTCTGTATTTAATTTATTTATGTAATTATTTTTTGTAGAAAATAAGGATTTCCAAGGAAAATTCAGTAACATGACCAAGGGAAAGTTTCTGTTCTTAAGAAAATTATGAGACATTCCAAATGACCAGAGGACCACTTGGACCAATTTTGGTGATTTTTTGAATTATACTTTCTTTATTATAATTATTTTGAGTTTTGGAGTATTAATTAATTTAAAAATAAAATAAAGGTTGAAAAATGAATTTTATACTTTTCAAAAATCTCTCTGATATCAAGAAAATCAGAGAATCAATTTTTATAATTTTCTGATTTTTCTTTGATTTATTATAATTATTTTAGTGGAAATGCTAGAAAATACATTTTTTTAATTTTAAATTTACCCTAGGGCTTTAAAATTTAATATCTTATCATAGAGACGTAAGAAAAATATGGGGTTTATTCCTAAGTGATTAAAATTCAAAATGTGACATTTTGGTGAATTTTATTATTTTTGTGATTTTTATTATTTTTTAATTATTAAAAATATTAAAATAATGCAAAAAATCAACTTTTTTAGAAAATTACAATTTTAATTTTCCTAAATTCCCCTAATATCAGAGAGGCTCCAAAACTAATTTGGTGAATTTTTGAAAAGTATTTTGAAAGTTATGAATTTTTTAAGTTTAATTTTGGCTAAATGGCTTAATCAACCCATTTGATAGGGCTAACCAAGTCCAATTAACTTCAAACCTTTATGGTGGGTTCCTATGATCCTAAAGGTCAGTGGGGAATTGATTTCAAGTCAATTTTATGTGTGATTAGCTCTAATTAATTAAAGCTCCATTTTGGGTGTTTAAGCCAATTAGGGTTATTACAAGTGAGTTAACTCAAAACCTATTTTTCCTAGGGTCCTTTGGTCATAATAAACATCACCAAATTTTCCTAGAATTTATTTCACAATATGCTAATTATTAGAATTAAAATACTCAGAATAGTAACCTAGAATTGAAAAATCAATAACTCTTCATAGGGATGGCCTCTGACTTTGGAAAATTCAGAGAATGTTCCCAAATTCAGAGGCTTCAAAAGCCCTATGGTCTCATGCCATGGTGAATTGTATACATGCATGGAGAATTAAAAATGTGCATAGAGTAAATAAATTATTAAAAATCAAATACTCAATGAAATTAAATGATTTCTTTTCCACATTATTCTCCTCTGTTCACTGAGCAAGAGGATATTTTTATTTTATTTTTCTGATTTTCCTACACAAAGTTATGTATTTTTGAAGTTTAGGGAATTAAATAAATAGAAAAATAGCCTAATTTCCTACTTATCCACGCGGCGCCAGCTCAACCTAGGCATCTACGAAGCTCCACGCATCGTCTTCTGATTCGGCGCCGCCATCCGACTCAGTGCTCCAGGGCCCCGCGGTTCATGTTCCGTTACTCCGTCCGGCGCGATTCTGGCCGTCCGCTCGATACACGCGCAATCCGACGGCTCCTGGTCATCGTCTACGACTGGTGTGAAGCCGTGACCGTCAACCTTCTAACCCTAATTTCTCACTCGATTCTCAACAGATTTTTGTGTTCTTATGCTCCATGGATTCGTCTTGAAGAGACGAACACATCCATACTGGTAAACATGTATTGAAATTGACTCAAATTAAATAGAGAATCTCTGTAAGCTCGGGAAGAAGAGTGAGTCCATACCTTTGCTCGCAGGAAGTGAAGCTTCGATATGAGAGTTGTGTCACCTTCGATTGGGTCCAAGCAAGCTCCGGATGAAGTCCCTTGGCACAGTGAATTGTCCAGGTAAGATTTCGACCGAGCCCGATCACAAAGCTTGGAGGTCGGAAGCAATGGCTGGCTCGGTGAGGGGGCTTTTGTTGGTAAACTTCTTCTCTTGGTCTGGTGAAGGTGTAGGACCAATCAATTTGGGGATTGGTCCACTGTGAAGAAGTGTCCTGGTTTTTATGCTGAAATTTGAACTCAAAATTGAGCTCAGCTGGAGGAATTGGGTCGGAATCCAGTGGGAATCAAATGCTCTAGGTGTGGAGAGTGGTCCGGAATGATTTTGGCGAGTTTCCTTAAGGTTGGTTCAAGCACCCCTTCCATGGCCGAGAGGGGTGGTGTTTAAATAGGAGAGGTGGAGAGCCTCCAGGGGAGTTAGGGATCGGGATCGAGCTGCTCTTGGCAAGGGAAGAACGAGCTCGCAGTGGCTACGCGGGCATGGGGCAACTCAGCAGGGAGAATTTCAATGTTGGCTCACATGTGAGCTCTCGGGTGTGGTGTTTTCCGGCGATCCAAGCGGCTGGCCGGTAGGCATGGGTCACCCTCAGGTTCAGGTGGGTCAGGGCTGGAGGTTTGTGCAGTTAATTGGCCATGGACATGTGTAAAGGGCTTGGATTAAAATGGTATGGGAGAGAGGCCATTTTGGCTCAAATTGGTCAAGTGCATGGATTGGGCTAGGTGCACCTCCCCATGGCTAGTTTGAGGTCGAAGAGAAAGTGGTTTAGGTCGGCTTGATTAGTGGGGAAAGGTCACCATCCAAGTACAATTAAGATTAAACATGGTTTAGGGGAGACATGGACATGGTTGATCACCTTAAGGGAATATGGAAAGGACCTCCTCCATTTTCCCAAGATAGCATGGTGACATGTAAAGGGGCTTTCATGGCTTCCATGTGGCTCATGCATGGCTTCATGGCTTGCCTATGGCTTGCACATAGCTTGGCTTACTTGTATGAAAATGAATTTTGGCATTTTTGATAAATGTATGAGAGGTTAACATGAAGCTTGATTTAGAATAAATTTATATTTGATTGGAACTTTAGGAATGATTTCAATTGAAGTCATGATGAAGAAGAGTGTCATATGGGCTTTGTATGAATTTTGGGCCTTTGAAATTTAGTGAAGATGGGCTTTTAAAATGGTTTAGGAAAGTGGGCTTTTAGATTTTAAAATGGATTTTAGGATGAAAGTTTGGTGAAGGCTTGGGCCAAATAATTGTTGGGTTTGGTTTAGGGGTATGTCATGAGTGGTTTGAAACAAACTTGAGGTGGTTTGGGTTTGAATTGGGTTGGATTTGGGCCTCTTTGGTAAATGGGCCAATGTAGGTCAAATTGGGCTAACTTGGGCCAATGTTGGGCTAGAGTTGAAATTGATGTAAAATTAATGTTGGGAAATGTTTATGGGAATGTTTCAAAGAGGTTTTGGCTTTGGTTAGGTTTTGATTTTGGGGTTTGAGCTTATTTGGGTTAGGTTTGGGTTTAGGTCTAAATTGGGTCTTTTAGCTTTGGGTTGAATTTGAGTGGGGTTTGGGTCTAAATTTTGGGCAAATCATGTTAGTGTTTTGTTTGTGGGGATGTTAGGGAAGGTTTAGAAAAGATTTGGGGTTAATTCGAGTTGAATTGGGTGAGTTTGAGCTAAGTTTGGGTCATGGGTCCAAATTGGGCTTTAAGGTCAAAAGTGAAATTGGATTCAAATGTAAATCAAATTGGGCTTGGATTTGGTCTAGATTGGTGTTGGGGATGTTGAATTGAAGTTTAGAATTGAATTGGACCAGAATTTGGGTCAATTGGGTAGGTTTGGTTTGACATTAGGTTCACTTTGGGTTAAAATGGGTCAAATTGGGGATTTTAACAAAAGTGGGGTAAATTGACAAAATTGGCCCATGGTGTAGTTGGACAAAATGAAATTGGGAATATTTGAGATTTTCTAGAATTTTCTGGGAATTTTCTCGAATTTTTGGATTTTTTTGGCTAAGAGGGGCATTTTGGGTATTTGGAGGGTATTGGGAGGTATTTTTGGCATTTTTGGTATTTTTGGCTATGAATGATCAATTTGAGTGATGTGGGAATGTTTGGGATTGGTTTTGAGGAATTTGGGTGATTTTGGAGGATTTTGAAAATTTTGGGTAATTTCAAGAGTTTTGGGTAGACTAGACGGGTGTAGGGTCCCCGGGGTCAAAAATTAAAAATTTGGAAAATTGAAGATTGGGTAAATGTAAGTGGAATGAAATCATTTTAGTTGAGCCATGAAGCCATGTTAAGCCTATATGAGCCATGAGAGGACTCATTTGAGGCATTCACTATGTTGTTCCTAACCCTCTTAGCCAAGGGCTTAAGGGTTAAGGACCATCCATGTGAATCACCTTCATGAGTCAGGAGGTCAAGTTAGGTATGGGTGTGGTTTTAGGAGGTGTGTGAAAGTTTGGTATATAAGTATAGTGTGTGTGTAGGTCAGCCCTTCACTGCGACTGAGCCACCTGTGAGCGGCCCTAGGCCAAAGAGTCCTATAGGAACTCATCCTTTAAACTTCCACATTTGATTTCAACCCTCTAGGTGATTAGGGGTCTGCAATCAAGTTTGTGGAGTTTGCAGGGAGTTAGGAAGTGGTTTGAATTTCTAAGTGGTGGGTCCCAATTCTAATCCTCTAGGATAGTCAAAAGAAAAGCCTAAGGCTAGATCCTAAGTACTAAAAAGAAGAAGAGAAGACCTCAACAAAAATGAGGTCAACAAAGTTCTGATAGATATAGGTGCTAATGAATTTAACCACACCTTAGCCTTATCTTTTAGTGAAAAAGGAAAATGTCTAAGCCTAACAACATCGTTTGACACTCCATCATATTTAAAAGTAGCACACAGTTCTAGAAAACTAGTAAGATGTAAATTAGGATCTTCATTAGGTGTTCCTCCAAATTGTTTATTCTGTACCATTAGGATAATAACAAGTTTAAGCTCAAGTGAATTAGTAGCAACATCAGGGTTTTAGATACTTAAGTGAATTTCATCTGCTATTGGATTAACATAATCTCTTAAAGGTCTTGGTATATTTTCATTTTGATTGTTTAAGTTGTTCACCATCTTGTGAGGATTTGTAGATTATTTTTGTTGTTTTTGAATTTTTCTAATAATATGATCTAATTCAGAATCATTAGGCACTAAACCTATAGATTTGATACTACGCATACAAACACAATAAGCACACTAAGAATAAACAGACACACACAACTATGAGTTGCAATTCAAATATATGATTTCAAATATTACAAAATTAAATTTTAACAGTTACCTTTTCTACCGTACCTCCCCGGCAACGACGCCAAAAACTTGGTGTGACTTTTTTAATTTGCCAAAATTTATGAACTCAAATTTAGATATATATATATATATTGATTTAGTTTTATAATGAGTCACACAATTAAATGTAAGTATACATATCGCTCAAGTAATATAGGGCTCTAGTGGAGTCTTGGATATCAATCTCACAGAGAGGATTTAATTTTATGGCGTAGCACAGAAATCACTTATCGAATCACAAAAAAATTGCAAGTAAGTTCAATTCTTAAAATAAAGATAAATAGTTGTAGTTACTGTTTCTACCAAAATACGTTCTAAACTGATAACAAGTTAAACTAACACAAGACTAAATTTATAACAAAGTTTAATTGCAAGAAAAAGTCTTCCTCATTTTCAATCATAATGTGATTATTATTGTGACATAGATCAGTGATACAAATGTATTGTGCCAAATAGGAGCATTCCTATTCTTTACCCATATTTCAGCGTATAAAGAACATTGGCTAATCCTAAGTTTTGTCCCCAAATCTGTGGTTAGGCTGGGAGGATATTGACTCTCACTCCAGAGTTCCCACTTCCCTTTGCCTGAAGGCTAACACTCGCTTCAGTTTCAAAACATTAGGACCAAATTGAGGATTTCAGCCTGTCAGTCTGAAATCTCCAATTCTACGCCCATCAAATTATATTTTCCTATTTATTTGCACTCAATCCCCATGAACTACGTCTCTCATTCATGAACATTGAATGTGACCTTAACTTTTATTGTGGAACTCATAATCCTTTCAGAAAATATGTTTCCTAATAAGTTTTAACAATTCAATTAGCCAGATCAAAAAGTAAATGAAGTTCGAAGTGAAAAGGTCATCACAAATTCTCCATAATAAATCAGTACATCATTTCCACATCACAACATTAATACATCACATGAAAAGGAGAAAGACAAAGAAATCTACTCAAGACTCATAAGGAAAAGATGACAAAACATGGATTTTATATATAAAAACAACTTCATGCAAACAGAGTAAAGTAAAAACAACTTATCTCAAACTCTTCTCCAAGTGAATCTTAAGAAATTCCTTTAACTCTTTTTCTTTATTTACAACAACACACAATTCTCTTTTTAGATAAGTAATGAAGAAGAAATCTCTCACTTTCTCTCTCATCTCACACTCCTTAGAAGAGAAAACACAAAACCTAGATTTCCTAAACTAATTGAGAAGACACTCTCTCTAAACTCTCTCTACACTCTAAACTCTTCTCTCCTCTCTAAATTTGGCTCCAAAAGAGTTTAAATTTGGCCAAAACTGAATTCCCAAGAGTTTCCTAAAGCAACCCTTCAAAATCCAGCCAAAGACAATGAATCTAGTTTAAAATCGAGATAGGGCGTGGTCCTACACTGGATAGGGCGCCGATCGACGCATTATACCTCCAAAACGGTCACAACTCTCTGGAAAATAGTGCGGTTCGACGCTGGTCACAGCGTCGTTCAGAGCTAGTTCAATAAAACACACTTTTGTTCCTTTTTGCTCTAAATTTGCGCCTTTTCTCTTCTTTTTGCTCTAAAGGCCTAAAATCATTGTGCCAGCATGAAATCATGAAAAGTACCTTTCTTTAAAGTGCAATATTATCAAAAATAAATATTAAATACCTTTACTTCTGTTATTTCTTCTGCTTTTTGGCAGAACCTAAAGGCTTCTCTTCTAGAGCGATGACTGGTTCTTTTGAAGGTGTTTCTGAATCTAAGAGTTTCAATTAAATTGCGATTGGTTTTCCTTGGAATTCAAAGACAAGCGCCTCGCTTTCCGAGCTATCGTAACCCACATTGTTAGCATCTTCATTATCCATATCGACGAGTTTGTCGGGTTTTGTATAATTTCAGAATCGTCACAGGAATTGAAATTGGAATTATATTGGTTGTCCGTTATTTAACTACTAGAACAGTTAAAACGTAACTGAAATCTTAACTTTTTGTATTATAGGTTCCTAGAGAAAGATAAAGATAATCATACAGAGTCAGCAACTTAGGGTATTTCTCCCCTAAATCTGAAATAACCAATCAAGAATAAGTAGCTCCTACTCTACTCTTCACGCCATCATACTTTTCTTCTTCAAAGATCTCCTTCTCTCGTCAGTGTGTATTTTCTAGCATAATTAATAACACTAACATTACAAGATTTTGGTCTTGAATGAAAGCTTGCACCGTAGCTCCCTGCTTCTAATCTAATTTCTTTTGGAAGATCCAGTCCAAATTATACTCCATTCGTCGTCTGTTGTGCAGGATCAATTGGAGCAATTGGATAAACTAAAATAAGATTGAGAGAACCTTATTCAGGTTCTTTCAAAAACTCTTTCAGGATTGTTATGCTCCCATTCCTATAGCTCCTCTCAAGACATTCTTTAAAACTGAAGCATTCCTTTATTGTGTCATGGGCAATATGTGGGATGATCCATCTTACCAACTTCTTTTTGTTCTTTGGCTCGGGTAGACTAAACTTGTGATTCTTGATTAAATTATGAAAGATCTTTCCCTCTACCTCATCTTTAAAAAAATATAACTTGTTCAACTGATCAATCATAGTCTGACCCTGCCCTCTATCTGTTCGATAGAGTCTCGTTTGGAACTGTTGCATCCCGTATTGTTGGTTATTATGTTGACTGAATTGTTGGGTATTCTCTGGTTGTACTACCGTGGGTATTAGAAATTTTATCGAGGTTGTTCAGCCTGAATCTACATCAGCTACTTGCATATGTCACTGCCACCATTCTAGACTTCTTCTCAAATGCTTTCACTAGCTTCGGCTTTTCATCTTTCTCAAGAAATGCAAGTTGTGTAGCCTCCTCTTGAAAACTCGCTACTTTGCTGAGTAGATTCTCAAAGGTATTAATCATGAATCATTTGAGTAGGAAAGAAACTAGACCATTTATGCGCTTGAGCAAGATCTTGATCGCATGTTGTTGCTGTAATTACAGCTCACATTTCATGCTGAGGTTTCTCCAATGTAGAATAAACTTCACCAAGATCTCGATTGGCTTCTGTCACTTTACCACAAGATCACTTAAAGTGATGTTGTGCTGGCTCAAGCAAACCATTTGATAAACAAGTCTTCCAATTCTACGAATGTCTTCATTGATCCGTTAGGTAACTCGATGTACCAATCAAAAGCGATTCCTGAGAGGTAGATTACAAAAACGAAATAACAATGCTTCGTTACCCCTCATGTTGTAGTAGCTTGCATGGAAGTGTGCAACATGCTGTCGTGGGTTTTTAGTTCCATCAAAGTTTTAAATGTCGGTGATACAAAGCCTTTTGGGTATTGTACGGTATTGAACTCCTCAGGGTAGGTTCTACAGCTTAGAACTGATGCCCCTCCTTTGGAATGGGCTAAGGCTTCCTTCACTTGTTTTTCCATTAACTACATAATGTACTTCCCTGACATCATGTTATGGACCAGATCCTTTCTTGGTTATTCATCCTAATTGGTGGAAGTATGCTCTTTCTTTTCATCTGTGATATGAGCAATTTTCGGCAAGTTTATCTCCACAGATGCTACCTTTGGTAATTGAAGTTGGCTTTGGAGTGTGGCCATAATGACCTTCATCTCCTCCAGCTTCTTCTCCAATTGACTTATTTATCCATCTCTTTGTTGGATGGCCCTTTGCAACTTATCAACCACATTCTCCTCGACAAGCGATGGAGCTTCACGCAGTGATGAAGAGGCCCAGGTTTCAAAAATAAGAATTTATGTGAACTCCTCATCCATGTAATTTGATAAGTCATAATCTTCATCATTGAAATCTCTTTGTCATTCCTTTGAATTATGTAATATCATCTCTAAGCTTCTCTAACATGAACTCGATTGATTTTCCTTTCATAGTCTTAAGATAAGTCAGAGGTTTCTGACAGATATCTTTTCCTGTGTCGGGTTCTGGTGTGACCATGACAAGCAGTGTTGCGGACATAATACATTTTGTGATGTCAGTTTCCTTATTCATCGAGTAGTATCAGCTTGGCGACCCTAGGTCTCCACCTCTTCTACTTTTATATTAACGTTTAAAGGGTGATATCGATATGGTGGGGAGAAGGATGTCCCCTAGTGTGCAAACCAGAAACAGTGGCAAAGAATCTCTTATCAATTCCCACGCTTGGGGATCATTGTATAAAGTGGAAAACAATATTCTTAGTCTTAAGTGAGACTTGGTTGTCCTGCATCTTGTAATGACATCGGTGATGGTGGCGGTAACTGAGTGGCCGCCTAGATGAAGTTAGCAAAATTACGAAAATGATGATGTTTCATTGTGCTTTGGTCTAGAAGACTTATCTTCCCTTAAAATCTCAACTTTCATTTATGGTGATACGACACATCCCAGTCTTTCCAGAAACTCACGACAGAACAATTCTCTTTTCTGACCACTTCTTCAAAAACTGAGCAAACTCTAATAAGATGTGCAGGCCTCTCCCACTTTTTACTTTGAACATGAGATGACGGTGGTAATGCTGCAGTAATCTGGTAAATGTCTTCCCATTGGTGGTAGACAGGGGGTGTAGACAGGGGGTGAAACCTGCTCCCTAAGAGAAGAGGTGAGGTCTTAAGTGACCTTGTCTCCTCTTGTCTCCTCCGAAAGAGGGGTTGTCTCCACAAGAGCCAACTTCACAACTTGTGCTCTCTTAGCCTTCAATTATTTTCATTTATGGTTCTTTTTTGAGATCATGTTAACGACATGGAATTCATGCTGGACCAAAACTCAAATACAGATGATAGTGCGACAAAAGCATCTACTAAATCATCATCGTACAAAATCCCATTCACCTTATATGAGGGCAGAGAAATTAGTGCAGTAATGACAAATCCAATGGATGAGGGCGTGAATCGTTTTCTATGGAAGAATGGCAGGACTGGTGGTGGAAGGAACAACAGACTTAGTAGCCACCACTCCAGCCTTGGGTTTCTTGATCAGAAGGAAATCCTGCTTGTCCTTCAAGTTGAACTCAGCTGTAGGACTTTCTATCTCTGAAGCTGATGTCTTTAGAACGTCATAAGGTGCTTTCCCAGATTTGATTTTAACCTCATCGATGCGAATTCTGAACTTAATTATCAAATCCTAGTAGCAGGCAGCCTTATCATTGGTCAATACCCTATCGAATGAGAAATCAGCTTCAGTGTCGACATAGTTCTGCCATTTGAAGATTTTCAAATTTCAGTGGTGTCCTATGCTTTGAACATTTCAGTGTTAAATTGTCATGTGAACTGGGCATTCTATATAAATTTATTAGTTTTAGTTTTAAACTTTGTGTTTCGTTTAATTTTTTAGGTTTAAGGATAAGTTTTTCTTTATCTTAGAGATATTGAATCGTGCTTCGAATGTTGACAAACTTTGATGTTTTTTGGAGTTTAAATGGAGAATTATGAGGTTGAATATTCTGCATAACTTGCTTACAACAAGCCAAACTCAAAGGAGGGGGATAAGGCAAAACTGAAACATACGACCCAATTCAAAATTGGAGAGGGATTTGCTTTGCATAGAACTTTCTTTGATAAAGTTCGCTTACCGCTCCTAACCTACCAAACCAATTGGGGGTGCAACTCACTTTAAAACATAAATATTCTGTAACCCCTCTATATAATGATGGTTAAATAGATGGCTCCAGAATAAAAAAAGAGTTGACTATACCTGCTTAAGCAAGAAATGAGCGAGGTATGCCTATGTAAGAATGGTAGTTTGGCCCATGAAGACCATGAGCACGCTACTGATACATGAAGATGAAAACACCTAATCAAAGATGGAGTGAAGAATTTATCCCTAGCTGAGTCGCCAGAATCTGTCAACTGCCATTTTGGATATGTAGGTTGCTTTTAAAAATTATTTAGTTTAATTTTAAATTTTAAAATAGTGTTTTAATTTTGAAAAGTGACACCAAAAGATCTCATATATTTTATAGTTTAAATAATATAGCATAACACCACAAGTAGTACACTATCTCAAGAGATATGCTTACTACTTGACAGTGAGCTCGATTATATAAACTAAATAATCCATGAAATCTATTTGGTCTGCAAACTTCTTATGTGATGGATAGGGTCCCCTATCTAATATTTAAGATTAAGTAAGGTTTATTTTAGCAGAGTTACAAATTTCCTATAAGGGCAAGCCCCTATAGTTAATTACATCTTAAATGACTAAAGTCACTTAGGAAAACTCTTGATAATGATCAAAGGTTTCTCCTTGAAAAATTTAAAGGTTAATGGTTTCAAGGTTAGACACATAAAATTCAAATGGGTGTGGCTAAAATAGGAACAATTATTTTGGAATCCCAAGGAGCGAAAGTAGGGGATGTTGCAGCTCTTGAGGCAAACCTCAATGACTTCTCAAGCTATCCTATTATTTAGATTTGCATTTTAGAAGTTATGTTCATTTAATGTTTGCTCCTGCAATTTGTTATTTAAGTCTTATACATGCCCAATACACTAATTAAGCAAAATAACTTGAGAAGATACGAGGAATTATTGCGTAACAAATGACGACTTGGAGGACTAAAGGGAGTTGGAACTTATACCGCATAACATGATTGTGCAGGTGTCGGTCACATTCTTCTCGATCTCGATTTAATTTAAGTATATATATAATTTTAAATAGTTTTGAAAGCAGTGTTTGATTTTTAAAATACAAGACCAAACTGATCCCATATCCTTAATCTTTAAATAAACGAATCATACACCGCAAATCATGCACTTATCCCAAGGGATAGACTCATTGCCTGATAGTGAGGCTCCATTAAATAAACTAATAGATTTATGATATTTGTTCAGTCTGTGAATCATTTTTATGTTGACCAACAAGTTACCCCATCTAATACAAAAGAATTAGACAGGGTTTATATTAACTGAGTTCTAAAGTTCCCTATAAAGGCAAGCCCTTATAGTTAGTTACTCCTTAATGACCAAAGACAATCAAGAAAACTCTCGATAAAGATTAGTGGTTTTTCTCTCAAGAATTTCAAAGTTTGAGGTTTTCACGATTGGTCATCAAAAATTCAAAAGGGAATGGATCAAATAGGAACAGTTAATTTTAAGAATCCAAAAGAATGAGAGATAGAGGACATAGGAGAATTCTAGTGACTTATCAAACTATCCTATTGTGTGGCTTTAATTTCAGAAGTGATATTAGATGTTTGATCTTGACAATTTTATTTTTAGGGCTTATATCTTCATAATACTGATTATGCAAATAGCTTTGAAGATAAGAAGATTTATGTCATACCAAACAATAAACTTGAAATCCTAATACGAGTTAGGGCTTATATTGCTCGAGGTGCAAAGGCCTATAGAGATAAAGTGAGAGTTTATGTTGCACTAGGTAGACTACCTTGAAGTCTTGTGGTTTGTTGTTTATTTCTAGGAATGAAGATTGTTGTTGTAGGTCCGCTTTGCTGTTAAAGAAGGGCATGCTGCCCACAGTATATGTTCCAAGTTTCTTGTTACAGCAGGTTCAATTTTAGAATTGTCAAATTGAAGGGATGAGAAAAGTGCCATATTCTAAAGTTTAAGTTTTCTAATGTTTCAAATTTAATGTCGAATGTCTTGTTAGGGGGATTTAAGTTGATTACAGCGACACTGGTTAGGATCCCACAATTCCCTTGTTCCAGCACCATTATTTTCTTCGGATTCACTTAGTGTAGATGAATTTACTAAAATTAAATGAATGAGTTCCATAATTTCATTTGAACTGTGAGAAATCTAATTATGGAACTCATTCATTTAATTACTTTATCTTTTCTAATCTTCTTTAATTGAAGTTGAGATCAAACCTGGTGCACTACCTAGCCCTTACGCTTTTATGGGTAGTTTTGTTATTTTAAGGGAATATTGATTTAAGTGACATTTGATCATTATTAAAAGTGTCATTATCATCAAACCATTGTTTAGGGGCTTTAGATTAGTGATTTAAAATATTCCTAGATCAAAACCCCTTATTTTAGGATCATCAAATTTGATGAACTTCCAAATTTTAATAATTTAAGAAATCACAACTTTACCCTTAATATTAAAAAGTGGTGAATTGGCTTATGTTTCAATCATCTAAGAATTTCAATTAAGATTGTTCATTTCTCATTTACCCTTAAGATTGGCCAAAATATTAATCATAGCTTAAATTCCATAATTACCATTTTGCCCTTTTTGGCTTATCACTTCATAACTTTTTAAATTTAACTCAAATGACTTTTATATTCTTATGTTACCCAACTCATGGGTCAATTAAAATATTAGAGAAGAAAAATGTAATTTTCTGTTTTTTATTTTATTTTTTATAATTATTTGAATTCAAATTTGGGTATTTTCCATGTTAATTCATTTATCATCCAAAACTAATCGTTTGTCCTTAAGAAAATTATTGAAGGTTTACTTAGATCGGTGGGCCATTTATATACCAATTTTCATATTTTTTAGTTTTATTTAATTATTATAATTAATTATGAGTATCAGTTAAATATAGAATAAAATTTAAGTTGAGAATTAAGTTTTATACGTTTCTTAAATCTCTCTGAGTATAAGGAATATGGAGAAACAAATCTCATATTTTTGTGATTTTTATTTTATTTATTTGAATTATTTTATTGAAAAATAAAGGAAAATTCATCATTAAGCCTAAAATTTAGAACTATATTTGTAAAATTAGGAAAAAATATCCTAGTTCTCCTCAAGTGATCAAGAGACAATTTGGAACATTTTGGAGAATTTTAATATTTTAGTAATTTTTATAATTTTTTAATTATTTTTAATTATTTTAAATTTTGAAAATAGCTAAAAAATGAACTATTTATTTTAACTTCAATTTTATTTTTCTTAAATTCCTCTAGTCACGGAACTCCCAAAATCAACTTTGTAATCTTTTATTTATATTTTAATAATTATAATTATTTTAATGCAAAAATCTCATTTTACTTAGAAAATCAAGTTTAGTGACCAAATCAATTCATATTGAGCTCAAATTTTTACATGGAGTTCCCCTAACCATTTGCTTTAATGTGGGTTAATTTTTATGATTTTTCTAATTATACTTAATTATTTATTTTTTCTTTCATTTTAATAAGTTAAATTCATAAAGTGCTATTTTTAATCACCCAAATCAATTTTAAATTTTTCTTAGGATTTTGTGACCACAGTGAACCTATCAAAGTTATTTTTATATTTTTTTGACTTATATTTTAATTAATATGAATTTTTATTTAAACAGAGGTGATTTTCTTTGAAAATTAAGGGTTTCACACTTAGAGGTGTTCTCTGGTCTTGGAAAAATCAGAGAACACACCTAAGCATGAGAAGTTTAAACCCTCCAAATTTCATGTCATGGTGATTATTATTTAATGAGTTAAGATTTAAGGAAGTTTCTGGCCATTTAATTAATTTAAAAATAAATATAGGTAAATGATTTTAATTTTTATTCCACATTGTTCTTCTCTGTTCACTGAGCAAGAGTGTATTTTTATCTTTTTTTTTTTGAATTTTCTTCACCAAGTTATGAATTTTTAAAGTTTTTTGAATTAAATAAATCCATTTAATCCATAAATTTCTACTTATCCGACTCAGCGCTGACTCAACCTTGGCAACCGCTAAAGCACACGAGTTGTCTCTCCATTCGGTGCCGCCATCCGAGTCACCTGCCACACAGCCCACGGTTCACGTCCCGTTCTTCTGTCTGACTCCATCCTAGCCATCCGTCCAATACATGCTTGATTGGACGGCTCATGGTCATCGTCCCCATCTATTCTAGGTTGAGAATGGTCCACACTAAAGTGCTTCAATCACTCACAGTTTGTTTCTATAGACACATACAACCTAGGGGAACACATCTATATGGTTTATCAAGTCTTAAATCAAGCCTAAATGCATGGAGAATCAAATTAAGCTCAGATTGGGGAGAGATTTCAACACCTTTTTCTGATAGGTGAGGCCTCAATTAGGAATGTTCTGGATGTTCGTTATGAACTTGTGAAGCTCCTCCAAGTGCCAATTTAAACTCTCTAGAGGTCTATATATGAATGTGGTTAGAGGGTGATTTTGGCTTGGTCTAATGTTGGTGCAAAGAGCTTGACAGAGGGGGATTTTTATGGGGATCTACCTCACTTGCTCTGGGGAAGCTTATGAGCAGCTTAAATTAGGGATTGATTGGGTTTGGAGGAGTGTCCTATTTCTGGCCCGATTTTGTGCTTTGAAATTGGGCTATAGCAGTGGGAATTAAGGCTGAAAGACTGTGGGGATGAACTTCTTTGGATTGTGGGAATGATTTGGAACATTCTTGATAGAGTTTTGGCTATGCTTCTTGTGTCATCCCCTTTGGCCGTGGGAGGTGGTGTTTAAATAGAAGAAGCCATGGCTATCTTCAAGACAAGTTAGGGTTACAGAGTGGTCGCATAAGTGGAGGGAAGAAGACCTCCAGTGGCCAATAACAATGGGACAGCTCAAAGGGGTTTAATTTTGGGTTTAAACCATTTTAAACCTCTCAAGCATGGTGTTTTTCGGAGGCTGGGGTGGTTGGCAGGCCAAGGTCAGGTCACCCTCAAAGTTAGGCAAGCTAGGGAGGTTAAGTGGTGGAGTCAATTTGGGTTTAGAGTGGCTCCATGGTGAAAATTCAAAGTCTTTTAGATGTTTGGGTAAGGTTGGCTAGGTTGGGTTTAACCCCTTAGTTACTTCGCTAAACATGATCTTAAGGCCCTTGAGCAGGTTTTGGTGAGGTTAAATGGCTGCTTGGGCATTGGGTAAGTGGTTTAAATGTTTTATGAAGGGTAAGTTCAAGTGGAGAGGAGAAGGTAGAGTGGTCAACTCCACTTGACATATTTGGTAAAATGGACTTGGGCATGGCCATGGAATGCTTCATGGGTCATGCCATGATGCATATGATGCCATGGGAAGGTTTCATGCAAATGGATTTTTTTGATTTTCATGATTTTAAAATAAAAGGTTTAAAATGCCTAAATTTGGTAAGGTGTCATGTATGCATGGCTAGGGTTGGTATGATGTCATGGTTAAATGCCTTAAGTGCCATGAGATGATGAGGAATTGATACTTTATCATGTAGGCTCAAGTTGGGCTTTTAAAACTGGGGCCATGGGCTTTTTGGAAATGCATAAGGGTATGGGCTTTTAATCATGTATGTGAAGATTTTGGATTTTGAAATTGATCATGGATTAATCAAATTGGATTGAGGTTGATTGAAATTGGATTTAGATATGTTGAAATTTTATGTGAGTTTAAAATTCGGGCATTTTGATTGATTATGAAGCTCAATTTGTGGGTTTTGGAATTTTAGGTAAAACTTAGGGGTTTTGGTTCAAAAATGAAATTGGGATTTGGAGTTGGTTCAATTGGGCTTCAAATTGGTTTCAATTGAGATTGGGTTGAAATTGGGGAAATTTGGGATCAATTTGGGTGAAAATAGGGGTTGATTTGGGGAATTGGCAATTTTAGGGGTAAAAAAAGGATTTTGGTCAAAATTAAGTCAATTTGGTCAAATTTAGCAAATTTGGGGTAATTGGGTGATATGGGGCTTGAAATGATTTTTCAGATTGAATTAGGTGAAATTTAGATATTTGCAATTTTGGGTATTTTGGGGGTATTTTGGTAAATTGGCTAATTTTGGTTGGTTTGGGCGATTTTGTGTCAATTGTTGGTTTAAAATGATTTGGGTGAAGTCTTGGAATAAATTTGGATGTTTTGGTAAATTTTAGGAATTTTGGTTAGAAAATTTGGATTTAGAGTGGAATCAGGGTTTAGGGATATTTGCTCATGGGTCTTAGTTATGCCTAACTACTTCGCGACCAAGGCTAGTTAAATGGTAACATCATTATGAACCTTCACATATTGATCCTAACAATCTTAATCAAACACCAGAGGCTTGAGACCATCCATGTGAGTTTCTTTAAGGGTAGAGGGGAATGGTTTAGGGTTTTAGACAAGTGAGGAATTCAAAGGATTAGGGTATGTGTGCAAGACCAAGCCCTAGTCACCCAAGCTTGCCCTAAGTTCAATCATTCCTATGGGAACTCATCCTTGAACCTCCACATGTTGGTCTTAACTTTTCAAGTGGTTTGGAGGTCTGTGACAATCCATGTAGAGTTTCAAGAAGAGCTAGGAAGTGGTTTAGATTTCTTGGTGGTGGGCTCCATCTATAGTCTTCTAAGATAGTAAAGGGGAAACCCTATGGCTAGATCCTAACTACTAAGAGGAAGTTTAAACCTCACAAAAAATGAGGTCAACAATAGGGTCCTAAAGATAGTGTCAGGATTTACGTCGTGCTACATGAATAACCTCGAAGTCCCATGGGTTTATTTTTTTGAGACTAAGGAAAGATTTTTTGAAGTTGATCCATTTCATTGCTAAGTCTTGATATTTGTTTTAAGTCATCGTCCATCTACTTGCATCCTCATCTTGCTCCTTAGAAAGCTTGTTCTGTGCTCCTCTTCGTGATGGTTTTGGGTTTAGGTTTTATGTGAGCATGCAATGATTGTTGAGTCTCAAGGCTAAACGAAGGGTCCCACCTAGCAAATATCTTACTGATATCTACCCTAAGGGCCTTTGCAAGTACATGAAGTTAAACATACTGTAAATGTGTGGTAAATAAGAAGGAAAGGTAGTAGTCCGTACCTGGGATTTTTTTCGCTGCTACAGGATTAGTATTACAAGTATAGTGTGCATATATATCTTTTAAAAAGAACAAAAGATCAAGAAAGATACTGGAACGTAGAACAAATTATGTGGCACAAACATGAGATCAAAATAAAGTGTAAGAATTTTAGTTATGGGGGAGCTCAGCCTCAGGATTAATAGCCTATCAATCCTTATAGGATGTCATATGCATTTAACAGCAATATGAGCCAATGAGATACAACATAAGGCACAAGGCTACCAACAAAGTAGTTAGGAGAGGGCAACACTCAATCCAATTGATGTGACTAACAAGTGAACTTGCTGAACGATAATATCCAGAAATTTCCTTAACTTATCATGCATATAAGTACTCCTAGATTTTTACAAAATATCAGTTTAGAGGAAAAATATCATTTTTAGCTTAAATATATATTTTGATTTTGTAATTTATGTATTTCATAAGTCAGTTACATTGTTAGATAAAAATCTCCTGCAACTCCTGAAAATAAGTGTAGTCTTATGCTGAATACTATAGTAGAGTATTGCCAATCATATGCCCTTACAAATTTCATCGAGAACAGAGACTCAATGCAAGTCCATTATCTCATTTTAAGCATCAGAAGCCTTTTTTATCATTGCTCTTACCACCAAGAACTCCAACTTACAACAGCCATCGTTCCACATGTAGCCATTTTAAATATCCCCAATTGATGAAAGGGTTTGAGATTAATGTTTAAACTCATACCCCTAAGCATTGGGTATTATTGTAGGTTAAGTTGTAACGAGAATTTTTATTGATGTAATTAATTTAATTTAAGGGCCCCGAATCATACCTTGGTAGGTCCCTAATGGTTTGAAGATGATTTTCTTTATCAAATCGTAGCAAATGTGAAGGTCCTAAGAAATATTCAAAAGCTTGCAAGGGTGTCCAGAGATTAACTTTAAACAACCTTAGAATCTCTTGGATTATCTAAAGTTCATTTAGTCTTACCATGTTGTTAAATTGATCCTCCCATGTTGAATTCTTATATTTTAAACTATCCTAAGTGTTCTATATCTTAATTGACCCATGACTGAGGTCAATTGATTAATTTCAATGTCTAATGAAGAGTTATGTGAATAAATTCCTCTTTAAATATGCTTATAAAGCTTAAGGAATTTTAGACTCTTACCTCTCAATTGGGTTTGAGCTTGCAGTGTCTTCAAATGTTTCAAGTTTATTTATGTTTTCTTTTTAGCTACTCCTCAAGTGATATTAGATCAAACCAAATTCATTTTTAAGCTCTTATGGACTAGGGGTAAGTTTATATTATTTTGAAAAAATTTTTTATAAAGTGGGACTGTTCTTTATTTAAAATGCATTGGATTATGATTAGCCATTGATTGAGCCTCAATTTAATGAATTAAGAAATTCTTAACTCAAACCCTTCACTTTTGAATCATCAAAATCTTCATTTTCTTCCAATTCACAATAATTCAAATAATTACAGTTTTATCCTGTAGTAAAAAACATTGTGAATGTGTTACTACTCTATTACCCTTAGGTTTTAATCATATTGAGAGAATTAATCATCATTATTTAGTGTCCCTCCCTTCGGTTTATCCTAAATATTAATTATATTTGTGTTAAGATGTAATCCTAAAATTTCCTAAGGATTTCTACAACATAACTTTCACATTTTGATTCAAAAGTTCAAGCAAGTTCACTGATCTCTTACTTACGGACCAATTATGATACCAGAGGAGAATTCAAAATTTTCTAATTTTTATTTCTCTTTTGTAATTAATTATACCCTTAATTGTGAATGTTGACCTCATTTTTGATGAGGTCTTCTCTTCTTCTCTTTAGTACTTAGGATCTAGCCTTAGGCTTTTCCTTTGACTATCCTAGAGGATTAGAATTGGGATCCACCACTTAGAAATTCAAACCACTTCTTAACTCCTCGCAAACTCCACAAACTTGATTGTAGACCCCTAATCACCTGTAGGGTCGAGATCAAATGTGGAAGTTTAAAGGATGAGTTCCTATAGGACTCTTTGGCCTTGGGACCGCCTCGGGTGGCCCGTTCGGTGAAGGGGCTGACTTACACACACATTACACCTATACACTACACTTTCACACACCTCCTAAAACCACACCCATACCCAACTTGACCTCCCGACTCATGAAGGTGGTTCACATGGATGGTCCTTAACCCCTAAGCCCTTGGCTAAGAGGGTTAGGAACAACATAGTGGATGCCTCAAATGAGTCCCTTCATGGCTCATGTGGACTTGATATGGCTTCATGGCTCAACAAAAATGATTTCATTCCACTTACATTCACCCGATCTTCAATTTTCCAAATTTTCGATTTTCGCCCCCGGGACCCTACACCCGCTTAGCCTACCCAAAACCCTTGAAACCCTCCAAAATTTGCAAAATCACCTAAACTACCCAAAATTCTCCAAAATCATTCCTAAACATGTCTTCACCAATCAAATTGATCATCCATAACCAAAAATTCCAAAAATACCTCCCAATACCCTCCAAATACCCAAAATACCCCTCTTAGCCAAAAAATCCAAAAATTCAGAAAATTCCAAAAAATCCAAAATATTCCCAATTTCATTTTGTTCAACTACATCATGGGTCAATTTTGTCAATTTACCCCACTTTTATCAAAACCCCCAATTTGACCCATTTTAACCCAAAGTAAACCCAATGTCAAACCAAACCTACCCAATTGACCCAAATTCTGGTCCAATTCAATTCTAAACTTCAATTCAACATCCCCAACACCAATCTAGACCAAATCCAAGCCCAATTTGATTGGCATTGGGATCCAATTTCACTTTTGGCCTTAAAGCCCAATTTGGACCCATGACCCAAACTTAGCCCAAACTCACCCAATTCAACTCCAATTAACCCCAAATCATTTCTAAACCTTCCTTAACATCCCCATAAACAAAACACTAACATGATTTTGCCCAAGATTTTGACCCAAACCCCACTCAAATTCAACCCAAAATCAAAAAGCCCAATTTTGACCTAAACCCAAACCTAACCCAAATAGGCCCAAACCCCAAAATCAAAACCCAACCAAAGCCAAAACCTCTTTGAAACACTCCCAAAAACATTTCCCAACATTTATTTTACATCAATTTCAACTCTAGCCCAACATTGGCCCAAGTTAGCCCAATTTGACCTACATTGGCCCACTTACCAAATAAACCCAAATTCAAACCAATTCAAGTCCAAATCACACCAAATTGACTCCAAACCACTCATGACACATCCCTAAACCAAACTCAACAACTATTTGGCCCCACCTCTTTACAAAATTTCCATCCATAAATTCATTTTTAAACTTAAAGGCCCATTCCTTAAACCATTTTAAAAGCCCATCCTTTACCACATCCAAAGGCCCAAAATTGGTCCCAAAGCCCATATGACATTTCCCCTCATCATACTTTCAATTAAACTCAATACCTAAGTCTTAAATTCATCATCAAATCATTCCAAATCAAGTTTCATACAAATTTCCATCAAATTACCAAAAAATTCCTAAAATCCATTTTCATGAAATTGACCAAGCTTTCCCCAAGCCGAAGACAAGCCATGCAAGCCATGGACAAGCCACATGAAGCCATGGAGAGTTTGACATGTGATCAAGCCATTAATGGAAAAAGGAGGACCCCCTTTCCTAATCCTTCTTAAGCCTTTTTTTACCTTAAGCATGTCACACTCTAAACCATGCTTTGCCACCTAATCCTTGATGGAGACTCCACCACACATGGGAGATCGACCCACCCGACCTCCTCGACCAAAACCGAGTCTTGGGGAGGTGCACCCAACCCATTTGCATGGGTTGACCAAAATAAGCTAAAATGGCCCCTTCCCCTTTCTACTTTGATTCAACCACTTTACACATGTCAAACCTCAATTGAATGCACCAAACCCCGACCACGACCCACTCGAACAAGATGGTGACCAATGCACCGCGGTCGGCCACCACTGTGTCACCGGAAAACACCATGGCCGAGAGCTCACATGTGAGCCAACTTTGGGATTCTACTTGCTGAGCCGCCCCATGCCCAATGGCCACCATGGCCGTTCTGCCGTTGACCTGCGCACTCGATCCCAAGCCCTAACTCTCCCCGGAGGCCCTCCACCCTCTCCTATTTAAACACCACCCCTCTCGGCCATGAGAGGTACCGAACCTAACCTTAAGGAAACTCGCCAAAATCATTCCAGCATCACTCTCCACACATAGAGCACTTGATCCCCACCGAATTCCAGCCCCAATTCCCTCCAGTGAGCTCAATTTTGAGCTCAAACTTTAGCCCAAAACCAGGACACTTCTTCACAGGTGAGCCAATCCCCAAATTGATTGGTCCTACACCTTCACCGGACCAAGAGGAGAAGTTTCCCACTAAAAGCCCCATCTCCGGGCCACCCGATTGCTCCAGACCTCCAAGCTTTGTGATCGGCCGTGGTCACTTTCATAGCTAGACAATTCACCGTGCCGAGGACTTCATCCGGAGCTTACTTGGACCCAATCGAAGGTGACAACTCTCGGATCGAAGCTTCACTTCTCCGAGCAAAGGTATGAACTCATTCTTCTTCCCGAGCTTACGAGAGATTCTCCATTTCATTTGAATAAATTTCAATGCATGTTTATCAGTATGGATGTGTTCGTCTCTTCAAGACGAATCCATAGAGCATAAGAACACGAAAATCCGTTGAGAATCGAGTGAGAAATTAGGGTTAGAAGGTCGACGGTCACGGTGCACACCGGCCGTAGACGATGAACGGGAGCCGTTGGATCGCGCGTGTATCGAGCGGACGGCTCGATTGCGCCGGACCGGGGAATGATACGTGAACCGCGGGTCCCGAGACAGCTGACTCAGATGGCAGCGCCCAATCACAGCGCGACACGTACCCCCTTCGGAGCTGCCGAGGTTGACACGGCGCCGCGTGGATAAGTAGAAAATTAGGAATTTTTCTGATTTATTTAAATACCCCTGAACTTCAAAAATCCATATCTTTGTGTAGAAAAATCAAAAAAATAAAATAAAAATACCCTCTTGCTCGAGTGAACGAGAGGAGAATAATGTGGAAAAGAAATTAATTAATTTTGTCCAAGTACTTTATTTTTAATTAATTATTTACTCCCCGCATTATTTTAATTCTCCATGCATTCATAAAATTCACCATGGCATGAGACCATAGGGTTTTTGAAGCCTCGAACTTGGGAACATTCCCCGAATTTTCCAAGGTCGAGGCCATCTCTCGTGAAAAGTTATTGATTTTTCAAATGCATGTGGCTATTTTGAGTATTTTAATTCCAAAAATTAGCATGTTGTGAAATAAATTCTAGGAAAATTTGGTGATGTTCCTTATGACTGCAGAGAACCCTAGGAAAAATAAGTACTTGAGTTAATTCACTCAAAATAACCCTAATCGGCTTAAACACCTAAAATAGACCCCTAATTAATTAGAACTAACTATACAACAAATTGACTTGAAATCAATTCTCCACCGACCTTTAGGATCGGAGGAACCCACCATAAAATTTTGAGGTCAATTGGACTTGGTTAGCCTTACTAAATGGGTTGATTAAGCCATTTAGTCATTTTAAACTTTAAAAATTCATAACTTTCAAAATACCTTTCAAAAATTCACCAAATTGGTTTTGGAGCCTCTCTGATATCAGGGGAATTTAAAAAAATTAAAATTTCAATTTTCTAAAAAAGTTAATTTTTTAGTATTATTTTAATATTTTAATAATTAAAAAATAATAAAAATCACAAAATAATAAAATTCACCAAAATGTCATATTTTGAAATTTAATCACTTAGGAACAAACCCCATATTTTTCTCAGGTATATTTAATGAGATATTAAATTTTAAAGCCCTAGGGTAATTTTAAAATTAAAAAAATATTTTCTAGCATTTTCACTAAAATAATTATAATAAATCAAAGAAAAATCAGAAAATTGTAAAATTTGGTTCTCTGGAATCCTTAATATTAGAGAGAATTTTAAAAATTATAAAATTCATTTTTCAACATATATTCTATTTTTAAATTAATTAATACGCCAGAACTTAAAATAATTCTAATAAATAAAATATAATTCAAAAAATCACAACAATTGGTCCAAGTGGTCCTCTGGTCATTAGAAATGTCCCATAATTTTCTTAAGGACAGAAACTTTCCCTTGGTCATATTATTAAATTTTCCTTGGAAATCCTTATTTTCCACCAAAAATAATTATATAAATAAATTAAATACAGAAAAATCACATTTTCTCCTCTAATGTCTTTATTGACATATGAGTGAAGTCACATAAAAATTTCAAATTTATTTGAGCTCAATTTAGTGAGTTATGAAATTATTAGGCTTGAAGGGCAAAATGGTAATTAAAATTTTAACCCTTAATTAAAACTTTAGGCTTAATAAAATTAATAGGTAAAATATTTGATTTTAATCTGATCTGGATGATTGAAATTTAGATAATTAAAGGGTAGAAACCTACTAAACAATTTAAAATAATTGAAATAAACCTTAATTAAATAATAAATTAAATTTGGATGAATAATAAAATTGGAATTATTAAAATAGGGATATTATTAGGAAGAGATTTATTCTTTAATCTAAAGATCCCTAAATTGATCATCTCAATAATATTTAATTCTTAATTAAAATGGTAATTCAAATTTAAGTTTAAAAAATGTTAAAAGATTCAATCATTTAAATTGAATTAAAGGTAAATTATTAAACTCTTTTTAAAGTTTCAATTAAAATTAAAATTAAAATTAAAATTAAATTAAAAAATTAAATTAAATTAAATTAAATAAAAAAATATATTAATAATAAAACTAAATTAAATTAAATTGAATAAATAAATTAAATTAAATTAAATAATTAAATTAAATTAAGTTAAGATTAAATTAAATTAAATTAAATTAAATTAAATTAAAAAAATAAAATATTAAATTAAATTAAATTAAATTAAAACAAATTAAATTAAATTAAATTAAAATAAATTAAATTAAATTAAATTAAAACAAATTAAATTAAATTAAATTAAAACAAATTAAATTAAATTAAACAAATTAAATTAAATCAAGTTAAATTAAATTAAATTAATTCATATGAAGTTAAACTAAATTAGATTAAATCAGAATTAAATTAAAATTAAAACTAAACTAAATTAAACTAAATTAAATTAAATCAAAGTTAAATTAAATTGAATTAAAAGACATCACCTAAGACGTGAAGAATTCAAAATAAATCTAAAACAACTTGAACACTATTCCAAACTTAAATCCATTAACTAAAAATTAAATCACAACTCACTTGAACATCCATTTGCCCTCGAAAGCTCGTGATGTCATAACTCTTAAAAGGAGTGTTAAAAGAAGTGTTACTTCACTCATAGGATATTCAAATGTCCTAGTTCACTCGAGCAAGACAACAAAACTTAAACTCTCGGACGATTAATTCATTTGTGTAATTAAATTCATTTGGACTTAAAACAATCCTAGAAATATTGAAAAGATGTTTAAGATTCGTCTTAAGCACTTCCTCAATATGATAGGATATTTATAAGAACAATTGAACTTAGTTGTTCTTTGATGAAGAAAATCGTCCTCAAACTAAAATACAAGAACCTAGACGTCATAGGAAATGACTAGCTATAGGATTAGGAACTTGGTAGAAAACCATAACCCTTCCCTTAGCTTTACCTAGGAACTTACTTTAAATGCTTAAATATTCTAACTGTGTTTTAAGTGCAGCTTGGGATGAAAGGAAGACCGTCCAGGTACGCTTTTATTTTATTACAAATTATTTTATTGCAACTTATTTAATCGCATCGCACTTACTTTTCTTGCATGATAAACAACTGTTGCATGAAAACTTACACCTTTAGGACAGAAACCAAAACTGAAACCCATAACTAAATTAAAAGACACAACAAGATAAAATTCACCGCCACAACATTTCAAAATATAAGACAACTCAAAATTTAATCACAAACAGAACAACAAAACTACAACTACAACTAAATTAAAACGTCTCATTGAATGATCGGGAAAACCTCGGATGATGTAACCCACGTGTTGCTAACGGGATTTCCCACGGTCTAAATGAAAGTGCGGAACTCATTCGGTTGAGATTAGCAAATTCATACGGACTAAGTGAATTCGATGAAAATAACGGTGCCGGAATGACGGAACCGTGGGATCTTAATCGGTTCTGTTTAATCAACTCTAAGACCTGTTTTAATTAAAATATTAAAGACACATGGAAATTAAGACTTTCTCTAAAACCAAACACTTCTCTCATCTCCTCATTTATGACTTCTAAAACTAAACCTCTGCAACAACAAGGAGCTCGGAGCATGGTGGGCAGCACGGCCATCGTCATCAGCAAAACCTGAGTCTACTTCAAAGAAAACTTTCCTTAGAATTAAATAACCAAGCCGTAGGACTTCAAGGTAGTTTGCATCTAGTGCAACATAAATCCTCAACTCTTCGTTAGGCATTTGCATGATCATATCATGTAAATTAAGCCCTAACCGGTCTTAGGATTTCCGAGGTAGTCGTCCGATACGACATAAACCCCCACATCTTCGAGGCTATTTGTATGATTTTATCATACAAATATAAGTCCTAACTAATTAAAATCGGCAAGATCAAAACATTAAATAAACATTAGGACTTTCCTAAATTCAAACCAAACAATAGGATAGTCGGGAAAATACCGAAGTTCGCTTCGAATCTGTGATTTCTCCTACCCTTCTTCCTTTGAATTCCCAAAACAAAATGTTCCAAATTTGATCCATTCCCTATTGAAATTCGAAAATTCAATCCCTTGAAAACTTAAACCTTGAAATTCTTGAGAGCAGAACAACTGATTATTATCGAGAGTTTTCTTAGGTGATTTCCATCACTTAAGATGTAATTAACTATAGGGGCTTGCCCTTATAGGGAATTTTAAGAACCCAGGTAATATAAACCCTGTTTAATGATTTTAAACAGGGGAACTTGTCGGCTTATAAAATTGGTTCGCAGACCAAACAGATGTCACAAATCTTCTAGTTTATTTAAGCAAGCCCCATCATCAAACAATGTGTCTATTCTTCGGGATAGATACATGGTTTGTGATGTGGTGCTCGTTTATATAAACTATTCGGGATGTGAAATCAGTTTGATTTCATAAAATTTCCAAATTTAAAATTATTTTCAAAATCAAATACTACTTTTCAAATTATTTATTTAAATTAAATTAAAATTCGCCGACAATTTCTGTAGGCGACCCCTTTTTTTTTTCAAAATAAAACACATAACCTAAACATATGCCGACAATTTCTGGCGACTCCGCTGGGGAATAGTTCCTCTCTCCATTTTAATCAAATAGTTCTGCTTTCAAAAATCGGTAGTGTATCCATGTCCCTAATGGATCAAACTACCCTTCTTTCCGTTGGAATATTATGTTCATTTCTACCTTGAACGAGTATGGCCAACATTCTCTCGGATTTAGGAGCCACTGTTTAGACACCCTTAAACAGAGAGGTTCCGAGATCCTTTTACCTCATTTCTGAGGTGGGGTGGACCCCCAATAGGTGTTAGTTTAGGAGTAATCCTTCGAGTCGAGAAGTCTTGCATAAGAATTTCTTTTCCTTTCTAATTCTGAATCAGATTCGTTACCTTCTCTACACCTTCGAACATTCCGTTCTAAATAAACAAACCCTCTAATGAATGACTCTTTTAAAAAATATACATGAACAAGAATGTGTTCGGACTCTTTTCGATTCCTTTCTTTTCGTCCAGATGAGAAGGAGCATAACTTGGGACTGACAATCAGAATCTACCTTACATAAATGGAGGCCCCAAAACTGATTTTCTCCTTCACCAATGGACTGGACTTCGCTGTTTACAAGGATGAGCTGCCCGACAATGGGATCATCCGGTTTGGACAAGGATTTGAGAACACAAATGTCAAGATCGCTGATGTTACTCTCTTCGCACTAATGGACAAAGTGTTAGAAACCGAGAAACCCATGATCGAGTTCAACCTTAAATCAACTCGAGAATTTCCTCCTCCGCAAAGGGTTCCAGTCGAGAGGAGTACCGCCGTCCATGAAGGACTGTTATCTCTACCCCCACTGGTCTAGTCGTCTCCGCACCTACCCCGGCCCCCGCCAAACTGAAGGGGAAGGAAGTTCAAATTTGCAACGAGCATGTTACCATGGAGGGTACAGATTTCCGTGCAAGACCTTCTGTTTTTGAAATTGGGTCCAGCTCAAGGGTTCCACCCCTAACACGGACTCGGAGGAGAAACGAGCAGGCGGAAGATTGCCGGAGAAGGCCGTAGCCGCCGAAGTCGCTTTCCTGAAGAAATTCCAGAGTACACACCACTACCCGAATACATACCATTGTCCGAGTATACACCCCTTTTGGAAGGGAGTAGATTCCATCCCCTTTCCGCCGCAGTCGACGAGGAAAATGTCCGCGGGATCGCCTCTACATTACCTCGGCCCGCATACTATAACGACAACGAAGAAAGAGGGCCGGGGTTACACCACTCGCCCGACTACGGACCGTGATCGAGAAGTTAGCAAAGAAAGAGAAATGCCCCGTATCGGAGATTTTAAGAAGGATAGGACGGGTGCCGGCCAAATCCCGTCTTGGGCCACGAGTAGAACTCGCTATCGCCGCAAAAGCCGAATAAGAAGATGAAGGCTAGTCCACTCGTTGTTGTTTCAGGTTTACAGATCAGGGAGGATACCACCTTCCAGCATTCAGCTGACAGACCATCCGGTCCTAGGCCTTCTGCTGCTAAAAGGATGGTATGGCGTCCCACTACCGACCAATTAAGACCGAAACAACGACTAGAAAAGGAAAGTCTCGTCGGGAGACTCGAGTCCGAAGAAAGTGCTACCGCAAGTAAAGGGAACTCATGAGAAAGAAACTCGACGGTTATCACATGACACCCGCAAGGATATACGGAAAAGGCCATTAGAAGACGCTATGGAAAAGTTAAGAACTGATATTCGTCGACTAGCAAGGGAAAGAGAAGAGAAGTTCGGAGATGAAGTTGACTCGTCAGAGTTCATGGATGATGAGTATGCATAAATTAACATGGTAGAAACACGAGCTTCGTCAGCTTCACAAGGTGCTCCTGCAGCCGCAGAAAGAGAGGAGCCGGAAGTAATGAGAAGGCAGCTTCAAGAGAAAGATGATACGATCGCCCAAATGGCAAAAAGGATGGAAGAGATGGTCGTAGCCCTAGCTACTCTCCGCAGTCGGGTTCAACCCCAAAGGGAAACACCCCGAAGTCATTCACATTGTAGACGGAGGAAAGGAGATTACATCCGTCAACGGGGATGATCAATTAAAGAAGGATACAACACAAAGTATGATTCCGAAAAGGATATCAAGAGCTTGGTGGAACAGCGAAGTGCGAGAAGCCTTGGCACAATCAAAGAGCGGGACATCCATTCGGACGGGTAGACCTTACCCCGAAGAATTCGACGCCGTCCAATATCCGAAAGGCTTTGTACCACCTCTCGTTCAAGACCTTTGATGGAACCGGAAACCCTCGGCAGGCATGTTGCACATTTTCGTGCCGGTTGTTGCAATGCCGGCGGAAGTGATGTTTTACTCTTCCGACAATTTGTCGACGACTCGTCGTGGATCGCCTTTGATTGGTATGCGGAATTACCAAACAGTTAGTTGAAGACATTTTCAGAATTAGAGAACCTCTTCATCAAGCGATTTGCCGGAGCTCAGCACCACATCACTATAGGTGATTTAGTGGTAGAGAAGCAGAAGCTGAACAAAACTTTGGTGGACTACATACTTCGATGGAGGAACCTAAGTATGAAGTGTGAGCCACAGTTACAAGAACAGCATGCAGTCGACATTTTACTAAAAAGCATCCATGGCCCAATAGCACTTCTCCTCAAGGGATTTACTATTAAGACTTTCGAGAAGTTGTTAAGCAAGGCCGGAAGCTTGCAAGAGGAGGCGAAGCAATTGAGTTTCACCGATAAAACAGACAAACGGAAGCCCGTGAAAACTTTTGAAAAGAAGTCCGGGGTCGTCGCGGCAGTCGATAAAGGCAAGCAACCGATACAAATATCGTTAGAACGGCCGCAGCAAACTCAACAGAATTACCAGCAGCCCCGACCCAGCTATCAGTCATCTCAACAATATGAATAACCGCCTCGTCCACAACGTACATTTAGGGAGTTCCTGAGCAGGGAGTATCCATTCAAGAATGAGGCAGTGCCGAAAATGTTCCGTAGCCTAATGAAGACTCCAGATTTCCAACTGCCAGAGCCTAAAAGACCAGAAGAAGTCGACAAGAAAGGTGATCCCAACTTTTGCCCTTACCACCGGATGCTTGGGCACAAGATAGAAGATTGTATTACCTTCAAAAGTTGGCTCAACGACAATCTTCGGAAAGGGAATATAACGATCCCGAAAGAATACATGAAGGAACCCCGAAAGGAGGTTCCGTCAATGTTATCTCGACGGATTTCATTGTTCCGATAGATCCCTATGCGACTGATGACGGATGGACTACCGCTTGGACAAAGTCTTCGAAGAAGGTTTTGGATCGCATCCAAACCGCTTCGGTGCAAGCCTCAATTCAGAGTTCAAAACCGTCAGTCGGCGCTATCACTTGCGATAGAAGAACCACCTCAACAAGAGACGGTCGAAGAGAAGAAGAAAATCGACGAAGAAGAGAAGGCCAAGGCACCTAAGGCTAGACTAGGGGCTGCTTATCCTAGGATAGTTGTTTCCGATTCGGGGAGAAATCCCTCGAACCTCCGACTCGTATGATTATCCGCCCACTCCGGTGGGATCTTATAATGATGAGGGTTATGGCGTTGGCTACGTTTTGATCGTTTCTAACGATTACGTAACTAGCGACAATCAACCTAATCCGGACGTCGATTCCGATACAAATAACAATTCTCAAATCATACACAATCTCGAAGATCACAATGACAAAGAAGACATCCACCAGGGAGGCTACGAGAGTTCAACAAGCAATGAATCTATTTGCGAGTTTCGAGGAGCTCCAATCACAATAGAGTTAGAGCCTTCAGACTCCGAAGCTAATCCTGAAGAACTTGTCATTCCAATTCAGAAGGAGACACCAGCAAACTCAATGCTAGATTCAGAAGAAATCACAGAAGTCAACTTAAGAAGTGGAAGAGTTCTACCTCCGAGAATGGGTCCAAAGGACAAAGGAAAGCAGGTGGTTTTTCAGGAAGAACCAACCCCGGCAGAATAAATACCCATTCGAGAAGACAACGAGGCATATGGAAACAAGGTGGATTACAACGTGCTAGCCCATCTTAGGAAACTACCAGCTAAACTGAGCATCTACGATGCTCTCATCTTATCAAAGGAGGTGAGAGAAGCTCTGATCAAGGCCTTACTTGATCCAGAAATTTTCTTAGCTCGAATGGCGGAGAGTCCTTAGATGAGGTTTGCTCGTTAAAGGAACAGACGAGGTGTTACCTTCACGGACAATGACCTACTACTTGGGACGAGCGACCACAACCGACCGTTGTACATTTCGAGTTACAATTGGGAAATTTACACTCTCCGCAGTATTGGTGGATCCGGGAGCATCAATCAATATAATGAATCTTCGAACACTAGCATACTTGGAAATTGATGCTCGCGAGCTCGAAGCGGACAAGATGTTATTAAGAGGATTCAACCAGAAAGGAGAAAGAGCCCTCGGATCAATAACACTGCTGATGAAGACCGGCGACTTAGCAAAGACAACCGCAAAATTTCACATAATTGATTCAGAAACATCGTTCAACGCTCTACTGGGCCGACCATGGATACATGAAAACAGGATGGTACCATCATCTCTACATCAATGCATTAAATACTACGATGGAGGGGAACAGTGTATTAAAGGTGACTTACAACCATTCTCCGTACATGAAATCGGAATCCATGAAGATGCAGCTTATTATGCACCTCCGAAGAAAACAATCTTCTCCAGAGATACCATAACAAATGAAGCAAAGGAAATTTGGGACAACGAAGAACCTGAAATTCTAGTCCAACGATCACTCACCACTCCCTTACGGCGAGATGGTGAAGGTTTCTCCACAACTCGCATCCGAGGACGAGGCCGGGGACGAGGTCGTGGCGAAGACGTTAAGACAGTTGGACGAGAGGAAACTCAACCATCAATGTTGATTGGGAAGATAGTTCGAAGAAGAAAAAGAAATCAAACAAGAAGCAGCGACGATAAGTCGGAAGAAGCCACAATTCGAATCCCTCTCGAAGATGAAAGAAACGAAGAATATAAATCGATGTACGAGAAGATTAACCACTATGTACATACTATGACCCTGACCCCGATCCATTCTAATAAGATTGAGGGTATGGAGGTCAAAGAGGTACGTAGCGGTGGTGCAAAGCCCATCAAATTCCACCGTGGTGCTCCTTCCTCCAAAACTGAAAATAATGTACAATTTGAAGATGCTACTTCATCAGAATTAATGGAACTGCCTTTTGAGTGGTACTCTCCCTGTGTTCAAAATTTAATTCAGCGTGATTTCTTACCTCGACAATGGACAAAGGGTCGATCACAACATTTTGAAAAATTGTGGAATAACTCCGGTCGTCCACCCAATTCAAAACATGGTCTCGGATTCGGCACAGTAGGATCAGTTGACGATACTGAATTTTGCTTGGTTTTCACCTGCGAGTCTAATGAAAAATGAATAGAAACTACAGAAGAAATCGAAGATTTACAAATTGGAGACGCTCCACCAGAATTCGAAGAAGAGATCAAATCTACAATAGACGAATTAACGGAAGTTAACTTAGGTACTAGCGAAGAACCTAGACCTACCTTTGTTAGCTCCTTACTCAATAAAGAAGACTCCGAAGAAATAATTAAGTTATTAATGGAATTTAAAGACCTGTTTTGCTTGGAGCTACGATGAGATGCCGGGTTTAGCTCCGGAGGTCGCGATCCATAAGCTAGGGGTGGATCCCGCTTCGTTCCGGTCGGACAAGGTCCCAGAAGAATGCGTCTAGAAATCGAACAGCAAGTCATAGATGAAGTTAAAAAGCTAATAGACGCTAAATTTGTCCGTGAAGAACAATACCCGACTTGGCTAGCCAATGTGGTACCAGTCAGGAAGAAGAATGGTCAGATCATAATTTGTGTGGATTTCAGAGATTTAAACAAGGCATGTCCAAAAGATGAATTCCCTCTACCGATCCCAGAATTAATGATCGACATTGCTTCAACACATGAAATATTCTCATTCATGGATGGATCTTCAGGATACAATCGGATAAAAATGGCTCCGAGAAGATGAAAAACTTACAGCATTCGTAACGCCGATCGTAGTATATTGCTACACAGTGATGCCATTCGGATCGAAGAACGCGAGAGCAACCTACCGGAGAGCGATGACAAGAATTTTCGATGATCTCATCCACAATCAAGTCGAATGCTACGTGGACGATGTGGTCATCAAAAGCAAAGTAAAGGAAAACCACCGTATGATTTGAGAATTGTTTTCGAACGATTAAGACAATTTAACCTTAAGATGAATCCCTTAAAATGCGCCTTCGGCGTCACCTCCGGAAATTCTTAGGATTCGTTGTCCGACATCGCGGAATTGAAATCGACCCGGAAAAGATTAAAGCTATCTTAGAAATGCCACCTCCCGTAACCTTAAAACAACTACGATCTTTTCAAGGGAAGGCGGCATATCTTCGACGCTTTATCTCAAACTTGTCGGGTAGGTGTCGACCTTTCTCGGCACTAGTTAAAAAGGACGCCAAATTTATTTGGGAAGAGAAATGCCGGAGGGCCTTCGAGGACATTAAACAATATTTAATGACACCTCCTCGTCTTAGCAGCCCCGGTCTCGAGTAGACCGCTAATACTTTATACCGCGGCTTTAGACGACTCTCTCGGAGCTCCGTTAGCCTGAGTCAATGATGAGGGTAAAGAAAATGCTCTTTACTACCTAAGCCGTCGTTCTATCGCCGAAGGAAATAAGGTATCCTGCAATTGAAAAGCACTCGTTTGGCCCCGATCTTCGCCGCTCAAAAGCTCGGGCATTACATGCTTTCTCATAAGGTCAACTCGATTTCAAAATTTAATCCATTGCAATACTTGATGACCCGCCCAACGCTTTCCGACAGACTTGCCAGATGGTCAATGATATTATTGCAATTTGATATAACTTTCGTGCCTCTTCGTGCCGTAAAGGGACAAGTCCTAGCAGACTTCCTCGCAGCACACCCTTTGCGTGCAGATCGCCTCTCAATGACGACTTGCCGGATGAACAAATAATGAACCTAGAAGACCCCGATGATCGACGTTGGGAATTATATTTCGACGGAGCATCTTCAAGCACACAAAGACGAAGAATCGCAAGTGATAGTGCCCGTAAGGCAGGGATCGGACTAATCTTTATAACACCGGAGCGGGGGATGTTAAGATACTCCTACCACTGACGAGCCGTGCACAAATAACGAAGCGAATACGAAGCCCTCATAACGGGACTAGAATTAACTATTCAAATGGGGATAACGGACATTAACATCTACGGGGATTCGCAATTAATCATTCAACAAATCGCCGGACGATACGTAATTTTAAAACCAAGACTCGAGTAATACTTCCGAGTATGCCATACGAACTGTTGGAACGGATTCGAATGTGACAATCTACAAAATTCCCGAAAGAAAACGTTTTAGCGGATGCGCTAGCCCGTCTCGCAAAAGAATTTGCCTGTTTGCAAGATGAATCAGTGGAAGTGTCAGTTCACGGACGTCAGGTCCTATCACAGCTCGACATAGACACAATACACAAATCAGAAAAAGAAGAAGAATCAGTTGCAGCGACAGGATGAAAAACACGGAAGATTGGCGACGACCATTAGTCGATTACTCGCAAACAGGAAAACTACCGGACGATAGGTCGTTAGCCCATCGGATCAAGAAAAGAACTCTGTCCTACGCATTAGTAAACAATACGTTATACAGAAGATCTTTTGATCAAATGTGGCTAAGGTGCATAAGCGGGTCCGAGGCCCGTGAAATTGTTAAAGAGGTACATTCAGAACTCTGTGGCGCTCACCAGTCAGGTCCGAAGATGAAAATGAAAATTAAAAGACTAGGGTACTACAGGCCCTCGATGATGACCGACTGCATGAAAATCGCCAAGAGCTGTCACCAGTGCCAAGTGCACGGAGTGGTTCTACACCAACCTCCAAATGTGCTACATCCGACAATTGCGTCGTGGCCATTTGAATGTTGGGGCACGGATATAGTGGGTCCAATAGAACCACCATCGTCAAAAGGACATCGCTTCATTCTTGCGGCTACGGATTACTTTTCCAAGTGGGCGAGCAGTTCCACTCGGAGAAGTGAAAGCACATCACGTGCTACAATTTTTCAAGAACCAAGTTGTCTACCGTTTCGGGGTGCCGTACAGGATCATCTCAGATAATGGGTCAGCATTCAGAAGCACGCAAATCAACAATTTTGTCAGGAGACATGGAATCGACTGGCGATATTCAACAATTTACTACCCAAGAGCAAACGGCCTTGTTGAGGCTTTTAACAAAACTCTCGTTCAAATTTTAAAGAAAACCCTGGACGATAATAAGAGAAATTGGCACGAGAAGTTGTTAGAAGCCTTATGGGCCTACCGGACAACCTTCAGAACTCCTACTCAAGCTACACCTTATGCTCTAGTGTATGGGTCCGAGGCAGTGTTACCTTTAGAGGTCCAGCTTCCTTCACTCAGGATTGCAGTTGCAAACAAAATCACGATAGAAGAGAATGCCAAATTGCGACTAGAAGAATTGGAAAGCCTGGAAGGGAAAAGACTTGCAGCGCAACAGAATTTAGAACTATACCAAGCTAAGATGGTCCAAGCCCATGACAAACTGGTCCGCCCAAGAACCTTCAAAGTTGGTGACTTAGTTCTCGTTCTCAAGAGACCTATTCTTGCACACCGCAAGATAGGAGGAAAATTTGAACCCACTTGGGAGGGACCGTTTGTAGTTGAGGCAGTCTACTCAGGAGGCTCCTACCAGTTAGTGAATTGCCAAGGAGAACGACATATGCTTCCGATCAATGGACGATACTTGAAAAAGTATTACGCTACCTGATGTTTCGAAGGAATGAATTTTCCATCCCTAGAAGCACGGGTGAAGTAATTACTTATGACCTGGTCCGAACTCAAAATAATAAAAAATGTGCTAAAATAAATAAAATCATGATAATAAAGTTTTCTTTGTTTTCTCTCTTCCAAATCAAAATCTCTTTCCTGATCTTTTCCCACTTCATTCTTGTTGAATTTAAAATATAAAAATAAAAAAAATTGTCTTTAATAAACATTTCATTAATGTTCTTGTTCTTAGTACAGCCCCTGATCCTTTTCGTTGTCTTTTCGCAGGGAAATGTCGAACGGGCGGTTGGTCCTGAACTTTAGAAATGGCGTAAGCCTTGTACTCGACGAAAAGAGGGTGAAAGATGGAGCGATAATAGAGATTGACTCAGACTTCGCACCGGCAGGCTCGCAATACGAGGAAAGTGACCGGGTCCCGACTGACCGAGAAGAACTGCCCGATCGTAAAGTAATGAAAGTGGGTGGCCCAAGCCACCAATCCAGACGATAAGAAAAGAAAAACAAACACCGAAGAGGACAAGAGAATCAAGTCCGTAGTCGCTACGGCGAGGGCGAGCTTGTCGGCGCCGCGCCCACGTAAACTCAGGTAATACGAAGAGCTACTCTCACAGCAACTCAGCGAAGGAATAAAAATCGCCGTATCCGCAAGATGTTAACTAAATTAGCGGCGGACCAGCGCGACGAGGCAGTTGCTACTACCAGTGCATACACTTCAAGGACACCAGTTCACCAGGGACCTGAAGAAAGGAGGCCAGCTCCCAGGATGACAGAAGAGACCAGGGCAATCTCAAGAAGAACAAAAGAAAGAAGGCTACTACGCCACCAGATAAAGTCACCAGTAATGCATGACCTTGTTGCAGAAGCAACCCCGGAGGATGTCCCGACGGACATCATCCCCGAGGAGCCGAGGTATGCAGGAGAACGTGAAGGAATTGAGCCATATATCCCACAGTACGTCACCAGGCCTCGCAATTTGCAAATTATCCCAGAATACGAGCTAGAAAGAATACAGAATGTCCAGAAGAAAATTTTTGAATACTTCGAAAGAATCAGAGGCAGGAGGATCAATATACTAGAAGGCCTCGAGTTACATACAGACGTGTTCTCAGAATACGAGCAACAACAAATCGTGGACTGCATCCGGGATTTGAAAAAGATGGGCCGAGCAGGTCGCTTAAGAGAAAACACTTACTCAGAACCCCGGAGATGGATGCCAGGGAAGGGGAGAATTACAATACAATGTGGATGTTGCTACAACTTCACAGAAGACAGGAAGGGAAACCCACCGGGGATACTCCGTCATGGCCAGGTGGATCCAATGCCATTAATCATTAAAAGGATGGTAAAAAGAATGATAACATGGAGGGTAATGCCAGCAGATTGCATACCCAACAGTTGCATCATTAACATTTACAAGAAGGGTGACTGCATTCCCCCGCACATGATCATCCCGACTTTGTTAGACCTTTACGCACGGTTTCTTTTCCGAATGAGTGTAACATCATGTTCGGATCCGACCTCCGGATAGCAGGCCCGAGTGAGTTCCGAGGGCCGGTAAAGATACCATTACCGGTAGGTTCCGTCATGATACCGAAGGGCAACGGAGCGTACGTCGCTAAACATTGCATACCGGGAGTACCAGTGAAGCGGATCTCGGCTACTTTCAGAAGGATGGACGACAGGAAAGCACCTTACCACTTCCAGCCAGACCCGGAGCTAGAGAGCCTCCGACCTTACGAGCTGTGAGTTGCATGGAAAATATCACACCTCCAACGTACATCCATACAACATCCTTGCCAAGGATGGCTTGGAAGGTGATGTTATTGACCATGTACCTCACTATTCGTACATGGATTTTTGACGTAAACCTTTTTGGATGGATCGACAAAGATCATACATAGTCCGTTTTGAGTCTACATGGATTGTATGAGATGTATTCCAGATCGAGTTGTATGATGTATCTTCAACATGATTGGAATGAAAGTGACCATGTCACAATTTTGGCCTTCACCTCTTTTGTGCAAATTGACTGGAAACGCCATTAAAGTTAAACGAACTTCGAACAAAGAACAGAAAAAGAAAAAATAATAATAATAAAAATAAAATGAGATAAAAAAAGAGAAAATAAAAACATAAATAATAAATGAGAATTATTTTTTTCCATTAAAAATCCAAACATAAAAATAACTTCAAAATCCACGTGAACGCTAAATAAAATTCACATGAACATTTGGAAAGTTAAAGGACAAACAAAATGAAAATGAATCTCAAATCGGATCCCACTCTAAATTCATCTTTTCAAACATTTTCAAATCAACCCCAAATCGGAAGCTTTGAAATTCTCTGTCGGGACAACTCTTCCTCACAGGAGACCCACACTTCAATTTCAGAACCCTAAACCTTTTTCGTCACATCAAAATCATTTCGACTTTTGTGGCCTACCTTTTCTTCCTCGTATGGAGATCGACTAGGTCTATTGACACGGAGCCACGAACTTTGTTCGATTTGATTCGATGACATGGGACTCGGATCCCTCTTCACACAAATAAACTTCCGAGATTGGAATCCATTTCCAATTCTCTTTAGACCTTTGAGATTGGAACCGGTTCCATTTCTCTTTAGACCTTTGAGATTGGAACCAGCTTCCATTTCTCTTTAGACCTTTGAGATTGGAACCGGCTTCCATTTCTCTTTAGACCTTTGAGATTGGAACCAGCTTCCATTTCTCTTTAGACCTTTGAGATTGGAACCGGTTTCCATTTCTCTTTAGACCTTTGAGATTGGAACCGGTTCCATTTCTCTTTAGACCTTTGAGATTGGAACCGGCTTCCATTTCTCTTTAGACCTTCGAGATTGGAACCGGCTTCCATTTCTCTTTAGACCTTTGAGATTGGAACCAGTTTCCATTTCTCTTTAGACCTTTGAGATCGGAACCGGTTTCCATTTCTCTTTAGACCTTTGAGACTGGAACCGGTTCCATTTCTCTTTAGACCTTTGAGATCGGAACCAGCTTCCATTTCTCTTTAGACCTTTGAGATCGGAACCGGCTTCCATTTCTCTTTAGACCTTTGAGACTGGAAGCAGCTTCCATTTCTCTTTAGACCTTTGAGACTGGAACCGCTTCCATTTCTCTTTAGACCTTTGAGATCGGAACCAGCTTCCATTTCTCTTTAGACCTTTGAGATTGGAACCAGCTTCCATTTCTCTTTAGACCTTTGAGATTGGAACCAGCTTCCATTTCTCTTTAGACCTTCGAGATTGGAACCAGTTTCCATTTCTCTTTAAACCTTCGAGATCGGAACCGCTTCCATTTCTCTTTAGACCTTTGAGACCGGAACCGGTTCCATTTCTCTTTAGACCTTTGAGATTGGAACCGGCTTCCATTTCTCTTTAGACCTTTGAGATCGGAACCGGCTTCCATTTCTCTTTAGACCTTTGAGATTGGAACCAGTTTCCATTTCTCTTTAGACCTTTGAGATTGGAACCAGTTTCCATTTCTCTTTAGACCTTCGAGATTGGAACCAGCTTCCATTTCTCTTTAGACCTTCGAGATTGGAACCAGCTTCCATTTCTCTTTAAACCTTCGAGACTGGAACCAGATTCCAGTTCTCTTTAAACCTTCGAGACCGGAACCAGATTCCGGTTCTCTTTAAACCTTCGAGATCGGAACCGCATTCCAGTTCTCTTTAAACTTTCGAGATTGAAACTCCGTTTCAATTCTCATTAAACTTTCGAGATCGGTACCTAAATTCGATTCTCATCCCCTTCAATCAACACTTAAACTCCGATTCTCATTCTGCGGCCGGCACCCCGATTCCGGTTTTCCTTGCAATCCCGAGATTGGAACTTAGGTTTCAATTCTCATTTCAAATCCAAATTTCAAATTCAAATTTCCTCAAGTTGATTTTAAACCAAACCTCAATCTAAATTGAAACTCAAAATCTAAACTTACACATCAAAACTTAAACTAAAACAAAACGAAAATCTAAATTGAATTCCCCAAATCATGTGATTTGGGATTCACCTCCTTTTCCTTTCCCCAGCGAGAGTTCAGGAATCTCCAGTCTTAGAGATATACTTGACACTCCCAGGTGAAATTTCTTCTACTTCGTCCTAAGTTTGTCACTTGGACATCTGTGTTGGTTTTGTTGATTTTTCGGTCAACGCCAATACGCGCGGTGTGCTTGGTTAGCACACCACACCTATTGGGGGTCCATTTGTTGACCTCATTTTTGATGAGGTCTTCTCTTCTTCTCTTTAGTACTTAGGATCTAGCATTAGGCTTTTCCTTTGAATATCCTAGAGGATTAGAATTGGGACCCACCACTTAGAAATTCAAACCACTTCTTAACTCCCTGCAAACTCCACAAACTTGATTGTAGACCCCTAATCACCTAGAGGGTCGAGATCAAATGTGGAAGTTTAAAGGATGAGTTCCTATAGGACTCTTTGGCCTTAGGACCGCCTACGGGTGGCCCGGTCTAGTGAAGGGGCTGACTTACACACACATTACACCTATACACTACACTTTCACACACCTCCTAAAACCACACCCATACCCAACTTGACCTCCTGACTCATGAAGGTGGTTCACATGGATGGTCCTTAACCCCTAAGCCCTTGGCTAAGAGGGTTAGGAACAACATAATGGATGCCTTAAATGAGTCCCTTCATGGCTCATGTGGACTTGATATGGCTTCATGGCTCAACAAAAATGATTTCATTCCACTTACATTCACCCAATCTTCAATTTTCCAAATTTTCAATTTTGACCCTCGGGACCCTACACCCGCCCAGCCTTACCCAAAACCCTCGAAACCCTCCAAAATTTGCAAAATCACCTAAACTACCCAAAATTCTCCAAAATCATTCCTAAACATGTCTTCACCAATCAAATTGATCATCCATAACCAAAAATTCTAAAAATACCTCCCAATACCCTCCAAATACCCAAAATACCCCTCTTAGCCAAAAAATCCAAAAATTCAGAAAATTCCCAAAAAATTCCAGAAAATCCAAAATATTCTCAATTTCATTTTGTTCAACTACATCATGGGCCAATTTTGTCAATTTACCCCACTTTTATCAAAACCCCCAATTTGACCCATTTTAACCCAAAGTAAACCCAATGTCAAACCAAACCTACCCAATTGACCCAAATTCTGGTCCAATTCAATTCTAAACTTCAATTCAACATCCCCAACACCAATCTAGACCAAATACAAGCCCAATTTGATTGGCATTGGGATCCAATTTCACTTTTGGCCTTAAAGCCCAATTTGGACCCATGACCCAAACTTAGCCCAAACTCACCCAATTCAACTCCAATTAACCCCAAATCATTTCTAAACCTTCCTTAACATCCCCATAAACAAAACACTAACATGATTTGCCCAAGATTTTGACCCAAACCCCACTCAAATTCAACCCAAAATCAAAAAGCCCAATTTTGACCTAAACCCAAACCTTACCCAAATAGGCCCAAACCCCAAAATCAAAACCCAACCAAAGCCAAAACCTCTTTGAAACACTCCCAAAAACATTTCCCAACATTTATTTTACATCAACTTCAACTCTAGCCCAACATTGGCCCAAGTTAGCCCAATTTGACCTACATTGGCCCACTTACCAAATAAACCCAAATTCAAACCAATTCAAGTCCAAATCACACCAAATTGACTCCAAACCACTCATGACACATCCCTAAACCAAACTCAACAACTATTTGGCCCCACCTCTTTACAAAATTTCCATCCATAAATTCATTTTTAAACTTAAAGGCCCATTCCTTAAACCATTTTAAAAGCCCATCCTTTACCACGTCCAAAGGCCCAAAATTGGTCCCAAAGCCCATATGACATTTCCCCTCATCATACTTTCAATTAAACTCAATACCTAAGTCTTAAATTCATCATCAAATCATTCCAAATCAAGTTTCATACAAATTTCCATCAAATTACCAAAAAATTCCTAAAATCCATTTTCATGAAATTGACCAAGCTTTCCCCAAGCCAAAGACAAGCCATGCAAGCCATGGACAAGCCACATGAAGCCATGGAGAGTTTGACATGTGATCAAGCCATTAATGGAAAAAGGAGGACCCCCTTTCCTAATCCTTCTTAAGCCTTTTTTACCTTAAGCATGTCACACTCTAAACCATGCTTTGCCACCTAATCCTCGATGGAGACTCCACCACACATGGGAGATCGACCCACCTGACCTCCTCGACCAAAACCAGGTCTTGGGGAGGTGCACCCAACCCATTTGCATGGGTTGACCAAAATAAGCTAAAATGGCCCCTTCCCCTTTCTACTTTGATTCAACCACTTTACACAAGTCAAACCTCGATTGAATGCACCAAACCCCAGCCCCGACCCACCCGAACAAGATGGTGACCAATGCTCGGCCGGCCAGCCACTGTGTCGCCGGAAAACACCATGGCCGAGAGCTCACATGTGAGCCAACTTTGGGATTCTACTTTGCCGAGCCGCCCCATGCCCAATGGCCACCATGGCTGTTCGCCCTCGACCTAAGCAGCCTGATCCCAAGCCCTAACTTTCCCCGGGAGGCCCTCCACCCTCTCCTATTTAAACACCACCCCTCTCGGCCATGAGAGGTGCTGAACCTAACCTTAAGGAAACTCGCCAAAATCATTCCGGATCACTCTCCACACATAGAGCACTTGATCCCCACCGAATTCCAGCCCAATTCCTCCAAGTCGAGCTCGATTTTGAGATCAAACTTTAGCCCAAAACCGGGACACTTCTTCACGGTGAGCCAATCCCCAAATCGATTCGTCCTACACCTTCACTCGGACCAAGAGGAGAAGTTTCCACCGAAAGCCCCATCTCCGAGCCACCCAGGTTGCTCCGGTCTCCAAGCTTTGTGATCGGACTGTGGTCACTTTCATAGCTAGACAATTCACCGAGCCAAGGGACTTCATCCGGAGCTTACTTGGAACCAATTGAAGGTGACACAACTCTCGGATCGAAGCTTCACTTCTCTAAGCAAAGGTATGAACTCATTCTTCTTCCTGAGCTTACAGAGATTCTCTATTTCATTTGAATAAATTTCAATGCATGTTTACCGTATGGATGTGTTCGTCTCTTCAAGACGAATCCATAGAGCATAAGAACACAAAAATCCGTTGAGAATCGAGTGAGAAATTAGGGTTAGAAGGTTGACGGTCACGGGTGCACACCAGCCGTAGACGATGACCGAGAGCCGTTGGATCGCACGTGTATCGAGCGGACGGTTCGGATTGCGCCGGACCGGGGAATGATACGTGAACCGCGGGTCCCGGACGGCCGACTCGGATGGCGGCGCCCAATCACGAGCACGACACGTACCCCTTCGGAGTCGCCGAGGTTGACACGGCGCCGCGTGGATAAGTAGAAAATTAGGAATTTTTTTGATTTATTTAAATACCCCTGAACTTCAAAAATCCATATCTTTGTGTAGAAAAATCACAAAAATAAAATAAAAATACCCTCTTGCTCAGTGAACAGAGGAGAATAATGTGGAAAAGAAATTTATTAATTTTGTATAGTACTTTATTTTTAATTAATTATTTACTCCCTGCATTGTTTTTATTCTCCATGCATTCATACAATTCACCATGGCATGAGACCATAGGGCTTTGAAGCCTCCGAACTCGGGAACATTCTCGAATTTTCCAAGGTCGAAGGCCATCTCTGTGAAAAGTTATTGATTTTTCAAATGCATGTGGCTGTTTTGAGTATTTTAATTCCAAAAATTAGCATGTTGTGAAATAAATTCTAGGAAAATTTGGTGATGTTCCTTATGACAAGAGAACCCTAGGAAAAATAGGACTTGAGTTAATTCACTCAAAATAACCCTAATTGGCTTAAAAACCTAAAATAGACCCCTAATTAATTAGAACTAACTATACAACAAATTGACTTGAAATCAATTCTCCACTGACCTTTAGGATCAGAGGAACCCACCATAAAAGTATGAGGTCAATTGGACTTGGTTAGCCTTACTAAATGGGTTGATTAAGCCATTTAGTCATTTTAAACTTTAAAAATTCATAACTTTCAAAATACCTTTAAAAAATTCACCAAATTGGTTTTGGAGCCTCTCTGATATCAGGGGAATTTAGGAAAATTAAAATTTCAATTTTCTAAAAAAGTTAATTTTTTAGTATTATTTTAATATTTTAATAATTAAAAAATAATAAAAATCACAAAAATAATAAAATTCACCAAAATGTCATATTTTGAAATTTAATCACTTAGGAACAAACCCCATATTTTTCTCAGGTCTATTTAATGAGATATTAAATTTTAAAGCCCTAGGGTAATTTTAAAATTAAAAAAATATTTTCTAGCATTTTCACTAAAATAATTATAATAAATCAAAGAAAAATCAGAAAATTGTAAAATTTGGTTCTCTGGAATCCTTGATATCAGAGAGAATTTTAAAAATTATAAAATTCATTTTTCAACTTATATTCTATTTTTAAATTAATTAATACTCCAGAACTTAAAATAATTCTAATAAATAAAATATAATTCAAAAAATCACAAACATTGGTCCAAGTGGTCCCCTGGTCATTAGGAATGTCCCATAATTTTCTTAAGGACAGAAACTTTCCCTTGGTCATATTATTGAATTTTCCTTGGAAATCCTTATTTTCCACCAAAAATAATTATATAAATAAATTAAATACAGAAAAATCACATTTTCTCCTCTAATGTCTTTATTGACATATGAGTGAAGTCACATAAAAATTTCAAATTCATTTGAGCTCAATTTAGTGAGTTATGAAATTATTAGGCTTGAAGGGCAAAATGGTAATTAAAATTTTAACCCTTAATTAAAACTTTAGGCTTAATAAAATTAATAGGTAAAATATTTGATTTTAATCTGATTTGGATGATTGAAATTTAGATAATTAATGGGTAGAAACCTACTAAAGAATTTAAAATAATTGAAATAAACCTTAATTAAATAATAAATTAAATTTGGATGAATAATAAAATTGGAATTATTAAAATAGGGATATTATTAGGAAGAGATTTATTCTTTAATCTAAAGATCCCTAAATTGATCATCTCAATAATATTTAATTCTTAATTAAAATGGTAATTCAAATTTAAGTTTAAAAAATGTTAAAAGATTCAATCATTTAAATTGAATTAAAGGTAAATTATTAAACTCTTTTTAAAGTTTCAATTAAAATTAAAATTAAAAATAAAATTAAATTAAAAAATTAAATTAAATTAAATTAAATAAAAAAATATAATAATAATAAAACTAAATTAAATTAAATTGAATAAATAAATTAAATTAAATTAAATAATTAAATTAAATTAAGTTAAGATTAAATTAAATTAAACTAAATTAAATTAAATTAAATTAAATTAAAAAAAATAAAATTTTAAATTAAATTAAATTAAATTAAAACAAATTAAATTAAATTAAATTAAAACAAATTAATTTAAATTAAATTAAAACAAATTAAATTAAATTAAATAAATTAAATTAAATCAAGTTAAATTAAATTAAATTAATTCATATGAAGTTAAACTAAATTAGATTAAATCAGAATTAAATTAAAATTAAAACTAAACTAAATTAAACTAAATTAAATTAAATCAAAGTTAAATTAAATTGAATTAAAAGACATCACCTAAGACGTGAAGAATTCAAAATAAATCTAAAACAACTTGAACACTATTCCAAACTTAAATCCATTAACTAAAAATTAAATCACAACTCACTTGAACATCCATTTGCCCTCGAAAGCTCGTGATGTCATAACTCTTAAAAGGAGTGTTAAAAGAAGTGTTACTTCACTCATAGGATATTCAAATGTCCTAGTTCACTGAGCAAGACAACAAAACTTAAACTCTCGGACGATTAATTCATTTGTGTAATTAAATTCATTTGGACTTAAAACAATCCTAGAAATATTGAAAAGATGTTTAAGATTCGTCTTAAGCACTTCCTCAATATGATAGGATATTTATAAGAACAATTGAACTTAGTTGTTCTTTGATGAAGAAAATCGTCCTCAAACTAAAATACAAGAACCTAGACGTCATAGGAAATGACTAGCTATAGGATTAGGAACTTGGTAGAAAACCATAACCCTTCCCTTAGATTTACCTAGGAAATTACTTTAAATGCTTAAATATTCTAACTGTGTTTTAAGTGCAGCTTGGGATGACGGGAAGACCCTCCAGGTACGCTTTTATTTTATTACAAATTACTTTATTGCAACTTATTTAATCGCATCGCACTTACTTTTCTTGCATGATAAACAACTCGTTGCATGAAAACTTACACCTTTAGGACGAAACCAAAACCGAAACCCATAACTAAATTAAAAGACACAACAAGATAAAATTCACCGCCACAACATTTCAAAATATAAGACAACTCAAAATTTAATCACAAACGTAACAACAAAACTACAACTACAACTAAATTAAAACGTCTCATTGAATGATCGGGAATACCTCGGATGATGTAACCCACGTGTTGCTAACGGGATTTCCCACGGTCTAAATGAAAGTACGGAACTCATTCAGTTGAGATTAGCAAATTCATTTGGACTAAGTGAATTCGATGAAAATAACGGTGTCGGGATGACGGAACCGTGGGATCTTAATCGGCTTCGTTTAATCAACTCTAAGACCTGTTTTAATTAAAATATTAAAGACACATGGAAATTAAGACTTTCTCTAAAACCAAACACTTCTCTCATCTCCTCATTTATGACTTCTAAAACTAAACCTCTGCAACAACAAGGAGCTCGGAGCATGGTGGGCAGCACGGCCATCGTCATCAGCAAAACCTGAGTCTACTTCAACAAAACTTTCCTTAGAATTAAATAACCAAGCCGTAGGACTTCGAGGTAGTTTTCCTAGTGCAACATAAATCCTCAACTCTTCGTTAGGCATTTGCATGATCATATCATGTAAATTAAGCCCTAACCGGTCTTATGATTTCCGAGGTAGTCGTCCGATACGACATAAACCCTCACATCTTCGAGGCTATTTGTATGATTTTATCATACAAATATAAGTCCTAACTAATTAAAATCGGCAAGATCAAAACATTAAATAAACATTAGGACTTTCCTAAATTCAAACCAAACAATAGGATAGTCGGGAAATTACCGAAGTTCGCTTCGAATCTGTGATTTCTCCTACCCTTCTTCCTTTGAATTCCCAAAACAAAATGTTCCAAATTTGATCCATTCCCTATTGAAATTCCAAAATTCAATCCCTCGAAAACTTAAACCTCGAAATTCTTGAGAGCAGAACTACCGATTATTATCGAGAGTTTTCTTAGGTGATTTCCGTCACTTAAGATGTAATTAACTATAGGGGCTTGCCCTTATAGGGAATTTTAAGAACCTGTGTAATATAAACCCTGTTTAATGTTTTCATATTAAACAGGGGAACTTGTCGGCTTATAAAATTGGTTCGCAGACCAAACGGATGTCACAAATCTTCTAGTTTATTTAATCAAGCCCCATCATCAAACAATGTGTCTATTCTTCGGGATAGATACATGGTTTGTGATGTGGTGCTCGTTTATATAAACTATTCGGGATGTGAGATCAGTTTGATTTTATAAAATTTCCAAATTTAAAATTATTTTCAAAATCAAATACTACTTTTCAAATTATTTATTTAAATTAAATTAAAATTCGCCGACAATTTCTGTAGGCGACCCCTTTTTTTTTCAAAATAAAACACATAACCTAAACATATGCCGACAGTGAATTTCCAATGTTAATTGATTTGTCTTTTCCAATCATGTTCCTTAGCCTTAAAAAGAATATGTAGTGTTCCTAAAAGTCAGAGGGTCAATCAGAGATATTTTTGAAGCACTAATAATCAATAATCTCCATTCTGAAGCATTCATCATCTTTTCCATTTGCTGAGTATATCATTAATTTTGCTATATTAAATGTAACTTCTTGATCATTGACTCTCATGGCTAATTCACCTTTTTTGCACATCTATTAAAGCTTTTTCAGTAGCAAGAAATGTCTTCCTAAAATAATTGGAATTTCTTTATCTTCCTCCATATCTAACATAATAAAATCTATAGGAAAGATAAATTTATCTACTTTAACCAATACATCTTCTATAACTCCTTTAGGTTTGGTGATTGAACAATCAACCAATTGAAGAGTTAGAGTTGTAGGGGAATCTCTCATAAACCTAATTTTCTAAAAGTGGATAAAGACATTAGATTAATACTAGCTCCCAAATCACAAAAGGTTTTTCTATAAAATCTTTCTCCAACAGCACAAGGGATAGTAAAGCTACCAGGATCTTTAAGTTTTTCAGGATGCTTTTTTTGAGTCATTGCACTACTCTTCCGGCTTAGTGTAACCGTCTCATTATCAATAAACCTTCTCTTCTTATTAAGTATATCATTCATAAACTTCACATAACTTGGCATTTGTTCCAAGGTCTTCAACAAATGGAATATTAATGGTTAATTTCTTAAGAAATTCTAAGAATTTTAAAAATTTTTTATCCGAATTTTGTTGTCTCAATCTTTGAGGAAATGGAGGTGGTAATTTTTCTACAGTAATTCCCATTGGTTCAATAAGATGTTCTGGTTCACGATGTTTATCTTCCTTAGACTTTTCATTTTTCTCCCTTTCTTTTTCAACTTTGGTTTCTCTTTAGGTTTTTGTTTCCAATTCTCTTTCACCTCTTAGTTGAATGGCTTTAATTTCTTATTATGATCTTTAGGATAAACTTCAACATTACTGGGTAACGTTCTTGGAGCTTTATTGTTAAGTGCAGTAGCAATATGTACCAACTAATTTTCCACGTTTCTAATTCTAACTCCTTGACTTTGTAATTGTTTTCCTACTTGCAACGCTAATTCTTAAATTAACAGTTTCTTCTCCTTTATTTGTGATTGGCTAATAAATCGTGGAGGATAATAAGGTCTATCGTTAATATTTCCTTAATTATTTGAGTTTCCTAATGAATTTATCAGACTGTTCCCCCACTGCGGATTTACATTAACAGAATTATTATTATTCCAATCTCGATTAGGATGATTCTTCCAACTTGGATTATAATAATTTGATTAAGGATTATTAATTCAATTATTTATTACATTCAAAGTCTCATATGATGGTTAAAAATCTACCATTTGTCCTAATGAATTTTCCTCAAGCACAGAAGGTGCTTAAGAATAGTTTATTCTAAATTTATCTATTTTCTTTGACATAACAACAATTTGAGCAGACATAATAGACATAACATCATAATCATGAACATTTGCTACTCTTTTAGAATTAACCCTTTCACAAGGACATTAAAAATTGGTAGTAACCATCTCTTCAATTAGGGAATATGCTTTATCGAATGGCTTTGACATTAATGAACCACCAGCAACAGTATCAATAATAGATCTAAGAGATCTCACTAATTCATTATTGAATGTTTGAATTATCAACTAATCAGGTAAATAGTGGTGTGGACACTTCCTAAGGAGATGTTTAAATCGTTCCCAGGCTTCATTAATTGATTCCCCTTCAAACTGAGAAAAAATATGTAATATCATTTCTAAGTTTAATAGTTTTAGATGGTGGAAAAAATTTTGATAGGGATTTATGAGATAAATCTCCCCAAGTTCTGATAGGACTAGGTGCTATTGAGTTTAACCATGCCTTAGCTTTATCCCTTAACAAGAAAGGAAAAAGTCTAAGTCTGACAACGTCATCTGACACTTCGTCATATTTAAATGCAGCACATAATTCAAGAAAACTATCAAGATGTAAATTATGATCTTCAGATGATGTGCCCCTAAATTGGTTATTTTGTACCATTTGGATGATAGCTTGTTTAAGTTCAAGAGAATTTGCAGCTACAGCAGGGGTTTGAATACTCAAGTGAATTTCAACTATTGTAGGGTTAGCATAATCTCTTAAAGGTCTCTGTTGATGTTTGTTTGGATTATTTAAAATATTTACCATTTTGCTCATTTTTGTATGTTCTTTTTGTTGTTTTCAATTTTTTCTTACTATTCTTTCTAATTTAGAATCGAAAGGTATTAACCTTGAGATCCTAAACATCGCATACAAAATCACAAGTAATAATTTTTAAATTAAGGACTAACAAAAAATAAGTTTAACAGTTTAAATACAGTCTCTTCAGCTTTTAGTTTAAAATTTTTCATTATTCCCAGACAACGGTGCCAAAAGCTTGATGCGAAATCCTAGTGTGTACTATTTTTCTATTTAATCTAGTTTAAACCTTTATGCTTAATTTACTAATGGAATAACATTTATCATCTAAAATATGTTTCCAATATTAGATATTCACTAGGTCGTAAATGCAATATACGTATCGATTAAGTAATATAGAGCTCTAATGAATTCTTAAGTATTGATCCCACAAGTAGAAGGAAAAAAACTATATTAATTAAAGAGATGAAAAAAGATAGCAAACTACATAAAATATTTGTGCGAAAGTAAACTATAGATTTTGAAATGCAAAACTAATAAAGTATAATTACAATGTTAAAACTTCAAATTTAAATATAATGTAAATAAGAAAAATATTTTTAACTAAAATTTCCCATTTACAATAAGGTTTTAGCTAGTGAAGAATCAAATTTTATTATAAATTGCATGTGACCAGTAGGAGCATTAATATTCTTTAATCCTCTGCATGTACTATAAAGAACGTTGGCTAATTCAAATATTTTAAATCTTAATCTGTGGTTAGACTGAGAAGATACAAGCTGTCACTCTTGAGTTCCCACTTTCCTAAGGGCTAACAGCCTAGCTTTAGTTTCTAAACATCTGAACCTAATTGTTGATTTTAGTCTGTCACCGTAAAATTACCAATTATGAGCTCATCAAATAATATTTCCCTATTTATCTGTACTATCCATGTAGGCTACTTCTCCTTTAACCACAAATGCAATGTGATTCTTTTTTGAATGCTGAAAGCGTAGCCCTACAGGCTCATATGTTTTCGCATGGATTTTAACAAATCAATTGCCATATTGAAAAGTAAATTAAGTTCAAGATTTAAATCATCACAATTAAGAAATTAAGATCATATTCCAACATCTATTGATTCTTCACATCACTATATCTTATTATAAAGGGAAAGACAATGCAACTACTCAAAATTCATGGAGAAAAGATAGTAAAACATGGATTTATACATATTAAAGCAAGTTTATACAATACTAGAGTGAAGTAAACAACTTATCTCACTTTCCTTCACAAGCAAATCCCTTGAAGTACCTTTGAATCACTTCCTTCTCCTTACAAGAGTATGCACCCCTCTATACAGATTGCAATGAAGAAGAAATCTCTCACTTTCCCTCTCTTCTTACAATTCTTAAAGAGGAATCTCTCTAAAACTCTCTAAAACTTATGTATTGTAATTTTTTTTCTTGCCTCCTCCCTTTCTTCGGTCAAAAATAATTACTAAATAGTGTGTGGCCGAAATTTCAAGAGTTCCCATAAACACCCCTTCAAAATTCTTCCAAATTCAATGCATTTTGATTAGTAACATTCTCAGTACTGTTTGGCACTGATTTGGCTCCATTCGGCACTAGGCACACTGTTTCAATCAATTCGGGCGTCTTTTATCGCCAGTGTGATTTTCTTCACATTTTGCGCCAAATTTTGTGCTTTTTTCTCTTTTCAGCCCAAATACCATAATTGAGTATACCTGCATCAAAAACATGAAAATACACTTCTTTAAAGTGCAACATCACCAAAAAATACCAAATATAGGTATTAAAAGTATATTAAAAATTGAACATTTTTTGGTGTATCAGTGAGTCAATTTACGTAGCTTTGGAATAATTCAAGGAACTCCTCGAGAAGTGTCCACATCATGCTTTGCCAGACTGGTTAATTATTCAAACATTTTATAATGGGTTAGTAGGATCCCTTAGATCTATTATAGATGCTGCTGCTACAGCTTCATTAGTTTCAAAACCATTTGATGAAGCTTATGAATTAATAGAAGAAATGGCTTCTAACAAAATTCAATGACCCTCTAAAAGGGTAAATCTTAAGAAAGTAGCCAGCATTTATGATAAAGATGCAATTTCAATTATTGCATGTCAAGTTGCTACGATATCTAGATAATTAGATCAATTTGGAATAAAATTTCTCGAACACCTAATGTTATTAAAGAAACTTCATTAGGACAAATGATTAATTCTCAACCAGCATATGAGGCTTTAAATGCTATTAATAATAGACCCAATAATCCATATTCTAACTATTACAACCCAGGTTAAAAAAAGCACCCTATATAAAACTGGAATAATAATTCTAGTGGTGGAAATCAGCAATGGGACAACAACCAAGCGAATCCATTGGGAAACTGGAACAATCAGAGTAAGGCTAACTATAGACCTTCTTATCCTCCTAAATTTAATAATAACTAAGAAATGAAGGATAAGAAGATGTCTTCAGATGAAGTGGTATTACAGATGGGGAATCAATTACAACATTTAAATGTTAATGTACAAAATATCGAGATTCAAGTGGGAAAATTGGCTAAATTAGTTAGCAATTGACCTCAGGGAATACTTCCTTGTAGTACTGAAGTTAATCCTAAAGATCAAAATAATGAAGAAGCTAAAGCTATCAAGTTGAGACGTGGTAAGGAGTTGGAGAATGTAGTGCAAAAAGAAATTGAAGTTAAGAGGGATGAAACTAAAGAATGTGAAGAAAATATGCTTAAAGTGATAGAAAACCCTACCTCTCCACCTAAAATTAATTTAGAAGGACCACCAACACCATTTCCTCAGAGACATAGATAGCGGAGTCTTGATCAACAGTTTGGCAAGTTTCTGGTCATATTTAAGAACCTAACAATCAACATTCCTTTTGCTGAAGCACTAGAACAAATGCTTACTTATTTGAAGTTTATGAGAGAGATTTTAACTAAGAAGAGGAAGTTTGTAAAACATGAGATTTTTGCACTAAATTAAGAATGCAGTACAATAATTCAAAGAAAACTCCCTAAAAAACTTAACGATGATGGTTGCCTATCTATTCCATTCACTATTAAAGACAAACTTTGTGGAAAAGCTTTATGTGGTTTAGGAGTAAGCATTAACCTCATGCCATTATCTATATTCTGAAAGCTAAGTTTATGAGAGATTTCTCTCTCTAATGTAAATTTGAAGTTTGTTGATCGATTTATCATCTATCCTAAAGGAGTTATAGAAGGTGTATTGGTGAAGGTAGTTAAGTTTATTTTTCTTATGAATTTCATTATTTTAGATATGGAGGAAGATAAAGAAATACCTATCATTTTAGGAAGACCTTTTCTGGCTATTGGATGTGCTATGATAGATATTCATAAAGGAGAGTTAACCATGAGAGTTAATGTCTAAGATGTTATATTAATCTGTTCGAGTCTTTGAAATATACATAAAAAGAAAAAGATGATTAATGTTATCAAATGGGGACTCTTGATTATGTGATTGGTGACCTTTTTTTGAGAAAGTTGTGAAGTAAAAATAAAACAATAAGAACTAGAAAATGAAAATGATAATGATTTTCAAGAAAAATTAATCGAGAAAACCACTAAGAATTCTTTAGGAAAATTTGTAATTCTAGATTCTTTATTCCATCTATTGAAAACCTCTTGAACTTGAGATGAAGGTTCTCCTTATTCATTTAAAGTATGCCTTTCTAGAAAATTCATCAACATTGCATGTTATAATATCCTCAGACTTAACTGAAGATCAGGAAGAGAAATTAATGAATACATTAAAAAATTATAAGAAAGCCTTTTGATGGAGGTTAGACAATATTTAAGGACTTAATCCTTCAATCTTTATGCACAAAATTTTAATGGAAGATGATCATAAGCCTAGAGCTGATCATTGAACCCTATCATGAAAGATGTGGTCAAAAAGAAAATTTTAAAGTGGTTAGATGCTGGAATTATTTATCCTATTTCTGACAGTGCCTGGATCAATCCAATTTAGTGTTTTCCTAAGAAAAAGAGAATGACTGTAGTTGTGACTGAACATAATGAATTAATTCCAACAAAACAATTCACTTGGTCGCAAATCTGTATTGATTATGGAAAATAAAATCAAGCCACTAGGAAAGGTCACTTTCCTCTACATTTTCTGGACCAAATGTTGGATAGTCTAGCTGGGCACCACTATTTTTGCTTTTTAGATGGATATTACGGGTACCACTAAATACTTATAGCTCCTGAGGATTAAGAGAAAGCAACATTTACCAATACATATGAAACTTTTTCTTTTAGAAATATGGCCTTTGGTTTATGTAATGCACCTGCATCTTTTCAAAGATGCATGATTTCTATTCTGCGACTTACTTGAGAAAGGAATTGAAATTTTTATGTTTGATTTCCCAATTTTTAGAACATCCTTTGATTCATGATTAAACCATTTAACGAAATTTTTAAACGCTGCGAAGAATCTAATCTAGTTCTTAATTGGGAAAAATGTCAATTTATGGTTGCAGGAGGTATTGTATTAGGACATAGGATTTTTGAAAAATAGCGTCGAAGTAGATCTAGCAAAAATTCAAGTTTTTATTGAATTACCACCTCCTACTACTATAAGAGGAACTATAAGTTTTCTGGGATGTGTTGGTTCTACAATCATTATATTAAAAACTTTTCTAAAACTGCCAAACCTCTATGTCATCTTTAGAAAATGAAACTAACATTTATTTTAATGAGCAGTAACTTGAAGCCTTCATTTTATTAAAGAAAAAATAATCACTGCATCTATCATAGTTTCATTTGATTGGAAAAAACCCTTTCATTAATGTGTGATGCTAGTGATTATGTTATTGGGGCTTCAAATTAATTGCACCCACACCTTCACAGCATCAGAAGAAGAATATCCCCCATCAAAGCCCCATCACAGAGAGCCTCTGCACCAAACTTTGATTAACACTGAAATCGGCCTTGGTTGAATTCAGGTCTAGACATTTCACCATAGCACAAGGCTCCATCTGGAGGTTTGTTGGGACAAATTGAAGCTACCACAATCATCTGATTGAGGCCTCCCCTCTCAGACAAAGGTATTAAACTCATTCTTCCTCCCAAGATTTTTCTGATCTTATATAAGTGTAGACCATATTTCATACCGTATAAACTTTATGGATAGGTTCGTCTATGTCAGATGAAGCTCTAAGAATAAACCCCATGTGATTTGGTTGAATCTTGCTCGAGTTTTTAGGTCTAAAAGGTGGATGGCTCTCGGGATAGACCAGTCGAAGACAATGAAGGAGCGCCGTTTGATTGCGCGTGTAATGCTTAGATGGCCAGGATGGAGTCGGATGGAGATCAGTTGCATAAAGCGTGACTGCGTGGACTTCCAGTCAGATCACGATGTCAAATAGGATCGCGCCGCGTGGTCTTTTGGAGCGGCTAAGGATGACACAACAGCACTTTGGATAAGTAGGAAATTAGGGTTATTATTTATTTATTTAAATCAGTGAACTTTAAAAATTCATAACTTGATGTAGAAAAATAAAAAAATAAAAGAAAAATATTTTGGTGCTCAGTGAACAGAGGAGAATAATTTAAAAATGGTTTAAAGTTTATTTGATGCATGTTTTTATTTTTAATTAATTAAATAGTGTCTGGAGTGTTTTGATTCTTCATTGGCTTAGACATTTCACCATAGCTTGATGCTTTGGTATGTTGTTACATCCAACTTTGGGGACCTTCAGTGATTTTTTTAAATTCAGAGGAGGCCTGTAGACATAAATCTTTATTTTTTCAAGTTATTGTGTTTATTTTGGTATAATAATTTTAATAAATAAAATATTAATAAGAAAAATACAAGATAAACTTTGGTAGGTTACTTGTGACCAAAGGACTCTAGGAAAAATGAAAACTTGGCTAAATCATTAAGTGCAACCCTCATAGTAATTAAGACTTAAAAATTAAATAGAAATAAATTGGACTTAATATAACTAAAAATAACTTGATTTTTGTTTACCACTATAATTTAAGGTCAGAGGAACCCCCAATAAAAATTCTAAATCAATTGGAGTTAATTTGAATCACTAAATGAATTTTTCAGGTTAAATCACTTTTTTAGCAATTAAATAATTATAATAATTAAAATACACTTAAAAAATTCACCAAATTAATTTTAGGAGTTCTTTGAGATTAGAGGAGTCTTTAAAAAATAAAAGTGTAATTAAAATAAAATTTTCATTTTTGAGCATTATTTTAATATTTAAATAATTAAAATTCACAAAAATTATTAAATTAATAAAGCAGCTGTAAATGTGCTTAATTGTCTCCAAAGCATTTAGGAACAGTTGGGACATTTTTCCTAATTTTCTATGAAAAGATCTTAATTTTTAAAGGGTTAAAATCAATTTTTAAAGGCTAAAATGGAATTTCCTCAAATTTTCAATAAAATAATTGTAATAATTCAAATAAAAATAAAAAAAATATGAAATTTAGTTCTCTGGGTCTCCTAACCTCAGAATGGTTTAAGAAAATACAAAACCTAATTTCAACTTAAATAATATTTTATACTGAATTAATGCACTAAAAATTAAAATAATTCTAATAATTAAAATAAAACTCAAAAACTCTTGAACTTTAGTCCACGTGGTCCTCTGGTCTAGGTCTACCTCCAATAAAAATTTCAAAGCAAAAAGTTTTGTTTTGGACAAGTTATTGAAATTTCATTGAAAATCTTTATTTTTGCATTAATATAAATATATAAAATAAATTGAAATTTGAAAAATCACATTTCCTCCTTTGATGTTTTATTGAACCCATAAGTGGAGTAACATAAAAATTTTAAAGTCATTTGAGTTAAACTTAATGAATAATGAAGTGACAAAGGCCTTTAGGGGCAAGATTGTAAATTTAAAAGAATTTAGCCTTAATCAATGTTTTGGCTTAATTAAAGTGGACAAAGGGAAATAAATGCGTTTAATCATTATGATTGGATGATTGAAATATAAAGGAATAAGTGGTAGAAACCCATTTCTTTTTTGTCACGTTAAAAGATAAAATTTATAATTAAATTAATCATTATGATTTAAAAGAGATTAAAAAGATTAAATTAAAAGATCCTTAAGGTTAGTGGTTAATTTTGGAGGTTGGTGTTCTATCAATTAAATAGACCTATTTGAATGATAATTCAATATATTTTTGATAGGAATCATAATCATGAAAAGTCACTTAACTTTCTTTTCTAATGACATAAATGTACCCACCAAAATTTTTAGGGCTTAGTAATGAGCTAGGCTTAATTGAAATTGACTAGTAAAGATTAGAAAAGGAGACACAGTTAATCTAAAACTACTTTTGAATCATTACAAGCCCATCAAAGACTAATAAATTCTTCCATAAATTAAGTTTTGCCTCTAATGGCCCCCACTTACCTAATTTGTAAGTAAAATATCAAGTGATAATCAATCCATTTTTTGGGATGACTAAAACATTGGCTCACTGAGCATAAGGATATAAAAAGGATGAATCCTTTAATAATTATGATAAGTTCAAATGAACTCAAGGAAGCCTAAAAGGATTGTGAAATGTCTAGGTACCTCCCAGGCCCTGTTTCACAAATCTTCTGGACACCTTGTAGGACAACTAGACCTATCATATTCATTAAATGAAGAAATCTCTTAAATAAATAAATAGGACCCACCAAGTTATGACATAGAGTTTAGTAGGCCTATAACAAACCTAACCATAGGGGTTTTATTTTTCTACAAAGTATAAATGTTTATTGCAAAAATACTAAAGTCTCAGGTGGAGGAACGAGAAGACTCGCCAGGTATAGTTTTACAAGTTTACAACGCTTTCTTTTCCTGCCCTTTCCTTACATTAAAAAACAATGTCACCCTGCAAGAAAAATAAAACTTCTAGGATAGCCATAAAGCTAGAACCAAAAATCAAAATAAAAAATCAAAATAAGATAAAATTCATTGCCACAACAGTCAAAATATAAAAAAACTCAAAATTTAATCACAAAAAAATCATAATTACAAATAAATTAAAACACCTCGTTGGATGATCGGGAATCCCTCAGAGGAGGTAACCTACGTGTTGCTAACGGGGTTTTTTCACAGTCAAAATGAAAGTATGGAAAACTGTATTAGGACAAAAATAAGATAAAATTTTTAAATTTATATACTATGACAGTAAAACCCTTAATGAAGCTCAAATTAATTATGTCATTTCTAGAAAGAAATTATTGGCAATAGTGTATACATTTGATAATTTAGGCTTTGCCTTACTGGAGCAAAATGTATTGTACATACTTATCATTTTGCTATTAAATATATCATGCTGAAGAAGGATGTAAAACCAAGACTAATTAGATGGGTCTTTTTGATGCAAGAATTTGATTTGAGTTAGTAGATATAAAAGGTATTGATAATCAAATCGTTGATCATTTATCTAGACTAGAACAAAAATATTTTGTAATTTTGATGATGACATAAATGAAAATATTCCTGAAAAACAATTATATGTGGTTATTGAATGGCATGTTCCATGGTATACTGATATAGCTAACTATTTAATTAGTAAATATTTACCCTACAGATTAACACACCAACAAAAGATAAAGTTTATTCATGATGCAAAAGATTACTTCTGGTATGCTCCATTTTTAGATAAAAATTGTAAGGATCAAATTATCCGAAGATATGTACCTTTTAAAGAAACTGAGAAAATTATTATAAAATGTCACAAATCTGATTTTGGGGGACATTTTAGAATAGATTAAAGTGCATTAAAATATTAGAAACTAGATTTTATCGGATGTTAATAATTATATAAAATCTTGTGATAGATGTCAGAGAACAGGCAATATTTCTAGAAGAAATGAAATGCCCCTAAATATTACTTTAGAAGCTGAAATTTTACTTTAGAAGTAGACTTTATGGACAATTTGTGCCATCTTATAGAAACCTATGAATTTTATTAGCTGTGGATTATGTTTCAAAATTTATTGAAGCTGTTGCTTTACCCCAATGTGATTCATAGAGTGTTGCAAAATTTTTATAGAAAAATATATTTATCAGATTTGGAATGCCGAGAGTACTGATGGGGCAAGTCATTTTAATAATCTCAGGATAGAAGCATTAACGAGGAAATATGGGATTAAACATCGAATTGCCACAGTTTATACCCTCAAACTTGTGGTTTAGTAGTAGCATCCAATCGTAAAATTAAAGGAATATTGGAAAAATAATGTAAATTATAATAGGACATATTGGTCTGCTAAACTAGATAATGCATTATGGGCATATAGGACTGCTTACAAGCTCCTTTAGGACTGTCACCATATAAGCTCATATATGGAAAAACATGTCACTTGCCATTTGTATTGGAGCATAAAGCTTATTCGACAATTAAAGAGTTTAATTATAACTTGATTGATGATGGTGAGAAATGATTATTGCAATTAAATGAACTTGAAAAGATTAGAAATAAATCTTATGAGAAGGTATGAATTTATAAGGAAAAGATGAAAGTCTGGCTTGATTGTGGAATTGTATTAGATTTTTAACCTGGAAAAAAGTTTTATTATACAATACAAAATTGAAATTATTTCCTGAAAAACTTAAATCGAAGTGGTTAGGGCCATTTATTATAATGAAATACTATTCGTACGATGTTGTGAATATTAAAGACCCAAAACTAAAAGGATATTTAAAGTAAATGGACATCGATAAAACCATTTCATTTATTGAAATATGCTCTTACATGAGAGGTTTTGATGCTGGGTCAACCTGAGTAAAATATTTATTATGTCAGGTTGACGATGTTATAACAAATACTTTGTGGGAGGCAACCCATATTTATCAGTGTGGATTGATTTGTTTGGTGATTTTTATTTTCAATTTTATACTTAGTCTTACATGACTAATATGGCACAAAACACTAATTTAAGTAGTAAAATGAGTTGGGAATGAGAAATGTTGATTTAAGAGATCTTGAGGAATTGCGCCATAGTGCCAGATCTAGCGCTATAGCACCATAGTTCCATTAACTTCTTAAGACCGCCCAATTTTCAGTTTCTATCCACTTCATCTCTATTTAAACTCCTTGCACGTGAATTGGGTCATCTTCTTCATATTTCTAAGTGTTGTAGGTGGAGAGATGGAGGATGTTGATATTGGTGATTATGATGAGGAGGAAGATGATTATATTGTTTTCCTTTACTTTAGATCTATATTTGGATTTCCTTAGTTAGTTACCTAATGTATTTGTATTGGATTGTTTTGTATTTACTTTGATTAGTCTTTTTAGTTTTACATGAATGTTGGACTTTTGTGTTGCACCTTTTCATTTATTATATAACTGCTTACTTCTTGTTAACCTTTCTTTTGGTTGAGGTCTAGTCTCTCTTTAGAATAGCCTAGGGTCTAGTCATAGGACTCTCTTGGTGACTTTATTAGAAGATTAGTCTTGGAACCCCCCTTAGAAATTTAAACCTTTCTCACTTCACTGGGAGTTTCATATGCTTAAGGCCTAACCTTTAAGTATTTGGAAGGATGAGACCAAGCATTAGTAAGCTCAAAGAGAGGTTCCCTATAGAATAGTCAAGCCTAAGGACTTACCCAGGGTGGTCTGGGAGAGGCTCACACACACACACTTGCACATTACACTGTCACATACTGCATCACAACCCTAAGCATACCAAACTTCTCTACACTTGATCCCCTGCTCCTCTGGAAACTCATGTGGGTGGTTTTCCCAATGCTCCTAGCCCCATGGCTAGGGTTTAACTAGTACCAGCACATGGAGGATCCAAATGGGGAGTTCCCTTAGTCCATGGCTCAAATAGGTTATCAATCTCACTCAACTCCAAATTTTAGCAAAAATCCTAATTTTTGACCCCTTAATCCTAAAGTACACCAAATGACCAAAATACCCAAAAAATACCCCAAAACACCCCAAGAATTCCCTAAATTCCAAGAAATTTCTAAAATTCTCAAAAACTTCCAAAAATCTCCAAAAATTCCCAATTTCAGCTTGGCACTGTCACATCGACCCAATTTGACCTGTTCGATCCATTTTTTCAAAATACCCTAAAAATACCCAAAGAATACTCTAAATTCAAAAAAATCCCAAAAATTCCCAAAACTCTCAAAAAATTCCCAATTTTAGTTTGGAACCATCACATTGACCTAATTTGACCTATTTAACCCATTTTTTCCTAATACTCCAAAAATACCCATGAATACCCTAAATTTCAAAAAATCCAAAAACTCCTAAAAATTCTCAAAACTGTCCAAAAAATTCCAAATTTAGCTTGGAACCATCACATTGATCCAATTTGACCTATTTGACCCAATCAACCTATTTGACCCAATTTTTTCAAATACCCAAAAAATACCCAAAAAATATCCCAAGAATACCCTGAATTATAAAAATTCCACAAAATTCCCAAAACATTACAAAAGCCTTAAAATATTCTAAATTTCATTTTAAACTACTTTATTTGATCCAATTTGATCAAATTTGCTCAATTTAACCAAAATTCCCAAGTTTCCCTTTAAGGCCCAAAATGCCTAAATCACCCAAAATGTCCACCCAATTAAGCCCAATTTTGCTCAACTTCAATTCCAAATCAAAGTTAAACATCCCTTGCCTCTATCTAAACCAAATCCAAACCCAATTTGACCCACATTTGAACCCAAATTCAATCCAAACTCAAAATCCCCAATTGTGAACAAGTGACCCATTTCACCCAAATTGAACCTAATGTCAATCAATTTTCCCTCAATTTGAATTCCAAACTTATCATGAGATCCCACTAGAACTTTTTAAACAACCAGTTGGGCCTAAACCCCACTTTAGCCCAACCTCGACTTAAGCTAACCCAAGTTGCCACAAATTGAACAAAATCCCAAAGTAAGACAAATTGAACCCCCAAATCAATTCAAAACCACTCCAATCCTTTTCTAAACTCTTCATGACAATTATACACACCAAATTGCTCAATTATTTGGGCTCAAACCAAGCTCAAAACCAACCTAGCCCAACCTAAAACCAAAGTGACCTAAATCAAGCCATAACCCAAATGTCACCAAATTTAGCCAAATTGTCCAAATTTAGCTCAACACAGCAGACCTAAGGACCCCAAGGACTGGTCTAAACCCACCAAAACCAGTCCAATTGAGCCATGGACCAAAGGGCCTCACCAGGTCAACTTACTTTTTTTTGGCTAAACCATTACTCCAAGAAAACTACTCATCATGAAAGCCAATTAAGCATCGTTTAAATCTCCCTTACCTCCCATCAACCTGGCAACCACCTTCCCTTTCCTTGTTGGCCGACCTAGCCACCTGAATGGCTGAGCCTAAGTGTCCCCATACCCCTTTAAACCAAAACTTAAGCCTTGTCAGTGTGGCATCCCCTCATTGTTCAGTTGCACTGCTCAGTCCTCTCGATAAGCAAGCTAAAGCACCCACATTGGCACCCCAAAACCTCGTGAGCTCCCAATTCCAGCCATGGCTTTAAATAGCCCTCTTCACGGCCAAAGTTCAGGTGTTGAAAAGGTTCTTAAGGAAACCCTGCCAAATTGCTCCCAGAGCTTCCCTTAGACCTCTTGAGTGTAAGCCCACCACCTTCAGCCATTGAATCCCACTATCCTGAGCTAGTTTCCCCACTGAAATTCTAACCAAAATAAGGACATATTTCACCATAGCTCCACACTAAACTAAAAAAAATTAATTGCATACACACCTTCACCACACTGAAAGAGGAAGTTTCCCCATTAAAGCCCCATCACAGAGAGCCTCTACACCAGACTTTGATCAACATCTAAAATTGGCCTTGCTCGAACTCAGGCTCAGACATTTAAACAGGGCAAGAGGCTTCATCTGGAGGTTTGTTGGGACCAATAGAAGCTGCCAGAACTCTCTGATTGAAGCTTCACTTCTCAGAGCAAGGAACTGAGCTCACTCTTCATCTTGAGCTTTTTTTGATAATATACATGTATAGACTATATTTTATATTGTATAAGCCATATAGATAGGTTCCTCTAGGTTAGATGAGTCTTTAGAAACAATTCCCAATTGATTTGGTTGAGTCTAGTTCGAGATCTTAGAGTTTTAGTGTGGATGGCTTACGAGGTGAACCAGTTGGGGACCATGGCCAGGCGCCGTTAGATCACGCGTGTATCAAATGTAGGGCTGGGATTGCTTCGGATGACAGATTTAAACATAAAGCGTGGCCGCATGACAGCTGACTCAGAAGGCAACTCCGAATGGGAAGACGACACGCAGCGCTTCGACGCACTGTAGGTTTACGTGGCGTCGCGCTGGATAAGTAGGAAATTAGGGGTATCCTAATTTATTTAGTTTAAGTTAACTTTAAAAAACCATAACTTGGTATAAAAAATTCAAAAAAATAAACAAAATACCCTAGTGCTCAGTGAACAGAGTAGAATAATGTAGAAATTGTTTGAAATTTATTTAATGCATGTTTGATTTTTAATGAATTAAATACTCTTTTGAATGTTTTGATTCACCATGCACTTAGACATTTTATCTTAGTTTGATATTTTGATATGTTGTTTCCTCTATCTTAGGGGATCTTCCTTGATTTTTCCAAAGTCAGAGGAGATCTCTAGATAAAGATCTATATTTTTCAAATTATCATGTCTGTTTCGGAGTAAAAATTTTAATAATTAAAATAAAGGTTAGAAAAATACAAAGTAAATTTTGGTAGGTTACCTATGACTAGACGACCTTAGGAAAAATAGAAACTTGGTTTAACTCATTAAACATAACCCTAATGGTAATTAAGACCTAAAACTAAAATCAAAATAAATTGGATTAAATATAAATGTAAATAACCCAAAAATAGCTCTCCATTATAATTTAAGGCTAGAGGAACTCTTATAAAAATTTTAAAGTCAATTGGAGTTGATTTTGTCACTCAAATGAATTATTTGAACTTAAATGGTATTTTTTACACTAAAATGATTTTTAATAAATAAAATATAAGTCAAAGTTTTTTGAAATTTGTCATACGAGTTCCTAGTGCCAGAAGAAATTTTTAAAAATATAATTTAAATTTTTAAAATTTTTTTAAGCTCTAGTTTAATATTTAAATAATTAAAAATTCAAAAAAAATCACAAAATTAATAAAATTTATTAAAATGTTCTAAATTTTCTCCTAATCATTTAGGAACAATTGGAATAATTTTCCTATCTCTATAAATAAAGATATTAAATTTTGTAAAGTTAAAATTATTTTTAAAGAGCTAAAACTGGAAATTCCTTAATTCTCACTAAAATAATTCTATTAATTCAAAGAAACATCAAAAAATATGAAATTTGTTTCTCTAGGTTTTTTGACCTTAGGGAGATTTAAGAAAATTATAAAACTTAATTTTCAACCTAAATAATATTTTATATTTAATTAGTACTCTAAAAATTAAAATAACTATAGTAATTAAATTGAAATTCTAAAAATCTTGAAATTTGGTCCATGTGGTCCTCTAGTCTACGTGAACCTCCAATAATTTTCTTAAGGATAAATACTTTGTTTTGATTAAGTTATTGAAATTCCCTTGAAAGTTCTATTTTATCATTAAAATAATTATATAAATTAAATTAAACTTGGAAAAATCATATTTTCTCATTTAATGTTTTAATTGACCCATGACTAGAGTAATATGAAAATTTTAAAGTCATTTACGTTGAGTTTAATAAATTATGATGTGATAAGGCCTTTAGTGAAAAATGTAATTTTAATGAATTTAACCTTAATCAATATTTAGGCTTAATTAAAGTGGGAAATGGGCATTGAATGATCTTAATTATTATGTTTGAATGATTGAAAAATAAAGGGATAAATGGTAGAAACCCATCTCATTTTTGTCATATTAAAATGAGAAGCTTATAATTCTATTAATCATTATAATTTCGACTAAATTTAAATTAGATGATCCTTAAGGTTAGGGGTTGATTTCTAGAAGTTGTTCACTAATTAAATACCCCTTTTGCGATACTTAAATTATAATTAATTTGATAAGAATCATTATTATATAACTTAACTTTTCTTTGATAAAAAATATACCCATTAAAACCTTAAGTGCTTAGTAGTGAACTACGCTTAATTGAAAAATTGACTAATGAGGATTAGAAAAGGAAACTCAATTAATTAAAAAAAAAAATTGAAACACTACAAGCTCATCAAAATTGATTAAATTCTCTCATAAATTAAATTATCTCTTAAAGCCTCACTTACATAATTCCTATGTGAAATATCAAGTGATATTTACCCACCTTTTTGGGGTAATTAAAACATTAGTTCACTAAGTATAAGGGTATAAAATAGATGAGTCATTTAATAATTATGATAAGTCAAAAATGAACTCTAGGAAGCTCAGAAGGATAGTGAAATGTCTAGGTATCTTCTAAGCCCTTCTCACAAATCTTTTGGACACCTTGTAGAACAACTGGACCTATCCTGTTCATTAAATGAAGAGATCTCTTAAATGGATGAATAGGAACCACCAAGTTATGACATAGGGTTTGGAAAGCTTGTGACGAACCTATCAATAGGCTTTAATTTCTTGCAAATTATAAATATTTATTGCAAAAGACACTAATGTTTCAGGTGAAGGAAAGAGAAGACTCGCCAGGCACACTTATACAAGTTTACAATGCCTTCTTTTCAGTACTTCCTTTCTTTTACTTATCTTGCTTACGAGCTTGCATGTTAAACAACAATGACACCCTGCATGAAAACTAAAACTTTTAGGATAGCCACAAAACAAAAATCAAAACTAAATTAAAACAAAACAAGATAAAATACTCCGTCACAACAGTCAAAATGCAAGACAACTCAAATTTTATCACAAATAAAACAAAAATCACAATTGCAACTAAATAAAAACGTCGCTATTAGATGATTGGGAATGCCTGAGAGGATGCAACCTACGGTTGCTAACGGGATTTCTCACAGTCTAAATAAAATTATGGAACACATTATGTTGAGTTTAGTAAATTCATCTGAACTAAGTGAATCCGAAAAAAATAGTGGTGCCAAAATGAGAGAACTGTAGGATCCTAACCGGTGTCGCTATGATCAAATTTAATATTCCCCTAAATAAGACATTAAGACACCACAATTTTAATATTTCCAAAACATGATACTTCTCTCATTCCTTTAACTTTACACTTCTTTAAAATAAACCTACTACGACGAGGAGCTTGGAGCACACATAGTGGGCAACATGACCATCTTCAACAACGAAACTCCTTAGACTTAAAAAATAATCCATATGACTTCGAGGTAGCATGCCAAATGCAGCATATCAATTTTTCTCTTTAGGCCTCTACACCCCGTGCCATATAAGCCCTAGGTTCCAAGGATGTCATCGGGTATGAAATAAATCCTCTATCTTCCAGGCTATTCTCAAGATTGGTATCACGTGAATGTAAGCCTAAATTAAATAAAGATAGCAGGATGAAACACTAAATAACATCTCAAATTGAAGCCAAACCATATGATAGTTTACTAGAACACTAAGATCAATCTTGGATCTATGTCATTCACCTAGCTTTCTCTTCCTTTGGATTCCCATGATAAATGTTCAAAAATTTGAGCCATTCACCTATTATATTTTCCTACTACCACATTCATTTGAAGAACTTTACCTTTTGAAAGTTTTGAATACAATATTCCTGATTTATATCCAGAGTTTTCTTAGGTAACTTCGGTTATCTAAGATGTAATTAACTATAGGGGCTTCCCTTATAGGAAACTTAAAGTTTGCAGAATAATATAAACCGTATCTTAGATAGGGGAAGTTGTCGGTTAACATAAATGGTTCACAAACTAAATGGATGTCATGAATTCTTTAATTTATTTGATCAAGCCTCGCCACCAAGTAATGTATCCATCCTTCAGGATAGATACATGTCTTGCGGTGAAGTGCTCGATTATTTAAACTATTAATTATATGGGATCAGTTTTATTTCATATTTATCAAAATTAAAAATTATATTTTCTAAATCATACATATATATCTTAAATTAAATATTTTAAAAACGTGTGTCGGGATACCCATCCCGGCGGCCTACGATTCTCCCACTTTCACCACAGACACTTCTTTTTACTCCAGTTTAAATTTTTTTGTGTTATTGTAGTCTTTACTTTATGCTTATGTAGCTATACATGTCGATTAGAATTATCACTACTCAGCACCTGTCTTTATGTTCGTATTAGTATTGTTCGCATGTTTAGTACCCTGTTATGACTAATATTGTTAAATTTTTCTCTCTTCATACTTTTTATGCATTTTGATGCTTTAAACTATTTAAAAATTCAATATTTGGGAGAGAGAAAAACTTTTGAAAGTAAACTTTATTTATTCTCAATAAACTATATATTTAAAATTATTCTAACATAACTTGTGGTGTGTGGTGTTAACTTTAAGAAATTATATTTTTAATTTTGTAATGTTATTGTAGACTTAAGTAAAATTTTCTACGAATAAGGGACAATTCTAGAGTTAAGGTTCTTTGTATAAAAATTTGAAATATGCTTTTACTGTTCACAATAGGATAGTTGTAATTCGAAATGCTAGAAATCTTAGATCTACACTTCACAGAGATTTAGAGACTCTATGAAAAATTATTGTTGTGCTAATACACATTATCATGTGAAGAAATGTGAATGTTTTTTACTTTAAGAAGAGGATATTGAAGTTCAAAATCATTAAAGGATATCCAGATATAGTAATCCTCACATTAAAAATTAAGGATTAAAATGATTTGGAAAGAAAAGAAAAAAAACAAGAAGAAGATGAAAAGGAAAAGAAAGCTAAAAGAAAAATATGTGAGGGGAAATTTGAGGAGATGCCTAACTAAAAATTGGCTTCACTTGAAACAACATAATGGAATAAACCTATTTACAATTCTGAGCTATTTATCATCTATTAGTGTCTTTACCAGTAGACTTCTTAATTAATTATTTTCTTTTAATTCTGCTAAGATTTCCAAGCATGACAAATTGTAATTATTTTTGAATTGAATAGAAAATCAAAATTCCTAAACTCGATTACTGGGTATTCTTATACTTTAGTTTTAACCTGAATTAGTGAAAAATTTTCTAAAACATTTTACTATCACATTTTATAGAACAAAAATTATAAGAATCTTTAAGTAAAACCAACTACCATAAGTTACATGGTTTTTACATAATAAAAGATGTTACTTGAGGACAAGTAATGTTTACGTTTTGGGGATTGACATACCTAAGAATACCTTTTTATATGCATTTAATGCTTATTTTATATGATATTACACTTTAATGGAAGGTATTTTGCAAGTTTTTTTATTCTAGGTACTAGAAATGGAACTTTAGAGAAAATGGAGCGATATGAGGGAAAAATAGAGCAAAATATTGCACCACATGATCTATAGCACTATAGCGCAAGCTTTTGGCATCACATCGCTAATTCTCAATGTAAATAGGCGCCATAGGGCCCAGTTTGGCGCTATAGTGCCAACAAATGGTTTCCACTTTGGTTCAATGAATTTGGATGAAATTTTGAAGAAGTGCTTGAAGTGACTCTTTGTTATTTTAAGAGCTTTATAAATTGGGGCAATTGGTTGGTTAAAAAAGGGAGGTCTAAGGGTTGTGTGAGTTAGTAGGGGTGAGATTATCTGTAGTGAGGAGATTCCATGATTGTGCAAGAAAAGTATAAAGATATCTTGCAAGGAACATCATGAATTGTATGGGGAGGAGTTTAAGATATGTACTTGTATTTGTATTTAAGTTTTTGTTGATAAGACTTTACTTTTAATATAATCCATGTGTTGTCGTGTTATCCCCATGAGTTTTGAGTAGTTTTCTTTTCTTTCTCATTGCAATAAGAAGTAATCATGTGCATGATTTAATTTGTTTAAAAATTCATTTATTCAATAAGTTCTGATGGTATTTTTACTAGTTCTTCAGTTACCTTTCAAACTGGACATTTGTGATGTTAAAATTTATTGTGAAACATAATTACTCGGGAGAGCAATGATTTCACCCAACTAGTGAGTACCATACTAACCTTACGAGGAGGGGAACCACAATCTAAGGAGAGTGCAAATAAATAGGTAGATAAGTTTTGATGGATGTAGAATTGGTGTTTCTAGGGTGCCAGGATAGTTCCTTTTCCAATTTGGTCTAAGGCTGGAACTACGAGTCCCTGGTAGATCCTATAGAAACGACCCAATGAGAAATCTTGAAGAGGCAGCCTAGAATCTACCCAGTACTACCACGAAAGTTGGAACATACTTTAGATTTGTTAAAGTTTTTTAGGCACTCAGGAGAGGGTAAAGTTATAGGTATGCTCCTATTTGCCACAACACAACATTTAAACCAATAAACTTTTTAATTCCAACATTGATTATGAATTAATTACATTTATTTTTAATAGTTTCAAAATACTTCAACATTCTTCTCCTATAAGTTGAGCTTACTGTTTTAATAGAGGCCTTTCTAAGTCATTAAAAAATTTAAAGCTTTCCCTATGGGATTGATACTGGGCTTTTTAAAGAAAAGTCTATATTACATAAAATGATACATATACTTGCATAGTACCCCTAATGTGTAAACTATTTTCTAAATTTCATAATATTTTTATTTTGTACACTAGCTGCTAATTATAAAATGGGTCAATTTTTTGGTAATATTTTGGAACTTAAATATCTACGTAATCGTGGGTTGGGTTAGTTAGGTTTTACGATTTGGGTTAGGTTGGGTAGACCTGAGTTGGGTTTGGTCTAGGTTGCCTTAGGTCTTTTTTGGGTCAGACGTAGCTTAGGTTTTAGGTCTAGGTTTAGGTTGGGCTTGACCTGAGCTGGGTTGAGTCTAAGTTGGGCCAAGCTTGGGTTGTGTTAGACATGGGTTAAGTTTTAAGTTTAGGTTAGGTTGGGCAAGACCTGAGCTAGGTTGGGTTTAGGTTAGGTCATATCCCGGTTAGGTCAGATCTATGTTAGGTTTAGGGTTTAGTTTAAGTTGTAGTGATTAGGTTTGGTCAGGTTCAGGTTGACCTGTGTCGAACAAAAATCCAAGCCTAATCCAAGACAATTGAGTTAACCTAAACTAGATTTGGACTCAAATTCTTAATCGAAATACTTAATTTTTAAAAAAAATGTAAAGAGGGAAGAATTGCAAAATGACGTCTAAGCAGATAATGAAGAAGGCACTTCGAGAAGAAGAAGTGTTCACTGGTTTGAGGTTCCCTCACTTTACTTCACACCTCCGAAGCAAGCACGGGCAGAGCACCGAGCACACACACAACACTGAGCACCAAGCACACACAACACACAACACATAGAGCACCTACGCAAGGATAAATAGCTACCTTTTATAAGTAGCGATGATTATTCTAGGTCGTCGATCAAACAAGAGATCAATGTTCTAGATTACTCTGGTGGTTTTCGCAATCATCGACAGTTGTTAGATGCTTTCAAATATCTATTAAAATGGATGATCCAGATGAGGATCAGTGGAAAAGGTCATGGATCAGTGACATAGGATTGAGTGCTTGGCCACACCCTGCATGTGGCTTGGATGTGGCTAAATGTGGTCACACCCCAAGTAGGTGTGACTGCCATAGGCCTAACATGACCACACTAGACCAGAAAGGGGCAAGTGTGCTAATTTTAGGGTTCAGAGGCATTGTAACCTTTATGAAAGCTCCATATGACTCTAGAAGCTGCATGTTACCCAAAAATGTAGTTAACATACAAGACCAGTAGATTTTGGAGCATGGTCATGCCCAAGCTGGCACACGGCCCAGGCCTTACGTAACCACTCCAAGCTAGAAACGGCTGCAGTGTTTTTAGGGTTCAGTGGAACTGGGACCTTTCAAGAAGCTCCATATGACTCCATAAGCTACATGTGACCTAAAAACTACATGCGATCCAAAAATAAGGTTAACAAATTCCTTTGGGCTATTGTGTGGTGATGTTGTCGTAACTTCCAACTTTGTAAAAAGGGGTTTATAATGAAAAGGTTGGAGTAATAAAAAATAGGTCAAATTGGATAATCTCTTGAACTTGAATAATTTAGAGTCAAACATTTGTATCCCTCAGGACTTTGTCTTTGTTATCATCTTTCTTCAGAGATAAATGTATCATTTTAAGATAAAACATATTTATCAAATCATCTTTTTTTCCTTTTATTCCTTTCTTTATCATCAACATTTTTCTTTTTCACCTTTCCCATTATTCCTTCCTCTACTTTTTATTATTTTTTATTGCTCCATTTTTTCAATTTTTTTTTAATCCATTTGTGTCTCTAAATAAGGCTATCTTAATTTCATGGTCCTCCCAAAAGGATTTCAAAAGATGTTTTAAATTAAAATGTATTTTAGTCTAATTTTAGAAACTCTAATTTAATCTGACATGTGGATAAAGAGGCTTGAATTCATATTAATTCAAGATAACTTGAATGGACCACATTTACAAGAATGTAAACTAAGAAAATGAATGAGCCATCATAAGGAAGAATATTTTTTTATTAAATTAGTAGGATTCCCGTGATTTCCTTAAAAAATGATCTCACAATTTTATGCGCTAAACCATTAATTTTGAATTTAACCAACTAAAATTATATCTTTTAAAAGAATATTTTATGAAAGCATAAGTTCTCTATAAATTCCAAAAACATTAATTGTTCTTTAGTTTCCATATTAGAGGATAAGACAATATCCACCACTATAAAGTTTGAATTTTAAAATTTTTTATGAAGAGAAAATTTCGGATAGGTATATTCAAACCTAATGATAATTGAAGCTTCTCTTTTCTAAATCTCATATTTGTAAGAATTGTCTTCAAAGATAGATGAGTTTGGTATAAATTGTAAAACAAGTCCTCAGACTCATTATAAAAATCTATAAGTAGGGGTTTTTGTTTTAGATATTTTAACTGGTTACCCTTATGCTAAGGAATATTCTTCAAATAATCACAAAGTTCAAGGAGATTAAAGAAAGTAATTTGAACGCATTAACATTTGACAAGAATCATTTTCAAAAAAGACCAAAAGTACTAACATCAATTACATTAAAATTAATTTCAACAAAGTTTGACGATAAAATCATTAATAAGGTGAACTAAACTAGATTTGATATAAGGTTTGAGTTATATGAAAGGCATCATTTGTAATTAAATAAAAAACAAAATTTCCACAACTAATCAATTTAGATTTTAACTTTCCAAGGGGTCTTGGATAGGATGATTCAATCTTCTTGTTTTATGTAAGGTCAAGTAGTCCTATGTTTTTACAAATGACAATGCTGGTGGACCCTTATTTTTGTTTTCGATGGTATTTTCTTTGGATAAATATGGTTCCATACTTATGATTCCTTTCCAACCAGTCTTAAGAAGTGAATAGTCATACAATTGTGTGCTCAAGCTATCTATGGAATGAATAGTCATTGGGTTCATTGCTCCTTCCAACTTCTTCATGCTTGTGAGGCTCAACAAGTTTGAAGTCTAGTTTTGTTAATAATTTTGTTACCCTCTTTTCCACACTTTAATCTTTAAAAGAATATACCTAATTTTTGCTTTCTTTAAATTCAAGTTTACATTTCTTCCTTCTTTCAGGTATATAAAATTGTTGTAATCACAATTTTTTTTGTTGTTGTTGTTGTGTTGCTAGTATTTTTTAGTTGTATTATCATAGGTTATTTCCCTCTATCAATAGCAGACACATTCCTAGCTTTATTTTATAATTTTTATGGATTTTCTACTCTTCTTTCTTATTCAAAAATGGCAACTGCTTAGCCTCCTCTTGTAAGATAGTTGTCTTATTTAATAATTTTTTAAAAAGTTTTAATAGTAAAGGCTTTCAGCACAAAGGTAATCAGTCTGTGGATATTCTTGAGAAGGATCTCAATAGCAAGTTTCTCCTATAACCAAGATTTACACTTTGAACTCGGGTTTCTCCATGTCAGGATAACCTTAGACTATTGACCAATAGAATAACATGTGTTCACTCTTATCTCCATATCAGTGACTTAAGTAGTCCACCCCGCTATAAATTAGTTTTTAGTATCTTCTTCCATAGCTTATGCAACTTCATTCTAGGAACTCTTATAGTCTGAGGGGCCAAACTAATTTTTTGTGTGGGACATAGTCCTTGTCGATCTATGTTGCACGTAAGAAACTATTATAAGGCTTTTAGACGAGAATAATCTTGGGCATGTGTTGTCCTATAATTTCTTGTAGTTTATTTATATTAGCTTCACAATTTGGAGTTATCCTAAGGTGTGGAGATAAGAATTAGAATTGGTCACCAATAAAGGTTTAGAAGATTTGTTAATTATCAAGTGGGTTGTTTCTCCTAATATTGTCAGTTATGGTGACAAATAAAGGTTTTCTAGGTGTTGTTCAATTGTTTTTCAATTCTAAGTATGGTTTTGGTCAAATCATCCATCAACATGTTTTTGTTCTTGGACGTAAGTTTTGTTCTCTCCTTAAAGGTTTTGATTATGGTTGAGACAATATATTCATGACAAATAGAATTAAGTTTATTAATTTAAAATCATCATATTTAAAATTTCTTTATATGTTCATACGATAATAATAATAATAAAATACTTTTCATGTAAAAATAGGTTTATTTTCTAAAAATAACATTATCACTCCAAAAGTATATGAGAAACAAATTGATCTTATATATTATTCATTTTATTTAAGAATACCCAATAGTTTATAATCAAAAGTCTAAGACTACGAAATCATCTATTTCTGGAGAGAAATATAGTCATTCACGCAGTCACATATTCTGATAAATATATATAAGTCTTGCGTAAGTTAATTAGTTAAAAGAGTACCTAAGAAGTTTATATTTTAGTCCTAAAGCTCATGGGTGTTGACCTCACTTTTGTTGAGCTCTAGTTTTCTTCCTTAGGAGCATAGGATCTAGCCATAGGGCTTTTCTATTGACAATCCTAGAGGTAATGGAACCCTTTCCATTAGAATTTTTAAACTCCTCCTTGCTCTTTTCGGAGTTCCACATGTATGGTTTTGACCTCTTGCACTTAGTAGGTTGAAACAAACATGTGGGAGCTTAAGGGGAGTCCTCATAGGACTGTCAGGACGTAGGGCTAGCTCTCGGTGGCTTGGGCTTGGTCAGGTTTACACACACACACACTTCAATTCACCACAATTTCACACAAAAACCTAAAGCTCTAAAATCACCTACACTTAACCCATTCCTTGACACTTTTGGAAACACATGTGGGTGTCAGCATATTTTTAGGTTTGTGTTTTGTATTTTTAAAAAGAGGGGTCGCCTACAGAATTTGTCGGTGAATTTTTAATTTAAATTAAATAAATAATTTGAAAAAGTAGTATTTTATTTTGAAAATAATTTTAAATTTGAAAATTTTAAGATATGAAATCAAACTGATTTCACATCCCGAATAGTTAATATAAACGAGCACCGCACAACAAACTGTGTATTTATCCCGAGGAATAGACACACTGCTTGATAATGGGGCTCGATTAAATAAACTAGAATGGTTTGTGACATCCATTTGGTCTGCGAACCAATTTTATAAGCCGACAAGTTCCCCTGCTTAATATGAAAATATTAAACAGGGTTTATATTACCTGGGTTCTTGAAATTCCCTATAAGGGCAAGCCCCTATAGTTAATTACATCTTAAGTGACGGGCATCACCTAAGAAAACTCTCGATAATAATCAGTAGTTCTGCTTTCAAGAATTTCAAAGTTTAAGTTTTCAAGGGATTGAGTTTTGAAGTTTCAATAGGGAATGGATCAAATTTGGAACATTTTATTTTAGGAATTCAGAGGAAGAAAGGTAGGAGAAATCACAGATTCGAAGCGAACTTTGGTAATTTCCCGACTATCCTATTTGTTTGGCTTGGATTTAGGAAAGTCCTAATGTTTATTTAATATTTTGATCTTGCCAATTTTAATTAATTTGGACTTATATTTGTATGATAAAATCATACAAATAGCCTCGAAGATATGAGGGTTTATGTCGTACCGAACGATCACCTCGGAGTCCTAAGACCGGTTAGGGCTTAATTTACATGACATGATCATGCAAATGCCTAACGAAGAGTTGAGGATTTATGTTGCACTATGCAAACTACCTCGAAGTCCTATGGCTTGGTTATTTAATTCTAGGAATGTTTAGCTCATGTAGAGTTGTTTTGCTGACGACGATGGCTGTGCTGCCCACCATGCTCCGAGCTCCTTATTGCAGAGGTTTAGTTTTAGAAGTCATAAATCAAGAGATAAGAGAAGTGTTCTGGTTTAGAGAAAGTCTTAGTTTCCAAGTGTTTTTTTGTTTTAATTAAAAGAAATCTTAAAGTTGATTATAACAACACCGGTTAAGATCCCACGGTTCCATCCTTCCGGCATCGTTATTTTTATCGGATTCACTTAGTCCAGATGAATTTGCTAAACTCAACTGAATGAGTTCCACACTTTCATTTAGACCGCGTGGAAATCCCGTTAGCAACACGTAGGTTACATCATCTGAGGTATTCCCGATCATCCAACAAGACGTTTTAATTTAGTTGTAGTTGCAGTTTTGTTGTTCTGTTTGTGATTAAAATTTGAGTTATTTTATATTTTGAAATGTTGTGGCGGTGAATTTTATCTTGTAATGACTTTTAATTTAGTTTTGGTTTTAGTTTTAGGGACTACCCTAAAGTTTTTGGTTTTCATGCAACAGTTGTTTATCATGCAAGAAAGGTAAATGTGACGCGATTAAATAAATTGCAATAAGGTAAATTGCAATAAAATAAAAGCGTACCTGGAGGGTCTTCCCGTCATCCCAAGGTGCACTTAAAACACATGTTAGAGCATTTAAGTATTTATAACAAGTTCCTAGGTAAAGCTAAGGGAAGGGTTATGATTTTCTACCAAGTTCTTAATCCTATAGCTAGTCATCTCCTATGACGTCTAGGTTCTTGTGTTTTGGTTTGAGGACGATTTTCTTCATCAAAGAAAAATTAAGTTCAATTGTTCTTATAAACATCCTATCATATCGAGGAAGTGTTTAAGACGAATCTTAAACATCTTTTCAATATTTCTAGGATTATTTTAAGTCCAAGAGAATTTAATTATACAAATGAATTAATCGTCCGGGAGTTCAAGTTTCGTTATCTTGCTCAGTGAACTAGGACATTTGAATATCCTATAAATGAAGTAACACTTCACTTAACGTTCCGTTTAGGAGTTATGACAACAAAAGCTTTCGAGGGCAAATTGATGTTAAAATGGTTTATGATTTAATTTAATTTCAATTAATGGTTTAAGTTTGGAATAGTGTTCAAGTTGTTTTAGATTTATTTTTGAATTCTTTATGTCTTAAGTGATGTTATTCTTAATTTAATTTAATTTAATTTAATTTTAGTTTGGTTTATTTTAGTTTAATTTTAATTTTAATTTGATTTATTTAATTTAATTTAATTTTAATTTTAACTTGGTTTTATTTTAATTTAATTTAATAAAAATTAATTTAATATGTTTTAATTTAATTTAATTTAATTTAATTTAATTTAATTTAATATGATTTAATTTAATTTAATTTAAATTTAATTTGATTTAATCTGATTTAATTTAATATGTTTTAATTTAATTTTATGTAATTTAATTTAATTTAAGTTTTAATTCGATTTTATTTTTAATTTTAATTTATTATTTTATTTTTTATGTTTTAAAGATAATTTAATTTTAATTGTTAAAGTATTAATTTAATTGAAATTTTAAAAGGATTTAATTTAAATAATTTTAATTTTAATTTAATTTAATGATTAAGTCTTTTAGCATTTTAAATTTTAAATTTGGATTATCATTTTAATTAGGAATTAAATATTATTGAGGTGATTAATTTAGGGATTCTTAAATTAAAGAACAAATCTCTTCCTAATAACATCCCCATTTTAATAATTCAAATTTTTTATTATTCTTCCAAATTTAATTAACTATTTAATTAAGGTTTATTTTAATTATATTTAAATTATTTAGTAGGTTTCTACCCTTTAATTATTTAAATTTCAATCATCCAAATCAGATTAGGATCAAATATTTTACTCTTTCATTTCATTAAACCTAAAGTTTTAATTTAAGGGTTAAAATTTTAATTACCATTTTGCCCTTCAAGCTTAATAATTTCATAACTCACTAAATTGAGCTTAAATGAATTTAAAATTTTTATGTGACTTCACTCATATGTCAATAAAGACATTAGAGGAGAAAATGTGATTTTTCTGTATTTAATTTATTTATGTAATTATTTTTTGTAGAAAATAGGGATTTCCAAGGAAAATTCAATAACATGAGCAAGGGAAAGTTTCTGTCCTTAAGAAAACTATGGAACATTCCTAATGACTAGAGAACCACTTGGACCAATTTTGGTGATTTTTTGAATTATATTCTTTTTATTATAATTATTTTGAGTTTTGGAGTATTAATTAATTTAAAAATAAAATAAAGGCTGAAAAATTAATTAAATATTTTTCAAAAATCTCTTTGATATCAAGGAAATCAGAGAACTAATTTTTACAATTTTGTGATTTTTCTTTGATTTATTAGAATTATTTTAGTGGATATGCTAGAAAATACATTTTTTTAATTTTAAAATTACCCTAGGGCTTTAAAATTTAATATCTCATCATAGAGACCTAAGAAAAATATGGGGTTTGTTCCTAAGTGATTAAAATTCAAAATGTGACATTTTGATGAATTTTATTATTTTTGTGATTTTTATTATTTTTTAATTATAAAAAATATTAAAATAATGCAAAAAATCAACTTTTTTAGAAAATTGCAATTTTAATTTTCTTAAATTCCCCTGATATCAGAGAGGCTCCAAAACCAATTTGGTGAATTTTTGAAAAGTATTTTGAAAGTTATGAATTTTTTAAGTTTAATTTTGGCTAAATGGCTTAATCAACCCATTTGATAAGGCTAACCAAGTCCAATTGACTTCAAACTTTTATGGTGGGTTCCTCTGATCCTAAAGGTCAGTGGAGAATTGATTTCAAGTCAATTTGATGTGTGATTAGCTCTTATTAATTAAAGCTCCATTTTGGGTGTTTAAGCCAATTAGGGTTATTCGAAGTGAGTTAACTCAAAACCTATTTTTCCTAGGGTCCTTTGATCATAATAAACATCACCAAATTTTCCTAGAATTTATTTCACAATATGCTAATTATTGGAATTAAATGACTTAAACTAGCAACCTAGAATTTGAAAATCAATAACTCTTCATAGGGATGGCCTCTGACTTTGGAAAATTCAGGGAATGTTCCCAAATTCAGAGGCTTCAAAAGCCCTATGGTCTCATGCCATGGTGAATTGTATACATGCATGGAGAATTGAAAATGTGCAGAGAGTAAATAAATTATTAAAATTCAAATACTCAATGAAATTGAATGATTTCTTTTCCACATTATTCTCCTCTATTCACTGAGCAAGAGGGTATTTTTATTTTATTTTTCTGATTTTCCTACACAAAGTTATGCATTTTTGAAGTTTAGGGAATTAATTAAATAAGAAAATAACATAATTTCCTACTTATCCACGCGGCGCCAACTCAACCTAGGCATCTCCGAAGCGCCGCGTGTCGTCTTCTGATTCGACGCCGCCATCCGACTCGGCTCTCCAGGGCCCCGCGGTTCATGTTCTGTTGCTCCGTCCGGCGCGATCCTGGCCGTCTGCTCGATACACGCTCGATCCGACGGCTCTCGGTCATCGTCTACGACCGGTGTGTACCCGTGACCGTCGGCCTTCTAACCCTAATTTCTCGCTCGATTCTCAACGGATTTTTGTGTTCTTATGCTCTACTGGATTCGTCTTGAGGAGACGAACACATCCATACGGTAAACATGTATTTAAATTCGACTCAAATTAAATGGAGAATCTCCGTAAGCTCGGGAAGAAGAGTGAGTCCATACCTTTGCTCGGAGAAGTGAAGCTTCGATCCGAGAGTTGTGTTACCTTCGATTGGGTCCAAGCAAGCTCCGGATGAAGTCCTCGGCCCAGTGAATTGTCTGTGTAAGATTTCGACCAAGCCCGATCACAAAGCTTGGAGGCTGGAAGCAATGGCTGGCTTGGTGAGGGGGCTTTTGCTGGTAAACTTCGTCTCTTGGTGTGGTGAAGGTGTAGGACCAATCAATTTGAGGATTGGTCCACTGTGAAGAAGTGTCTTGGTTTTTATGTTGAAATTTGAACTCAAAATTGAGCTCAGCTGGAGGGAATTGGAGCTGGAATCCAGTGGGAATCAAATGCTCTATGTGTGGAGAGTGGTCTGGAATGATTTTGGCAGAGTTTCCTTAAGGTTGGTTCAGCACCTCCTCCATGGCCGAGAGAGGTGGTGTTTAAATAGGAGAGGCTGGAGGGCCTCCCAGGGGGAGTTAGGGATTGGGATCAGCTGCTCTTGGCAAGGGAAGAACAGCTGCAATGGCCACTGGGCATGGGGCAACTCAGCAAGGTGGAATTTCAATGCTTGGCTCCTTCCCATGTCTCGGCCATGGCATTTTCCGACGGCCCAGGTGGCTGGCCGGCAGGCATGAGTCACCCTCAGGGTCAGGAGGTCCAGGGCTTGAAGTTGGTGAAGGCAATTGGGCTTGGACATGTGTAAAGTGTTTGGATTAAAATGGTATGGGGGAGAGGCCATTTTGGCTTGATTTGGGTCAACCCATCCTTTTGGGCTAGGTGCACCTCCCCATGGCTAGTTTGGGCTGAAGAGAAAGTGGTTTAGGTCAGCTTGATTAGTGGGGAAGGGTCACCATCCAAGTACAATTAAGGTTAAACATGATTTAGGGGAGACATGAACATGGTTAATCACCTTAAGGGAATATGGAAAGGACCCCCTCCATTTGCCCAAGATAGCATGGTGACATGTAAAGGGCTTTCATGGCTTCCATGTGGCTCATGCATGGCTTCATGGCTTGCCTATGGCTTGGAAAAAGTTTGGTCAATTTCATAAAAATGGATTTTTAAGGATTTTAGATATTTTGGGGTTATTTGATGGGATTTGGCATAATACCATTTTGGTTTAATTTTCATGATGGATTTAGCACTTAGGGAGTGATATTAATTGAGTGAGGATGAGATGAGATTGTAGTGTGGGCTTTAGGATGGGTTTGGGCTTTTAAAATTTGGTAAAGGTGGGCTTTTAAAATGGTTTAGGGAAGTGGGTTTTTTTGATTTTAGGATGGGCATTTGGGTGAAAATTTTGTGAAGGACCATGTCAAGTAAATGTTGCAATTGGTTTAGGGATGTTTCATGAATAGTTTGAAGTCAATTTGGTGTGATTTGGAATTGAATTGGTTTGAATTTGGGTTCATTTGGTAAGTGGGCCAATGTAGGTCAAATTGGGCTAACTTGGGCCAATGTTGGGCTAGGGTTGAAATTGATGTAAAATTAATGTTGGGAAATGTTTATGGGAATGTTTCAAAGAGGTTTTGGCTTTGGTTGGGTTTTGATTTTGGGGTTTGGGATTATTTGGGTTAGGTTTGGGCTTAGGTAAAAATTGGGTCTTTTAGCTTTGGGTTGAATTTGAGTTGGGTTTGGGTTCAAACTTTGGGAAAATCATGTTAGTGTTTTGTTTGTAGGGATGTTAGGGAAGGTTTAGAAAAGATTTGGGGTTAATTGGAGTTGAATTGGGTGAGTTTGGGCTAAGTTTGGGTCATGGGTCCAAATTGAGCTTTAAGGTCAAAAGTGAAATTGGATTCAAATTTCAATCAAATTGGGCTTGGATTTGGTCTAGATTGGTGTTGGGGGTGTTTAATTGAAGTTTAGAATTGAATTGGACCAGAATTTGGGTCAATTGGGTAGGTTTGGTTTAACATTGGGTTTACTTTGGGTTAAAATGGGTCAAATTGGGGATTTTTAACAAAAGTGGGGTAAATTGACAAAATTGGCCCATGGTGTAGTTGAACCAAATGAAATTGGGAATATTTGAGATTTTCTGGAATTTTCTAGGAATTTTCTGAATTATTGGATTTTTTGGCTAGGAGAGGCATTTTGGGTATTTGGAGGGTATTGGGAGGTATTTTTGGAATTTTTGGTATTTTTGGCTTTGAATGATCAATTTGAGTGATGTGGGAATGTTTGGGATTGGTTTTGAGAAATTTTGGGTGATTTTGGAGGATTTTGAAAAATTTGGGTAATTTCGAGGGTTTTGGGTAAAGCTAGGCGGGTACGGCGTCCCTGGGTCAAAAATTAAAAATTTGGAAAATTGAAGATTGGGTAAATGTAAGTGAAATGAAATCATTTTGGTTGAGCCATGAAGCCATGTTAAGCCTATATGAGCCATGAGAGGACTCATTTGCGGTATTCACTGTGTTGTTCCTAACCCTCTTAGCCAAGGGCTTAGGGGTTAAGGACCATCCATGTGAATCACCTTCATGAGTCAGGAGGTCAAATTGGGTATGGGTGTGGTTTTAGGAGGTGTGTGAAAGTGTAGTGTATAGGTGTAGTGTGTGTGTAAGTCAGCCCCTTCACCGGACTAGGCCACCCGGAGGGGCTCTAAGGCCAAAGAGTCCTATAGGAACTCATCCTTTAAACTTCCACATTTGATTTCAACCCTCTAGGTGATTAGGGGTCTACAATCTAGTTAGTGGAGTTTGCAGGGAGTTAAGAAGTGGTTTGAATTTCTAAGTGGTGGGTCCCAATTCTAATCCTCTAGAATAGTCAAAGGAAAAGCCTAAGGCTAGATCCTAAGTACTAAAGAGAAGAAGAGAAGACCTCATCAAAAATGAGGTCAACAGTGGGTGGTCCCCAAGCCCCTAGCCTTTAGTTAGGATGGTGAGGACCAACACATAGAGTATCCAAAATTGGCCCTCATTAGTCTCATGGCACCAAATGGACAAAATCACGATTAGCATCTTCAATGAATTCCAATTCTACCAAAATACCTAAATTTGACCTTATACCCCTGAACATTTTTAAAATTACTGAAATATCCATGAAACTCTAATTTTCCCAAAATTCTCCAAATTGTCATTTCTCACTCAAAAGTCATATTGGACCACTCCAAAACATTCAAACTAACCAAAATACCCCATATTTCTTCAAAATTACCAAGATACCACTATACCACCCAAAATTACCAAAAAGCCCCTCATATTCCAAAAGTTCTCAAAATCTGCAAATTCACTTCAAACATCCCCAAAATCAATCCTAACCACCCAATCAACTCAATTGCACCCAAAATCGCCAAAATTGGCCATAATTGCCAAAATACCCTTAGATGCTCAAAATCCCCACCTCCAATTTCCACCTAATTCATTTCAAACTCTCCAAATTTCAGGTCCAAATAGTATTTCATCATGCCTAATCCAAATTGAAACTAAATGCAAGCCCAATTGAACCAAATTTGAAACCCAAATTCTAAGCCCAAATCAAATACTAAATCAACCCAACTTCAAATTTCATTAAATCAAAAAATATTACCAAATCAATTCCACAAAATTCACTCTCTAAACACTTCATGACATTCTCCAAGACTGATTTGATCCTGGAGTTAATTTTTAAACCAAGCCCAAGTCAAACCAAAATCAAACTTTTAGCCAAAACCCTTATTTCAAACCTAAAAGCTGAATTAGCTTAAACCTTTTAAATTAACTAAGCCTAATAATCTCTGCCATTTCTAAGCTTCCTAAGATGCTAATTAAATCACCCAAGGACCACAATTGGTGCCATGGACCAATGGTCCCCAAAATCATTGAAGCCCTTCCTCTAAATATGGTTAACTCTTTAACCCATACAACCAGCTCTGCCAAGCCCCAAACTTACAGCCTTTTAACTCCCCTAACCTCTCTGAGCCAGTTATCCACCTTCTCTGGTATGGTCGGCCGACCTAGTGGCCAGAAAACCCATGTCTAAGAGAGACCACCAAATATTAATAACGAAATTCCACCCATCTAATGTGGCAAATTCCAATTAGTCACTTGCACCACTCAACCCTAGACCTAAGCTTATGTGCACCATCCATAGCAGCCTGAGGTTTCCCCTTTGGCTAGAATTATAGATAGTCCCCCTCCACAACCAAAATAAGAGTGTGGAAAAACCCTTGGAGAAACTCTGCCAAAATTGTTTCCAAAGCTTCCCACAGCCTTGCCTAAGTGCAATCCGATTCACTAAAAATTTGATAGCTTTTTTACTATCCATTTCATAACTTTTTTTGATGATATTGCACTTTAAAGGAAGGCATTTTTCATGATTTCTTGCAGGTACAATGATTTTAGGACTTTGGAGCAAAAGGAAGCAAAAAGGAGCAAATTTGGAGGAAAAAGGAGCAAAAGTGCATTTTATTGAATTAGCGCTGAACGTCATTATCACTAGTGTTGGATCACGCCAATTTACAGAGACATTGACCCAAAAGGTGAAAAATAGAGTCAGACGGTGCCCTATCCTGTACCGGACAATCGCGCCTTATCCTGAATTCAAAATAGATTCAATGTATTTGGCCGGATTTTGGAGGGATGCTTGAAGAAACTCTTGGGAAATCAGTTATGACTAGATTTAAACTACTTTGGAGCAAAATTTAGAGAGGGGGGGGGGAGAGTATTAGAGTGTGGAGAGTGAAGAGTGAGTTTGTTCTTTTATTTGTTTAGGAAATCTTTGTTTTTTGTGTTCTCTTCTTAGACATGATTACTGAATAGTGTTACACCTACAGAATTTACTTGAATTATTCAAAGATCTTTCTAAAAATTCTACTATTGTACTTATCTAAGTCAAAATTATGGTATTCTAAAAAGAAAGTTCATTGTAGTGGATCATTATTTTATGTATTAACTAAAATTACTTGAGGATAAGAAATAGTTAAGTTTGGGGGATCTTAATCCAATAGCTTTTTATTATCCATTTCATACCTGTTTTTTATGATATTGCACTTTAAAAGAAGGTATTTTCATGATTTCATGTAGGTACAATGATTTTAGGACTTTGGTGCAAAAGGAAGCGAAAAGGAGCAAATTTGGAGCAAATAGGAGCATAAGTGCATTTTATTGAACTAGTGTTGAACAGTGCTGTCACCAGTGCCAGACCGCACTAATTTATAGAAACTTGGACCCAAAAGATGGAAAATAGCGTTGGACGACGCCCTATCATGTGCGGGACCTCGCCATATCCCGAATTCAAACTAGATTCAATGTATTTGGACAGATTTTGGAGGGATGCTTGAAGAAACTCTTGGGAAATCAGTTATGGTCAGATTTAAACTACTTTGGAGAAAAATTTAGAGAGGGGAAAGAGTTTTAGAGTGTGGAGAGTGGAGAGTGAGTGTGTCTTTTCATTTGTTTAGGAAATCTAGGCTTTGTGTGTTCTCTTCTAAGGGGAGTAAGAGGAGAGGGAAAGTGAGAGATTTATTCCGCCTTACTTATCTAAAGAGAGAATTGTGTGTTATTATGAAGAAAGAAGAGGGGTCAAAAGAATTCCTTGAGATTCGATTGGGGAAGAGTTTGAGATAATTTTTTTAATTCTTTACTTTGTTTGTTTGACGTTGCTTTTATATATAAAATCCATGTTTTGTCATCCTTTCCTCATGAGTCTTGAGTGGATTTCTTTGTCTTCCTTCTCTCATGTGATGTGTTGATGTTGTGATATGGAAATGATGTGTCAATTTATTATGGAAAATTTGTGATGATCTTTTCACTTCGAACTTAATTTAAGTTTTGATCTGGCCATTTAAATTGTTAAAGTTTGTTAGGAAATTTATGTTCCGAAAGGATTATGAGTTCCACAACAAAAGTGAAGGTCACGTTCAATGTCCATGATAGGCTGATGTAGTTCATGGGGGTTGAGTGCAAACAAATAGGGAAATATACTTTGATGGGCGTAGAATTGGAGATTTCAGAGTGATAGGCTGAAATCCTCAATTTGGTCCTAGTGTTTCGAAAGTAAAGCGAGAGTTAGCCTTCAGGGGAAGGGAAGTGGGAGCTCTGGAGTGAGAGCCAGTATCCTCCAAGCCTAACCATGGATTTGGAGACTGAACTTAGGATTATCCAATGTTCTTTACGTGCTTGGAAAAGAATAAATAATAGTAATGCTCCTATTTGGCACAATACATTTGCATCACTGATCTATGTCACAATAATAATCATATTATTATTGGAGAGGAGGAAGATTCTTTCTTACGACTAAACTTTGTTATAAATTTAGTTTTGTGTTAGTTTAACTTGTTAGAAGTTAGAACATATTTCGGTAGAATTAGTAACTGCAACTGTTTGTTTCTGTTTTAATATTAGTAATTACTTCCAATTGTGTTGTGATTCGAAAAGAGATTTTTGTGCTGCTATTAAAATTAATTGCCTTCCTATGGGATCGATATCTAGGACTCCACTAGAGCCTTGTATTACTTGAGCGATACGTATACTTGCGTTTAACTGTGTGACTCAATAGAAAACTAAATCAATATATATATATATATATATATATATATATATATATATATATATATATATATATATATAAATCGGAGTTCATAAATTTTGGCAAATTTAATAAGTGACACCACACAATCCCATTGTTTTCAGCCCCTCATTTCCACTGCCCTGTTGAGCTCACTTTTAGTTGAGATCTAGTATTTCTTTAGAATAGCCTAAGGGTCTAGCCATAGGAGTCTCTTTGTGACTTTCTTAGAAGACTAGCCATGGAACCCTTCCCCTTAGAAATTCAGAGACTTCTTTGCTTCACTGGGAGTTTTCATATCTTAATGCCTAACCTCTGGCTTTTGGGAGGAAGAGACCAAGCATAAGGAAGCCCAGGGAAAGTCTCCTGTAGGTGGTCAGACCTTAGGATTCTCCCTGGAAAGCTGGGACTAGCACACACACACTTATACCACACACATTACACTCACAAAACTAAAGAAAGCACGTCTTCTTTGATCCACTAACTCTTTGGAAACTCATGTAAGTGATTTTCCCAAGCTCTAAATCTCAGGCTAGGGTTTAACTAGTACTAACACATAGATGACCAAATGAGGGTGGCCCTTGGTTCATGGCTCAAGCTAAACAATTCCATATTACTCACCTTCAACCAATCTCAAATTTTTTCCAAAAATTTCAAAATTTGACCCCTTGCCCCTAAATCTACCCAAAATACCTCCAAAACTCTAAAATCCCCCAAAATTTTCAAAATCACCCAAATTACCCATTTTTCTCCAAAAATCATTCCAAAATACTTCCTACCACTCAAATTAACCAAAATTACCCAAAATTGCTAAATTTCTCAAAAAAATCCCTAAAATGACCAAAATGCCTCTCTTAGGCCCAAATTCCAAAGATTCCAAAATTTCCTATAAATTACCAAAACCTCCTAAATATTCATTATTTCATTTCTCTCAACTACCACATGACCTAATTTAGCTAATTTAGCCTAATTTAACCAAAAGACCTAATTTGACCCATTTAACCCAAAAGTGATCAAATTAAACCCAATGTCCACCCAACTGACCTCAATTTTGCCCAATTTCAATTCCAAACTTTAATTTAACATCTCTAGCCTTAATCTAAACCAAATCCAAGCTCAAGTTGGCCCACGTTTGAGTTTAATTTCATTTAAAATCCAAAATTTCCAACTTTGCCTAAGTGACCCAAAATCACCAAATTGACCTAACACCAATCAATTTCTCCCCAGTTTGAATCCCAAACTCTTCATAATACTCCCCTAAAGTAAATTGAACTATAAATTACCCCCAATTTGCATAAAAGTCTCACTCAAACCCACTTGAACCAAAAATACCTAATTTTAGCCCAAATTGAACACATCTCCAAAATTCCCCAAATTGATTGCTCTACTCCCAAAATTTCCATCCAATTACTGTTGGGAACTCTTTATTACATCCCCCTAAAATATTGAAACTTTCAATTGGCCTTGGACCCAACCCTAGCCTAACCTAAATCCAAGTTAACATAACATGCTCAAAATTAACAAAATCCCAAATCAAGACAAATTGATCCCCCAAACCAATTGAAAACCACTCTAATCCTCTTATAAACCCTTCATGGCAATCATATACACCTTATTGCTCAATCATTTGGGCTCAACCCAAGCTCAATCCCAATTTTGCCCAACACCGACCCATGTGACCTAAAATGGACCTATGACCAAAATTTACCAAATTGAACCAAGTGTAAACCAAACCAACCCCTCCACGGCCACTAAATTGACCCTAGGGACTGAGCTAGAGCCACATAGACCACCCTAGTTGAGCCATGGACCAAAGGTCCCCTAAATTATGGAATTCTTCCTTTAAATGGTTAAATCTAAGTGATGTTTGCCATAATTCCTTAACCATTAAAACCCATTGCACTCATGGCCTGCTCACTGGCTCACCTAACCCACTGGCCACCTCCCCTGGCTAGGCTTGTTGTCCTACTCACTGGAGTGGCCCAAACCGAGAGCCACCTCATACATGGCCAAACCCAAACTCCACCCCATGGCCAGGCCAGCCCTGAACTGCCATAGGAGCTCTTCAGCACTCCACCTAGGAAGTGCATTGCACCTGAATTGGAGCCCTAGAAACCACCCAAGCCATGGCTATTTGAGCTCACCTCCTCCATGGTCAAAGGAGAGCTCAACCAAAATCCTGCCTAAACTCTACCAAAATTTTCCCAGACCTAATTCAAGCACTGAGATTCCAATACCCACTATTTTCCAGCCCTAAAATCCTCTGTCTGAACTCAATTCATAAGCTGAAAATTGAGCCAAAATAGGACACCTTCCCAAAATCCATCAAACTCAAATTAAACTCACCCACACCATCCCCACAGCAAGAGAAGAAGTTCCCCACTGAAATCCCCATCACCAGGCCACTATATTAGGGACTTTCACCAATGCTCCAAATCGGGTCTGGTCACTTTCATACCTAGGCAATTCACCAAGGCAAAATGCTTCATCCCTGAGCTTCTAGGATCCCTACGAAGGTGTAGAAAATCTTTGATTGAAGCTTCACTTCTCAGAGCCAAGGTATTGAACTCTCCTTCTTCCTGAGCTTCTTAAAATTCTCCATGTAATTAGGGTTAATTTAAATCATGATTAGCTGCAGGGATATGTTTTTCATGCTTAGACGAGTCCATAGGATCAAACCTGAGGAGTTTTCATTGAGTCTAGGCTGAGAAATTAGAGTTTTAGTGTGGACGGTCATAGGATCACACCAGACAAGGACAAAGACGGGCATCCGTTCGATTGCGTGTGTAATGGATGGAGGGCTCTCATCGTGTCAAACAGAGGAATGGTTCGTGTATGGGCTGTCAAACCAGATAGCACCAGCCAATCCCATAGCGGTGCGTGGCCACTTCGACGTAGCCGAGGATGACGTGGTTAAGTAGGAAAATCCTGATTTGCTAAATTATTTAAATCACCTAAACTTTAAAAATTCATAACTTGGTGTAGAAAAATCATAAAGATAAAATAAAAATACCCTCTTGCTCAGTGAACAAAGGAGAATAATGTTGAAATGATTTGAAGTTTGTTTTATGCATGTATGATTTTTAATAAATTAAATACTATATGTAGTATTTGAATTCTCCATGGACATAGACATTTCACCATGGCTTACCATTTTAGCATGTTGTAGCCTCTGTCATGAGGGATCTTCTCTGAATTTCCAAGGTCAGAGGAGACCTCTAAGAAGAGATCTATAATTTCTAAGTTTTTGCATCTGTTTTAATAAATTAATTCATATAATTTGCATGTTAATTGGAAAAATCCAGAAAAATCATGGTAGGTTCCTTATGAGCAGAGGACCCTATGAAAAATAAAAACCTAATTTAAGTTACTCAAAATATCTCTAATGGTAATTAAGACCTAAAACTTAAATAAAATTAAATTGGATTACATATAAATTAAAATTGCTCAAGAACATTTCTCCACTAAACTTTAAAGGTCAGAGAACTCTCCATAAAAATTTCATGGGATTCGGAGTTCATTTAGCCACCTAAATGATTTTTCTAAGTGAAATGATAATTTTGAATATTAAACTAATTTTAGTAATTAAAATACAACTCAAAAAATTGTTAAATTGGTTTTGGGAGCTCTTTGTGATCTGAAAAATTTTCTAAAAGTAAAATTCAAGTTTTAACAAAAATTTCATTTTTAACAATATTTTAAATATTTAAATAATTAAAAATTAATAAAAATCACAAAAATATTAAAAATCATCATATTGTCACATTTCGTCTCCTAATCACTTAGGAACCATCCACATAATTTCCTAAGCCTCTACATATATTATTTTTTAAAGGCTTAAATTAATTTTTAAAAGGCTAAAAATGAATGTCCTTAATTTTCCACTAAAATAATTCTAAAAATTAAAATAAAAATCAGAAAAATATAAAATTAGTTTGTCTAGGTTTCCTAACCGCAGAGAGATTTAAGGAAAAAAAATAAATTTAAATTTTCAACTTTTAAAATATGCTATATTTAATTAAAACTCTAAAACTTAAAATAATTCTAATAATTAAATTAAAACGTAAAAAATCATGAAATTTTGTCCAAGTGATCCTCTGGTCTAAGTCTATCTCTGATAAAATTTTTAATGCAAAAAATTTTGTTTTTATCAAGTTATTGAATTTTAATTAAAAATCCCTATTTTTGCATGGAAGTAAATATATAATTTAAATTAAAATTTAAAGATCACATTTTTCTCCTATAATGCTTTCATTAACCCATAAGTGGGGTCACATAAAAATATCTAAGTCATTTGTGTTGAACTTAATGATTTATGAAGTGATAAAGGCTTTTTGGGGGCAAAATAATAACTTTAAGGAATTTAGCTTTAATCAACATTCAGACTTAATTAAAATGGGAAAAGGGGAATAAATGATCTTAATTACTATGTTTGAATGATTGAAACATCAATAGATAAATGGTATAAGCCCACTGCAATTTTGTCACACCAAAACTAAATATTTAAATTTCCTTAATTATTTTGATTTGGAAGATGATTAAGCCTAATGATCCTTAAGATTAGGGGTTGATCTTGGAGGTTAATAATCAATTGATTTTCACCCCTACTTGATGTTTGAATGATAACTCATCATTTTGATGAAAATTAAACTCATATGATCAAATTTTTTTAAAAAAAGGTGAAATTACAAATTTATCTGCTAAATCTTAAAGGCTTAGTAGTGGACTAGGTCTAATCAAATTTTGTTAAAAAGAAGTTTAGAAAAGCAAACATAATCAAATTTCAATTACTTTAAAGCATTACAAGCCCAATTATGAAATTAATTGGCTAAAATTCTTTAAATGGATTAACTTTGCCCCGAAGAATTTTCACCCACATAATTCCCAAATGAAATAATAAATAATATTTACCCCATCCTTTGGGTTAATCAAAACATTAATTCACTAAGAATAAGGGTATAATAATAGATGAATCATTTAATAATCATGATAAGTTTGGAGTGAACTTGAGGAAGCTCAAAAGAATTGTTAGATGTCTAGGTACCTCGTGGGGCCCTTTCTCACAACTCTTCTGGACACCTTGGAGAACAACTGAGCCTATCATGTTTAATGAAATGAAGCAATCTTCTAAATGAATAGGGCCCACCAAGTTATGACATAGGATATGATAGGCCTGTGATGAACTTATCCATAGGGTTTTACTTCCCTGCAAAATGTAAATGTTTATTGCAAAAATACTAAAGCTCAGGTGGAGGAACGAGAAGACTTGCCAGGTACACTTTTACAAGTTTACAACGCTTTCTTTTCCAGCGCCTTCTTTACCTTTTTCTTGCTTATAAGCTTGCATGTTAAACAACAATGTCACCTTGCATGAAAACTAAAACATTTAGGATAGCCACAAAACCAAAACCAAAATCAAAATAAAAAATCAAGATAAGATAAAATCCACCACCACATCAATTAAAATATAAGAAAACTTAAAATTTAATCACAAGCAAGAACAAAAATCATAATCGCAACTAAATTAAAATGTATTATTTGATGATCAGGAATCCCTCAGAGGAGGTAACCTACGTGTTGCCAACGGGGTTTCCCACGGTCTAAATAAAATTATAGAACTCATTAAGTTGAGTTTATTAAATTCATTTGGACTAAGTGAATTCGATGAAAATAGTAGTATCAGAATGATGAAACCGTAAGATCTTAACCAGTGCCGTTATAATCAACTTTAATGTTCCCTTAATAAATTAGTAAGACACCTCAGTTTAAATATCCTTAGAACATGATACTTTTCTTTTCTCTCTGATTGACACTTCTTTAAACTAAACCTGCTACGATGAGGACCTTGGAGCATGCACAGTGTGCAGCACGGCCATCTTTAACAGCAAAACTTCTTAGAAATTAAAACAAGAAGCCATAAGACTTCGAAGTAGTTTGCTTAGTGCAGCCTAAATTCTCACCTTATTTCTTTAGGCTCTTGCATAACCATGTTGTGCAACATAAGCTCTAACTCGTTCTAGGTTTCCGAGGTCATCATTGGATATGACATAAATCCTCCTATCTTCCAACCTATTCACATTATCGGTATCAAGTGAATATAAATCCTAAATAATAAAATTGACAGGATGAAACATCAAATGAATATCCTAAACAAAGCCAAAACATAGGATAGTTTGTGAAGACATTAAGATTTTTTTGAATCCATGTCCTTCCCCTAGCCTTCTCTCCTTTAGATTCTGATAAAATAAAATGTTCCGAAACTTGAGTCGTTCTCCTATTTAATTTACGACTATCACATTTTCTTTGAAAACCTTACCTTTTGAATTCATGAATATAAATATTTCTTGATCTATATCAAGAGTTTTCTTAGGTGATCTCAGTTATCTAAGATGTAATTAACTATAGGGGCTTGCCCTTATAGGAAACTTAAAGACCCCGGATTAATATAAACCCTATCTAATTCCATAATATTAGATAAGGGAAATTGTTGGTCAACAATGGTTCTCAGATAAAATGGATATCATGAATACTTTAGTTTATTTGATCAAGCCTCACCCCAAGCAATGTATCTATTCTTCGGGATAGATACATGTCTCATGGTGAAGCGCTTGGTTATCTAAACTAACATTATATGAGATCAGTTTGATTTCATATTCTTCAAAAATTAAAATATTATTTTCAAAAATCAACATATATTAAACTAAATCACAACTCTATTTCATAAAACTATATATTTTAAACTACTCGACGACGCTTCTTTAACGACTGACAGTTTTCTGGTGACTTAGCTGGGGAATTAGTTTCTCTCTTCATTAAGATCAGGAAATACTATATTCATATATATATAATGTGTTCATGTCCCTCGTGAGCTAGATTACCATTCTTCCGTTGACATAATTCACCCATTTCTTTCTTGGGAAAGCATGATCAACTCCGCTGGATTTCAGGACCATCTGTTTGGTCACTCTTAAATAGAAGGGTTCAGGAATCTTTAGGTTTTCCTTTTGATCTTGTGGGGTCGGACCCCCAATAGGTGTGTCAACGAGTAAATTTCACTAGGGCAATGTACGTTGTGAAGGGGATCTCTAACAGGGTCCCATACTTCACCTCCTTTTTGTATCTCTCAGGTTCAATCTTGTCTTTGGCGGATTGACCCACTCTTCCTTAAATCTTAAGATTCCTTTTAACAAATGTATGAAAACCTAAAAAATGAAATAAAAAGATAATAAAATATCAAAATGAAGTGAAATTTTGCCTAGTTCACAGAACAACCTTTTTCATAGTGTTTGCACTATGATGACAAGGTTTTTGGCCCTCACTAACCTTCGGAATGCTTCTCTTGACAATTAAAGATGTCAACCCCTACACTAACTTTCTCCTACAACTTGCCCTACTCCCGCGAGGCCCTTCTTGTAGCACCAATGATCCAGTTCGAGACGGGCTTCAGTGTGTTTGAAGTCTTACCCGTCGTAAGTCTTCAAGATTGATTCGAGTTCTAGACCTCCCCTACCAACCAAATCTCAAAGAAAAAAAATGCAACCACAGGGTTCGAAGGCCGCCAGGGCACAAGCTGTAAGTCTGCTAGCAATTGATGAGATTCCTCAACATAAGGAACTCGGTTTATTAGATACCTCTCCTCTCCTTTGAGGTAGTAGGTTCCAGCTGTTAGCTGACAATACTGGAGATGAGAGCCTCCATAGGATTGCCGCTATACTTCTAGCACCACACAATTGTGATAAGGTGAGGGAGAGGCTCACACCCATCACCTAAGCTCACACTCTTCTACAATGGTTGTTCTATTGCTAAGCTTCTCAAGAGGATGGGATGTTCAATATCCCTCAAAATAAAGGACGCAATTCTAAAGATGGAAAGACCTATCTGAATTTTTGTTAAACAACTTTTGGGAAAACGTGTTAATACAGCTGGTATAGATGATACTACTGTCGTTCTAACACTTACAGTAAGCAGGTCAGTCAAGTTCCGGCTGGGTTCGAGAGTACTAGCTGCCAATGATCATAAGGAACCCCAAAAGAGAAAGAACGAGAGAGGATTATTCTCCTATGTGCATGGTCAACGCTTTAGGGAGCAAACTTCCCCTCATTACCCCGATGTCCCCGCCTAGACACCTCGTCTTAAGGCGTCGAATTTTAAGAGGAAAGTGTGGTTACCGAAGAATGTTGTATCAGTACATTCTGAAAGGTATGTTGACCGCAAAATGGATCATGAGTCTAATATTCATGTTGCCTTTGCTTCTGAATCAGTTGTAGAGAAAAGTGACAGTCCAAGGAAGTCCAGATTTAAAATTGACTAAAGAGAAAATAGTTGATGATAAAGGCTCTGAGCAGAAATTTCTAAGCTAGCCAAACAATGAGGGTTAGATATCAACGATAAGGATAACTTCCTGTCCGATTATATGGACGAAGAATTCATGGAAATTAATATGGTCAAAACTTGGTCCACGTCATCTGCGTGTGATGCTCCTAGTGAGGAGAACACCACAGATGAGCTTCGGAGGACCATCCTGACAAGAGATGAACATATCAGTCGTCTGGAGAAGAAAATGGAGGAAATGACCGCCTTGGCTACACTCCATGGACAATCGGAGTCACGACCCGCAGCATCTCCAGTGATTAATCAGCCCGAGATCATACACATTGTAGATGAAAGAAGAGAAGTCGCTTCAGCCAATGAAGATGAACCACCGAGAAGAGATTCGACTCCAAGTTTGCCAGAAAAGGGCATTAAACAGATAGTGGAACAACGAGTTCGGGAGGCCATGGCTCAATCCAAAAGTGGAGCATCAGTTTGAAAGGGTAGAACCTACCTGGAGGAGTTCGATGTCGTGCATTACCATAAAGGCTTCGTACCCCTAACTTTCAAGACATTTGATGGGACAGAAAATCCTTGCCAGCACATAGAACACTTTAGAGCTAGTTGTTGTAACACGGGAGGGAGTGAAGCCCAGTTGTTCCATCAGCTTGTTAGTAGCCTGTCAGGAGTAGCATTTTATTGGTATGTCGAGCTTCCCAATGGAGCAGTAAAGACTTTTATAGAAATGGAAAACATGTTTGTGAAGAGATTCACTGGTGCCCGGCATCATGTTGCCATAGGAGATCTCGTGGTGGAGCGGCAGAAGCCCCACGAGACTTTGGTTGAGTACATTTTGAGATGGAGAAACTTAAGCATGAAATGTGAACCTCATCTACGAGAACAACACGTGAACGAGATACTACTCAAGAGTATCCACGGTCCGGTAGCCTTCATATTTAAGAGTCTCACTATCAAGTCCTTCAAGAAGCTACTCAGCATGGCCAACAACTTGTAAGAAGAAGTCAACACATGGAAACTACAGAAAAGACAGAGAAAACAAAACCCACCAAAGCATACAAAAAAACATCTGACATAGTGGCAACAATCGACAATGAAAAGTATCCAATGAGGATTTAGGCTGAGCAGTTGCCACAGCAGCACAGTCAGTCGTGGCAACACAGTCAGTTGCCTCAGTACAGTCAGGCTCAACAGTATGGTCAGCCTCATGCAAGTAGAGCAGTCAGTCTGGTCAGCAGCAGAGGTCATACATAACAGATAGATGATAGGGTTTGACAATGTCAGAACGACTACGTAAGAACTACACCTTCAAAGACGACGCCATATCAAAGATGTTCAAGAATTTAATTAAAAAGCCCTAGTTCAGATTTCCTGAGCCGAAGAAGCCAGAAGAGATGTACAAGAAGGATCACCCTAACTTTAGCCCCTATCACAAGATGCTCGGACACACCATAGAAAGCTGCTTCATTTTCAAGGATTGGCTCAAGCATAATTACAAAGAAGGGAATATAACAATACCAAAAGGAATACTTGAAATAACCTGAAAGAGGTTCTATAAATGTGATTTTAGCCGAGCCAATCTCACTGATTGATCCATATACCGGCAAAGGTGGATGAAGCACAATTTAGAATGAGCTCAAGAAAGTCCTGGATCAAATCCAGTTTACTCCAAAGAAAGCTGCTATCCAGAGTCTACCGCCAGCCCAATCCAAGATGAAGGCTTTATTGAGGAGGCCACCACAAAAAGAATAGAGAAAGAAGCGGATCGTGAATGAAACTAAGGATGATAGCATGAAGGGTAGGATAGGGTCTACCCCTCTTAGATTGGTTGTTTCGGATTCGGGGGGGTGAAACCCCTCAAAACCCTGTCTTTATACCATTATTTTTATGCCCCTCCAGGGTCTCATAATGATAACATAAACGATATTGGCTACATCCTTACTGTCTCTAGTGATGACGTAACTAATCACAACCTTTTTAACCATGATTTTGATTTCCAAAATGATCCTCAAATCATGATTGCTCCTGATGAGATTGTGTATGAAAATGAAGATGATATCGACAACACCAGAAGTGAGGAGCTAGTCCTCGAATGCAAATAAACTCCACTTGCCATCAACATTGACTTTTTAGATACAGAAGAGCCAGATACAGTAATAGAAGAATCTCTGGGTCCAGAAGAAGAAGAAATAACAGAAGTACATTTAAGAAGTGGCAAGGTGCTACCACCAAGGACAGCTCCAATGGATAAAGGAAAACAGACGATTACTCAAGAAGAAGTATCTCCAGCAACGAAAGAAGTACAAGTTTGAAATGAAATTAAAGATTCAAGCAGAGTAGATTACAACATGCTAGCTCATCTCAGTAAGTTTTCAGCCAAACCAAGCATTTACAACACTTTAATTATGTCAAAGGAGATGAAAGAAAATCTTATCAAGGCTCTACTTTATCCAGATATTTGCTTAGCACAATTTGCTAGTACATCCTCAGATGGAGTTTGCACTTCAAAAGAACAGCCTGGTGTAACCTTCATTGATGAAGATTTGCTATTCAGTACAGCTGATCATAACTATCCGCTCTACATTTCCGTCATCATTAGTAGATTCGTACTTTCCAGTGTGTTAGTAGATCCTAGAGTGTCGCTCAACATAATGAGTCTACGGACACTAGCCTACTTGGACATCGACGCTCGAGAGATTTCTATGGATAAAATGATGCTAAGAGGATTTAACCAGAAAGGAGAAAGTGCCCTCAAATCTATAACACTGCAAATAAAAGTTGGAAACCCAGTAACAACTGCAAAATTCCATGTCATGAACGTAGTAACTTTGTTTAATACCCTGCTTGGTTGGTCGTGGCTTCACTAGTACAATATGGTCCCTTCGTCACTTCACCAATGCATCAAGTACTACAAGAACGGACAAGAACATTTCATTAATGGAGATCCATAACCATTCTCAATACATGAAGTAGGCATTCACGAAGACGCCACCTACTACACTCTGAAGAAAACAGTTTTTCTAAGAGAATTTGTGATAAGTAAAGTTGAAGATTCAGAAGAGCTACAGAAACGGGACCATATACCTCCGCTTCAACAATCTCCCACCACTCCTTCGTAATGAGCTGGTGGAGGTTCTTTTAGTCCAAGCATCTAAGGTCGAGGTTGGGGACGTGGATGAGGGAGGACTCACCAGATTGTTGAATAGACGAAGCTGGTGATCACCATCGATGTAGAAGGAAGCTTTGAAGAAGACAAAGAAACTAAGATGATAAGTCAGAAGAAGCCTCAGTTCAAGATTTCTCTGGATGACAGAGAAATGAATGAATACGAATCGATGTACAATCTAATTAATCATTATATTCAAGCCATGACCTTATCTTTGATCCATCCTCAAAAGGTCAAGAGTATAGGGGTCAAGGAAGTCCATAGTGATGGTGTTAAACCGATCAAATTTTATAAATTTTCTCCTTCTATTTTCGAACCTTGTATAATTCTCAAAGAAAGTGATTCTAATCAATTAATGGAGTTACCTTTTGGTTACTTTTCACCGTATGTACAAAAATTGATTAAACAAGGACATGTGTCAAAACAAATGCCTAAAGATACGTTACAATCATTCAAAAAATTATGGAATACAAAATGAAATACACTCAAATTGAAAGAAGGTCTTCGGTTCGGCACGATCGGACCTGTCGATGACTTAGGATTTTGCATAGTTGTTACTAGTCAACTAGAAGAAGATTGCTTGGACACCCAAGATGAATACAAAGATCAACCAATAGAAGAGGCTTCACCAAAGTTTAAAGAAGAAATCAAATCAACACTTGATGAATTAAAAGAAATTAATCTCGGGACTGAAGAGAAGCCCCGACCAACTTTCATAAGTTTGTTACTCAATAAAGAAGAGGTTACAGACTTGGTCAAGTTGCTATCAGAATCTGAATATTGTTTCGCTTGGAACTATGATGAAATGTCTGGACTATCTCCAGAAGTCGCAGTTCACCTGCTTGGAGTAGATCAAAGTACAATGCCAGTAAAGCAAGCTCCCAGAAGAATGTGACTCGAAATTGAACAGCAAGTTACGACAGAAATAAAGAAATTAATAGACATTAAATTTGTCCGAGAAGAACAGTATCCTACATGGTTAGCCAATGTCATGCTAGTAAAGAAGAAGAATGGACAAATCTGAGTGTGTGTCGACTTCAGGGATTTGAATAAAGTATGTCTGAAAGACAAATTCTCATTTCCAATACTGGAATTAATGGTGGAAATTGCGTCTTCACACAAAATTTTCTCCTTCATGGATGGATTGTCAGGTTATAATCAAATCAATATGGCTCCAGAAGACGCAGTGCTTACAGCATTCAGAACTCCGATCAAAATTTACTGCTACACCGTGATACCGTTTGGATTGACGAACGCCGGAGCTACTTACCAAATAGCAATGACAAACATCTTTGATGACCTCGTTCACAACTAAGTGGAATGCTACTTGAATGATTTGGTCATCAAGAGTAAAGTAAAAGAAAACCACCCAAACAATTTGATGATCATATTTCAAAAATTATGGCAATACAATCTAAAGTTGAATCCCTTAAAGTGCGCTTTAAATGTTACCTCCAAGAAATTTCTAGGATACATTATCCGTCATCGGGGAATCAAAATCGACCCAAAGAAGATTAAAGCTATCATAGAACCTAAAGCCTTGAAACAACTACGTTCATTTTCAAGGAAAATTGGCATATCTAAGATGCTTCATATCTAATCTGTCATGACAGTGTCTACCCTTTTTGAATTTACTTCGAAAGGATGTCAAATTCGTTTGGGAAGAGCCATGCCAATGAGTTTTCGAAGATATTATGTGGTACTTGATGACACCTCTTGTTTTAGCAGTCCCTATCTCGGGTAAACCATTGATTATTTATACTGCAGCTTTAGACGAGTCCCTTGGGGCATTACTTGCACAAGTCAATGATGAGGGTAGAGAGAACTCACTCTACTACCTGAGCCAACGTCTTATACCCGCGGAAGTAATGTATCCTCCTATTGAGAAACATTAGCTTTGGTTTTTACCGGTCAAAAGCTTAGAGACTACATGTTATCTCATAAGGTCAACCTAATTTCAAAAGTAAATCCATTGCAATATTTAATGACCCGACCAACACTTTTTGGATGCTTATCAAGGTTGTCAATGATATTATTGCAATTTGACATAACTTTTGTGCCCCTACACGCTATTAAAGGGCAGATTCTTGCAGATTTTCTCACAGCGCACCCACTGCCAGCTGGGTCCCCGCTCAATGACGAACTACCAGATGAACAAATACTACAATAAGAGCAGCCCAGTGCCAGATGTTAGGAAATGTACTTCGATAGAGCGTCACCAGCCCGAAGAGACAAAGGATAACAGACAGTGATACCCGACAGAGCAGAAATTGGTTTGGTCTTCGTAACTCCAGATCAGGCGATGCTGAGATTCTCCTACCATTTGACAGAGCTGTGTACCAATAACAAAGCAAAATATGAAGCTCTAATCACCAATTTGGAATTAGCGATACTAATGGAAATAAAAGACATTGACATTTATGATGACTCACAACTCATCATTCAACAAGTGGCAGGACAATACAAAATTTTGAAGCCAATGTTAGAAGAATACCACTAGTACACAATGAAATTACTCGAGCAAATTACAAGTGTGATATTTTATAGGATTCCTCGAGCAGCTAATGCCCACACGGACACTTTAGCTAAACTTATCGAAGAATTGGCTTGTCCACCATAAGATTTTATAGATATTGGTGCGACTTTTTTAATTTGCAAAAATTAATGAACTTATATATATATATATATATATATATATATATATATATATATATATATATATATATATATATATATATATATATATATATAATTTAACTTTAAAAGTCATGGTTGCGGCTTGCATGGCTCTGCTAGGGTTTGGGGGTCAGGTATGACCCCCTAGCGGCGTAGTCTGTCTTCCTGGTGGCTGGTAAGTGTTTGCTGGTGGCTTGGACGGTTGGGTCCTTGGTTGGGGGTGTTTTTGAAGCTGTTTGGTCCTTTCTGGGTTTCTTCTTATTTGAATTTTTGGCACTGTTCCATTGGTTCTGCACCTGATTTTTGCTTCCTGTTGGCTGGGTTTCTCTGGATTTTTGTTTTCCTTTTCTTCTGGTTGGTGGTGTTGGTGTGATTTTATGGCTGCCAACTAGCCTTTTAATGCTGAGGGTATTTCACAAAAGGTCAAAGTTTCATATGCTAGTGCTGTCAGTAATGGGTCTCATGTTCCCAGAAACTTTGAACATTTAGTTTTCCCACAGTCCCCATATGATGCTGCAGCAGGTAAGAAAGAAGTTCCTTTTATCCGACCTCTGGGTACTAAAAAGGGGAAGCCTGCCATCAGATTCACCTTCTCGAAAATGGCTATTTTAACTGAGGCTGTCAAGTTTACTCTTATTGGACAATTTCAATATGGACACCTAAAGATGGAGTTGGTTAGAAAATATTTTGAAGATTTTCAAACTGTTGGTCAATGGAAGTTGGGTCTAATGGATGGGAGACACCTTCTAATCAGGCTGTCAAGTAAGGAAGACTATGCTAGGCTCCTAGGCAAGCAAACTCTCCTAATTGTTGGGACACCAATGAAGATAATCAAGTGGACCCCTGACTTTGATCCAAATAATGAGCCTCCCATCAAACCTCTTTGGTTTAAGTTCCCTAATCTGCCCATTCATTTGTACCACACCAATGCAATTTTCCAAATCAGTAGAACTTTGGGCACCCCACTTAAGGTGGATCCTCCCACTCAAGACATGAGGAGTGCTGCTACAGCTAGAGTGTTGGTGGAGAGGGATGTCACTCTCCCAGAATTGGATAAGGTGTGGATTATCACAAATGATGAAAAGGAGGGATTTTGGCAAGAAGTGGTGTTGGAGCAAAATCCACTTTTCTGCCTCCATTACAGGATGTTTGGACAGTCAAAAGAGAAATGCTATGGATTGAGACCCCCTCTAAGAAAACCACCTGAGGTTAAGGCTACTGCTCCTCATGTCCCAGAGGTGGAGGTGGTTCCACCAACAAATATCTCTCTGGATTTGACAATTGAAACTCCTGAAATAGTGGTTGATGAGGTAGGTACTGTTACTGGGCAGTGCAATTTGGCTGCTGTGGAACCTATATTGCGGGATGATGTGGGAGAATCTGTCTTGCTGTCTATGCTTAATTTTATTCCAACAGATGACACTGATGTTTTGGAACTTCTGACAGTACAACTTTAGAAGTTAAGGTGGCAGCACCCACACAGGACCAGTTGATGACTATGCAAGATAAAATGGAGAATGATTGGCTGATTCAGAAAGCAAAAAAGAAGAAAAAATTGACTACTGAACTTCAGAAATTAGTTGACTCCCCCCCAGCTAACCTTTACTGTAACCCCACTCCTACTCACCCTGGTTCCCTACCCAGTACTAGTAGGACCAGAACTAGATCCAAATCCCAACTTTCTCTTCCACCCCCAAACCATCCATACCCTCTGATGTTTAATTTCCTTTGCTGGAACATCAGGGGTGTTGCTCACCCCTCCTCTCTAAAAAGATTACATTATCATTATATGAAACAACACCTTTGGTGTTTAGCCATTGTTGAACCCATGGTTCACAAAAACCCCCACAAATACATCTCTAAATTCCCAGGTTGTTCTCTTTTTACCAACATATCTAATAAAATTTGGATTATTTGCAGAAAGGAAATCCATTAGACTGTGGTTTAGGACCACCCTTAATTTGTCCATCTGGCTTTGCATTTGAATGGTCATGATTTTGCTGTCACCTTTGTGTATGAGGGCTTTACCAGGGTTACTATGAAAGAGCTTTGGACTGAGCTGCTGAATATTAGTTCTAATATTACTACCAGCTGGATCATTGGTGGTGATTTTAACTGCTTGGGGTCCACTGCTGAAAAGTCAGGGGGCAGGCCTCCAGCTATTTCAAGCATAACTAATTTCAATGACAACATACTCATAGCTGGTATTTATGATTTGGGATTTCTGGGCCATCCCTTCACTTGGAGAAGAGGGAAGACTTAGGAAAGATTGGATAGGTTTCTCGCCAACAATTTGTGGTATCAAACCTTTCTCCATACTTATGTTACTCATTTGAATTTTGCTGGGTCTGACCATAAACTCCTCCTCATTACTATCACTGCTACTGAACACCCTACCATTCCCCCTCCTTTTAGATTTTTGAACTGTTGGTCTGGCCACCCAAATTTCCTGGACATTAGATCTTCCAACTAGACTGGCTGCCACCATGACAACCCTCTCATTCAGTTACAGCAGCTACAAATTAAAGTTGGGAAGGCTCTCAGAGCCTGGAGCTGGAACAAAATTGGAGACATCTTCAAAACGTGGAGTTGGCTGAGAAGGAAGTGTCTGCATTGGAAGCTGTTATTTTCACCAATCAGGACAGGTATGGGGACCTTGTTGCCAGTTAGGAAAGACTTATCCTTGCTGTGGAACTACAGGAGCAATTTCTTAGATAAAAAGCTGCCATTAACAAATTCAAAGATAGGGATAAGAACACCAAATTTTATCATGCTTATATTAAGCACAAAAGAAAATGCAATGCAATTCACTCTATCAAGAATGAGCAGGAATGACTATCCAAAATGAGAATGATATTGCTACTGATGCTGTGTAATTTTTTAAGAACCTGTTAACTCATGATAATTGTACTAGACCTCCTATTGATGCTAGCCTGTTTACTGAAGAGTATAACTACATTAGCTCCCTTCACCTGACTGAACCACCTTCTGAGGAGGAAATTTGGACAGTTATTAGTTCCATGGATGGCTCTAGAACTACTGGCCTAGATGGTTTCACTGCTGACTTCTATAGGAAGACCTGGGCTATTTACAAAGGTGCTGTTGTCCAAGCTATTCAGAGATACTTCAGGATCTGTGAGCTGCCCCAATAATTTCATGCCTCTACCATTGTTCTCATCCCCAAGTCAACTATTCTCAAAGATTGGAACCAGTTCAGACCTATCAGCCTAACTTCTGTAATAAGCAAAGCCATCAGTAAGATCTTGGTGGGGAGACACCAACCACATCTGAAACACATTATCAGCCCAAACCAAGCAGCATTTGTCCAAGGAAGGTCAATTACTGATAATATTATTCTTGCTCAAGAGATGATTTTAGATCTGGACAGACCATGTAGGGGTGGGAATCTAATTTATAAACTGGACATTAAAAAGGCTTATGATACAATTGATTGGAACTTTATTTTGGTAATCCTTCAGGCTAGAGGTTTCCATCTGGATTTCTGCACTCTCATTAAGAGATGGCTTCAATACAATCAACACTCCTTTCTTATCAATGGCCAATGCTGGGGTGGCTTTACTGCTACTAGGGGTCTCAAACAAGGGGATCCTTTGTCTCCCACCATTTTCATACTTGCTATGGATTATCTGTCCAGATTGCTGGAATCCCAAGTCTCCCCCTACCACTATGCCAACTACCACCACAGGTCCAATATCTCTATCTCCCACTTAATTTATGCTGATGATATTATTCTTTTTTTCAGAGCTAGCAAACCTGCTGTGAAGAAAGTCATCCACTGTATTGAGACTATCCAACTGGTCTCTGGACTTTATTTCAATCCAGAGAAGTACACTCTTCTATTCCCTGATAAAAGCTCTTCTTCCACCACTCGCTCGTTTCTGCAATATACTGGGTTTTCTAGAGCCAATTTTCTTATGAAGTTCTTGGGTGTTCCTCTCACCAAAGGCAGGTCCAAGCAGCTGCAATTTGATGAGATCATTCATAAGATTTAGACTCAATTGGCTAATTGGGCTCACTCCTTTCTCTTTATTGGAGGGAGAATTACTCTCCTCAATAACATTCTCACTACTTTCCCTTCTTATGTGCCACAGATGACTTGCATGAAAAAAAGTACAAGAATTCAATTGGAAAGGATTTTCTACAGATTTCTTTGGTCTGGGCATAGAAAACAGATTCATTGGGCTAGTTGGCAAAAACTAGCTAAACCATTTGGGGCTGCTGGAGTGGGTTTTAAAGGCCTAACTCAGTTGCAGCAGGTTAATTTCTGTAAGCTTTGGATCAAATTCAGACAACAACACTCTCTTTGGGCCAAGTTCATGCTAGGGAAGTATTGCAAGGAACACCATCCCACTTATGTACAAGAAATGCTTGGCTCCTCTAGAGTTCGGAAACAGATGCTAAGATGCAGGAACCTCACTGATAATCTGTATAAATGGGAGTTGGGGAGAGGGGACATTATCTTCTGGAAGGACCAGTGGTGTCTTGCTATTATGCTCATTCCCATCCCCAACATTCCATTTACTCAATTTTCTATTGTTGAGTGCTGGGATGGGGATGATTGGTCTATCCCAGCTTTGAGACAACTTCTACAGGAAAATTTTGTGGCCTAGGTATCCAAAATTCCTTTTAACAGATCTAAACCTGACACTATAAACTGGCACAATAGCCAACAACATAGCCTGACTAAACAGATCTATCAAACCATTCATCATTGGACCAAAGTGGCTTAGGGGACTCAGATTTGGAACGAATTCTTTACACCATCCATGTAATTCCTCAATTGGAGAATATTGCACAGATGCATTAATACTGATGATATCCTTAAGTTAAAGGGTTTTAGGGGTCCCTCAAAATGCTATCTTTGTCACTCATTTTGAGTATATTACACATTTATTTTCAGCTATCTGTTTTCACAGCAAGTCTGCAAAGATTTAACTGCTCTTTTCAACATCAACACCATGCAGCTGGATTGGCTAGAACTATCTACCTGTTGGAAATCTTGGCATCTGGCTAAATTGGGAGTCATCCCATTTATTATTTCCTGGTTCATATGGATGCACAAAAATAGTATTAAATTTGAGGCCAAGCCTCCTAGTGTGCCAATTGTGGTGGGAAACTACCAATCTTATATATTAAAGTTGATCAAATACTAGAAATTCCCCAACATTTTGAAAATAACCCCCCGGGACTACCCTCTAAAGTCAAAATTATTCAAATTATGTGGAACACTCCTAATCATCCCTTTATTAAAGTAAATACTGATAGTGCCTTTTCTGCTATGAAGGCTGGAATTGGTGGCATTTTCAGGGATCCCAAAGGCAAGTGTCTTTGATTTTTTAATGCTCCTGCTGCAACCTTAGACCCACTTGAAACTGAGCTTATGGCTGTTTATTAGGCTATTTCTTTGGCTCTTTTTTACAACTGGCACCATCTGGTCGTGGAGGGGAACTCAGAATCTTTACTCAACTACCATGAGAAGGATCTTCCCCCACCTTGGCATCATTCTCAATGGGTTAACATAATCCAAACGATATCCTCCCAGCTTTCAATCTAATTCTCTTTTATCCATAGAGAGGGAAACTGGCCAGCTAACTGGCTTGCTAAAAGAGGGCTTACCACTATGGACATTATTGTTTCTGCATCTCCAGCCTCCCCAACTGTCATTTCTGATTGAGGCTGATGTTTTAAAGGCTCCACATTTTAGAATTGTCCATGCCTAGAGGGGTAGCCATTTAGTTCTTAGCCTACTGTTGTGTTTTTGCTGTTTGGATGAGAGCTGCTTCCCTCAGCTGATGATCACTTTTGCCCTGGAACAATAGAGGTTTTCTTTTAGGATCGGGTTTACTATTTTTCGATTTGGGTATACTGGTTATTTGTTCATTTTTTGGTCCCCTGTGTTTTTTCCTTGTTTCTTGCTTGTGTGGAGTTGTAATGTGGAAAAGGGACCCATAGGACTTTTCATGTAATGTCTTTTTTGTTAATTAGATGGGGATCCTTTTCTCCTTTCTTTTAAGTATATATATATATATATATATATATATATATATATATATATATATATATATATATGCATATATATAAATAAATAAATAAATAAATATATATATATATATATATATATATATATATATATATATATATATATACGGATAATATAATAGTGCCCTCCAATCCCAACTTCTTCACTGTTGAAGCTAAACGGATGCACTCAATTGATATTCGGGATAAATTTCTTCAACAAAAGGCCTCCATTAATCATTTTATGGAGGGAGATCGAAATATCGCCTACTATCATGCCTACCTCAAATATAAGAGGAAATGTAATTTCATACACGAGCATCAAAAAGGAGAATGGGGATTGGATCTCCAACCACTTGGAGATTGGTAGAGATGCTACCCGCCACTTTCGGTCTCTACTACAATAACACCCAATTAAGAGAGCCGACATAAACACTCGCCCTTTTCATCGATCATTATAATTTTATTAGTCGGCTTAATCTCACTTGCTCCCCCAATCGAAGAGGAGATCCGGCGGGCCATTAAATCTATTGATAGCTCTAAGACTGCAGGCCACGATGGGTACACTTCGATTTTTACATTAAGGCTTGGGGGATTATTAAAGCCGAGGTGATTGCCTGCCATCACCGGTTTCTTTACGGAGAAGACATTCCTCAATACTTCCATGCTTCCAACTTTGTTTTAATCCCCAAAGACATTGTACAAACAAGTTGGGATCATTTCAGACCCATTAGCCTCACATCTGTGATCAGCAAAACTATTAGCAAAGTGTTAGTCAACAGACTCCAACCCATTTTGGAGAAAGTTATCGGTCCCTAACTAAGCGGCTTTTGTCAAAGGCGAGGTCTATTGTCGATAATATCTCGTTAGCACGGGAACTTCTATTGAATTTGAACACTAAGTGCGAAGTGGCAATTTAATTTACAAGCTTGATATTAAAAAGGCATATGATACCATTCACTGGGACTTTCTTATAGATACTCTTACGACGAGGGGATTCCGAATTCTTTACGTAATCTAATCAAAAGATGGTCGGGGGCTAATGCCCACTCTATTACTGCTTAATGGGTCTACTTGGGGCTATTTCTCTACCTCTAGGGGTCTTAAGCGAGGAGACCCACTCTCTCCCACCCTTTTCATCCTGGCTATGGACTACTTCTCCAAATTACTTGAACCATGCTAGCATAACACACCCCTCCAACAGGTATCATCATAAGTCCAATATCTTAGTATCTCACTTAGTTTATGCGGATGATGTCATGGTTTTCTCCAATGCTTCCAAGAATGCTTGTCAAAATGATTGTCAAATGCTCGAACTCCTTCCAAGCAATCCTCCGGTATGGTGTTCAACAAGACCAAAAGCTATCTCCTATTTCCATCAAATCTTCCTGTGGAGGTCGAAAGCTGGATTATTAACTTCACCGGCTTCACTAGCACTCACCGCCTCTTAAGTATTTAGGGGTACAGCTTGATATGGGCAGAACAAAGCAAAGGCATTTTGAAGGCATTCTACAGAAAATCAACTCTTATTTGGCAAATTGGACTCATAAGTACCTTTCCAGTGGAGGTAGGATAACCATCTTGAAAAGTATTCTCACAACATTGCCTGCTTATGTTCTCCAGATGACCACTATGAACAAAGGAATCCAAACTCTCTTTGAAAAGGCTTTTAACAAATTTCTTTGGGCTGGCCAAAGAAAACAGTGTCATTGGACCTCCCGGACCAAAGTGGCTAAGCCTACCGAGTCGGTGGATTGGGGTTTAAAACCATACAGCAGATTATTCAAGTGAACCTATGTAAGCTTTGGATCAAATTTAGATCCCGGAACTCTCTCGGGCCAAATTTCGATGGGCAAATCGCATAGCCGCTCCACCCGACCACAGTTAGCAGCGAAATGGGAGACTCTAAGCTATGGAAAGCTATGCTCAGAATCAGGCTTCAAGCTGAAAGTTTGTTTAGCTGGCACTTGGGAAAGGGTGATCTCACTTTTTGGTTGGATAACTGGTGTCCAACTGAATGGCTCAACCCTGGTACTAATATCCCCAACCTTAAACTCAAAGTATCTGAGTGCTGGGCTGGGGCTAGTTGGTCTTTGGAGGATCTCCAGACCGTGCTTACTCCTGAATCTGCTAGACAGGTGGCCACCACTAATTTTGACGAGCAGAAACAAGATTCTATCACACGGCAATCCTGTGCCCGAGCATAGTTTGTCTAAAGCCATCTACTCCAAACTTTACCGAGTGGGAGCTCATCCCTTGAAGTGAGTGTCCCTGGAACAAATCTTTATCACCATCTATGACTTTCTTTACTTGGAGAACTTTCCCGAAGATCCTTCCTACCGATGACATCCTCAAATTAAAAGGATTGAGAGGCCCTTCTTGCTTGTAGACTTTGCATGAGGGAGGAAGAATCTATCAAGCACTTGTTTTTTAAATGCAGATTTTCTCGGCTTGTTTGGAGGTTAATCTTTCAACGACTTGCCAACTCAACACACTAAGTCTCTCTTGGGATTGCCTCTACTCTTGCTTGGTTAGGTTGGAACAAGCAAGGGATTGGTGCGAGTCCCTCTTATTTGTGCTCGGTTCCTTTGGATGGCTAGGAACAAGGCCACCTTTGATGACATATTACCCAGTGAACAAAAAGTTGCACAAAATTGCCTCTCCTACATCCAAAAACTCATCAGATATAACAATTTCTCAAATATCTGTGGGCTAGAGACCACACATGAGACACCTTCCCATAGAATCACACTAATAAAATGGCAACCCCCCTATCCCCCTTCCTCAAACTAATTTATAATGGTCGCCTGCACCGAGGATGGTGCTTGGATTTGGTGGCATCTTCGGGAATCATATTGGTAGATGTATGCTTTTTTTTCATGCACCGACTGAGGCTGCCGATACTTTGGAAGCTGATCTCATTGCCATCTTTGGGGGCTCTCCATGGCCATTAGTCGTAACTCGGTACAATATTATCGTGGAAGGTGATAGTGAGAAAACCATTACAATGTTGAACCTCTGCCCCTCCAACCTTCCCTGGCACCATGGTCACTGGAGGAGTAGAATCCATGCCATAGTTTCCAAACTCAATGTTCAATTCACCTTCATTCACAAGGAAGGGAATCAACTCGCTAGTTGGCTAGCTAAATTTGGAGCTACTTCCCATAATGTGAGGGCTTCAACCATCATTCCTACACAGACTAAAGACCCTTATCAACGAGTGATAATCTTTACGCCCCTTACATCAAGACTGCTACTTGATTCCCCAATTTTGGTGCCTGGGATTATATGATGTCTCCACCGGCTCCACTCGCTACTTGGTCTCATGTCTGATCTTCTGGATTTATGCAAGGATCCTTATCTCATCCATCAATTTGATATGGACATACTGATTTACTGCCCGCTTCCAGATCTCACTACAACACCTGAGTATAGCTTCAGGAAGAGTGGACTAGCTATTAGCTTGCTAGGAGAACTTGTTATCTCTCTCCGTTTTGTTCTCTTGGTTGAACAAGATGTCATTTTCTCTGCTTGCTATTTAGTTAGAGCTGTTCTCTTAGTTTATGTCATAGTTTTGTTTTGGGTGGTGTTGTATTAAGTTGGGGCTCTACCATTATTGGTAAGGTTTTTGTAATTATAGTTTTTAGTAACATGTAGGGAGCCTCTTGTTGCTCCTTTCCTATAAAAATAAAAAATAAAAATAAAAAATAAAAATAAAAAAGAAAAAAAAAAAAAAAAATACATATATATAAATATATATATATATATATAGTATAGATGTATATATATATATATATATATATATATATATATATATATATATATATATATATATATATATATATATATATATATATATATGTATGTATATATATATATACATCTATATATATATATATATGTGTGTATATATATATATATATATGTATATATATATATATATTTTTTGGTTGAAAACACGTGTATATATATATATATATATATATATATATATATATATATATATATATATATATATATATATATATATATATATATATATATATATATATATATATATATATATATATTCATTCAGGCAAAAGTCAACAAAGTTTACATACATCTAATATAGGGAATATCCGTCAAATCCCCAAAAGTAAAAGCTTTAAAGGATCATCGGGTTTAACGGAAAAAATAATCCTTTGAGCTGCAAGTAGCATGTTTGGCCAACCGAGTTAGCGGGTTGGTTACCTTCTCTAAAGATATGAGACCACTTGAGGGTGAGAGAGCCAAATGTAGAGAGCAATGTTCTGTAAGGGTATACCAAATTCCATGGAGGAGGGGATAATCCTTGTATTATATTAACAAGCTGCTGGTTCAAAGCTTTAGCAGTAATTAGGGCCCAATAAGTAGCTTGGAGTTCAAAGTGGAGAGCTGACAGTGAGATGATAGGTACTTGGAAATACCACAGTAACTTACCTCCAGAATTTCTACAACCGCCCAATTCCAAGCGGCAGAGTTAGTGAAACTCCCATCTATATTTATTTTTATCCATGGTGGAGGTGGAAGGGACCACTTCAGCAATGTAGGTTTTCTTTTATTAGTGGGCTCCAACGGTGGCTTCTTACTCGAAAAGCTGCGAGCAGTTAGCCACCATATGATTAATATTGCAAGTTCTGTTGTCAAACTTCACTTGATTCCTATGCATCCAAACAAACCAGCAGATAACTAAAGGTAAATGGAACCATTTTTCATTTTTCCAGTCCTCCCAGCAAGCCTCCCAATTGAGCCAATTGTAATTAAGGTGATTAAGATGGAATTGTTGTAAAACAGTAATCCACACCTGTTTAGTGACAGTGCAATGGAGAAAGAGGTGGGAAAATGATTCTTCCTGAGCTTGACATAGCCAACATCTGGAAGCAAGTCTTAGGCCTTTGAGTTTTAAAATATCATCTAATGGAAGGTAATGATGGAACATTCTCCAGCAGCAGTAAGACATAGAGGGGGATAAAAGCCTGGTCCAGATTTTCTCCCCCCAAGAAGTATCAGGCCAAAGTTGAAGTGAGCTATGAATCATTTGATTGAAAGATTTTTTATTAGACTGCTTCAGTAGGATTCTATCAGGTTTAGTTGGATTAATAGGGATTTGAATAATCTGTTGTATGCTCTCCCCATCCAAAATTCATTCAGCTTGTTGACATTCCAGTGATCCTCCACCCAAAAATCTGCAACAGTTAGATGGTGATTGAAATCAGCAGTAAAATTTAAAGTACCATCTCCTATCCAGTTGTCATAATAAAAATTCACCTCCCCCTTGCCCACTTCCCAGCAGAAATACCGATTGGCCATATCCCTAACTTTCAACAAACTTCTCCAGGTGCTTAGAATCCCCTTGTCTTGGCACTACTGAATTTGGGTGAGCTTTCCAGCAATACTTATCAAATAAGAATTTTGCCCACATGGTATCTTTCCTTCTGAATTTAATCCACTGCTTACAATAGAACAAATGGCTCATCTGTTGGAAATTTCTCAGCCACTAGTCCCCTGACCTTGTTTGGTTTACAAACCTTGTTCCATATAGCCCAATGATATTGTTTAGTTTGGCCTTCCCGCAGAAATTTATTAAACATTGTTTCTATCATTTTCCGAGTGCTCTTTTTCATTCTAACTATTTGTAATCGATAAAGGGGAAAGGTTGAGAGTATACTCTTAAGTAAAGTTAATCTTCCACCATTAGATAGAAAGGTATTAGTCCAAGCAGTTTAATGTTGATGTAATGTTCCTAACAACTTCATCATACCGAGATTGCTTCCTCCTTCCTTTATTTAACTCGCACTCCTAAATATTTCAAGGGGAGATCGACGACTGAAAACCCCGTGTACTCTTTCACCCACTGTTTATGTTTGAACCCTTTCCCGACCAAAAATTGACACTTCCTTTGGTTTAATTCCAGACCTGCTACCAAGGCTAGGTGATCAGTCAGTTGCAAAGTTTTCTTTACAGCAAGCTTACTTCCATTGGTGAAAATGATGACATCATCAGCATATGCCAAATGACTTATAATATGTGAAGAACCATGCTTAAAATGAAGATAAGGATAAAGTGTTTGAGCAGCATTCAGAGTTCTGGAGAAGTAATCAAAAGCCAAGATGAAGATGGTTGGAGAAAGTGGGTCTCCTTGTTTCAGCCCCCTACCAGCTTTGAAGAAACCACAGCTGCAGCCATTAACCAGGACACTGTAATAGGCATTGGACAGCCATCTTTGAATTAAAGTACAAAAAGCAGGATGGAAACCTCTTGCTTTAAGTACTAGATCAATAAATTTCCAACTGATAGTATCATAGGCCTTTTTAAGATCCAATTTGAGAAGTAAATTATGTCCCGTACATTTCTTATCAATATCAAGTAACAATTCCTGAGCCAAAAGACAATTATCAATAATAGTTCTGCCCTGCACAAAAGCAGATTGGTTAGAGCTGATCAATTGGTTAAGATAGGGTTGTAGTCTCCCCACAAGAATTTTGCTAATAATTTTAGAAAAAGTAGAAGTAAGACTGATAGGTCTGAAATCAGTCCACTGAGTTATTTGAGTTCCTTTGGGAATAAGAGCAATGCTAGCAGCTGCAAAATATTTAGGAAGATCAGACCCAAGAAAGAAAGAATGAACTGCCTGAATAAGATCAAGCACCCACAATATCCCAAGCTTTAATATAAAATGTTGAAGTGAACCCATCCGGACCAGCTGTTCTATTACCATCAATGCTATTCAATGCCTGCATTATCTCCTGTTTATTGGGTAGGGAAGTTAAATTAAGCTGATTCACATAATCTTGATGATCAGAAAACTTCTCAGCAACAAATGAAGTAGAGGATATAGGCTGTTCAACAAACAAATTCTGAAAATGTAATACAGCACTTTGTGAAATAGAAGATTGATCAGTAACCCAATTGCCAGCCTCATCTTCGATTTTAAGTATAGCATTTATTTTTCTTCTGTGTTTAATGATTGCATGAAAATACTTAGAATTCCTGTCCCCATAAAGGTATTTGTTCACAGCAGCTTTTTGCTGTAGAAAAGCCTCTTCCCTTTCCAGGGCTTGGAAAAAAAGAGACTGGGCATTTTCAAGCTCATACGCCTGATCCCCTCCCAAATCATTAGCAGCTTCCAACAAATGAACTTTGGCTTCTGCATCTTTAACTTGTTGAAAAACATTACCAAACTGATTCTTATTCCACAATCTTAGTTTAAAAGCTACATTCTTTCGTAATCTCCATAGTCTCACAAGAGGACTGCAGCTAGTGTGATCAAAAACATTCCAGGCTCTGTGCACTTCAGCTAAAAAACTATTGTGAGTGCACCAAACATTGAGAAATCTAAACTGGGAGTACCCTTTGTAAGAACTGAAAGAAATCTGGATCAGTAGTGGGGAGTGGTCAGATGTTGCTCTGTGTAAATGCTGCACTTGAGTTATGGGAAAGGTGTTGAGCCATAGATCATTAGCTAAAACTCTATCAATTCTCTTAAGAAACTTACCTCTCTTCCATGTGAAAGGGGTACCAATGTAGCCTAGATCAAATAATCATGCATTAGTGATATTCTGAGAGAATTGTAACATGGTATTAAGGTCGGAGTTCTTCCCCCTTTTTCTCACTCGGGATCTCTAATGCGGTTAAAATCCCCACCGACAATCCAATTGGAAGGGTTATTAGTACTTGATCCGCCACGACTCTTTCCAAAGAGAATCTCTATCCATAGGAGTACACCCAAGCATAAATGATAGTAGATCACTTCCGGAAAGAATCCAATCCAAACCGTAAATGTAGAAATTGATAATTATCAAGTTGAACATTGCAGTTTAGCTCCTTTCTTGTAAAAACCCGGATCTTATTATTACAAGTTGGAGTGAAAATGGAATCCAGAAATCTTTTAGTAAATTTAGAGATGTTGGTATGCACCATAGGTTCAAGTAAGGCTATAATCCAAGGTTTAAAAGTCCCGTTAAGATGTAATAATCTATTAAGGGTGCCGGGACTTGCCACACCCCTAACACTCCAACAAATCGGATTAATCATGGTGTAATGCCTTACCGACCCTAGTAATTCTAGGGGGTGTTGCATCGAATGATCCGGACCAATAATATTAGACTTAGATAAATTTTGCAGCTCCATAATATCTTCTCCTCCTTCTACTTTTCTGTTGAGACCAAGCACCATCAGCAGTAGTTGCTAAATTCTCAAGAATGATTTGGGCAGATTCCCCAGTTATGGGACTTGAGGGGGTTATAAAAGTGGCACCTGCATCAAAGTAACTGCGGATCACTTCCTTAGTAGCATCAACTCTCTGTACAGTACTTGTGATCCTAGGTGTGGTGGCAGCTGTAGGCTCCTTAACAACAGTGTTGGATAAATCATTCTGTTGTAAATTCTTTGTCCTCCTCCTCCTACTTCCTTGCTGAGACCAGGCCCCTTCTGCATCAGAATTATTTGGACTCACATCAACGAACTGCAGTAATAAATACAGACATTATTCATAACATTGTCTCTAATCTCAATTGGTAGATCCGCATATTTCCCAATAGTCGCACGCCTAATTTGAGCTGCATAATTTTTAAAATCCCCCTCCTTATTAACGGGCCCATTAAGACTCGGATTAAGAATTGCAAGTTGTTCATTATTAAAGTCCCGGGTAGTAGCTAAGACGATGCTAATCGGAATCACCTGGAGATATAGGTGGATTGTCGATCTTCTTAGTAACCTTATTATTGACATTATAAGGTCTTAATTCGAGGTGGAGTTTAAAGCATTGTTCCATGGTGTGTCCAAATAGGTGGCGAGTGCTTGCAATACAATGGTTGATATTCCATAACAATGGGTTGCCGGCATCCATTATTAGCGATACCTAGCCAAACCCCATCCAGATAAGGTTGAGTAATGTCTCTTTCTACTAGAAATCTTGCATTGGAAATCCCGGTAACATTAGCGAGAGGGGATATCAAGTTTAAGTGGCCTCCCCATAGCATCGGCTATGTCATAGATGATTCTATGATTGTTAAAGGGAAGTTTTAAGTTAGGAAGACTGAACCACACTGGAACAATAGGTGGTTCTTTAGTTGGATCAAAGTCCATTGTCCACTTGAGGAGCTTCATGGGTTTCCCATCTATCATGATAACTATTTTAGAAAATACCTGCGCATAATCCTCCTCCTTAGCAAGCTGTAACATAATGTGTCTACTGTCAAAAACCCCTAATTTCCAACTGCCCACCAGCTTGAAATCATCAACAGCTTTTCTCAAAATATCAAGTTTAGGATGGCCAAACTGGAATTTCCCTACCAAGGTAAATTTATAGGGCTCCGAACAGCTTCAGAATCTCCTCCTCAGTGAAAATCAGAGCCAGCTTCCCAGCCTTCCTAGTACATTTTCTAATAAACTCACACTCAGCTTTCCCCTCCATTGCATCATGAAATAATTGAGGGAACACCAGTTTATCTCCTAGAGTGGTCCCACCATCTTTCCTCACTATAACTTCAGCAAATGTACCCCTCCCAACAAAGTGGGGATCAGCCCGAGTGAGATCTTGAGCCATTGTCAATGTAACGAGTACCACAACAAAAATTCAAAAATAAAGAACCGGGAAGGGAGAGAAAATCTCCCCCACCCAAAAACAAAGGAAGAAAAGAGCTGAGAAGGCTTCCAGCTTCTTACCAACCACCTGCCTCCACCCCGCACCCGACACGACCGCTCACCTTACCTGTTACCTCCATGGAAACCCTAGCAGAGCACCTCCCTCCAAACCAGACTCGCCATTTTTATATATATTATGTATATATATATATATATATATATATATATATATATATATATGTATATATATATATATATGTTTATGTATATATATATATATGTATATATATATATATATATATATATATATATATATGTATATATATATATATACATATATATGTATATATATATCTACATATATGTATATATCTACATATATGTATATATATATATATGTATATATATATATACATATATTGATTTAGTTTTATAATGAGTCACACAATTAAATGCAAGTATACGTATCGCTCAAGTAATACAAGGCTCTACATTCTAAACTTATAGCAAGTTAAAATAACACAAGACTAAATTTATAACAAAGTTCAGTTGTTAGAAAGAGTCTTCCTCCTCTCCAATTATAATATAATGATTATTGTGACATAGATTAGTGATGCAAATGTATTGTGCCAAATAGGAGCATTTCTATTCTTTACCCATATCTCAGCGTATAAGGAAAATTGGTTAATCCTATGTTCAGTCCCCAAATCTGTGGTTAGGCTGGGAGGATAATGGCTCTCACTCCAGAGTTCCCACTTCCCTTCCCCTGAAGGCTAACTCTCGCTTTAGTTTCCAAACATTAGGACCAATTAAGGATTTCAGCCTGTCACTCTGAAATCTCCAATTCTTTGCCCATCAAAATATATTTCCCTATTTATTTGCACTTAATCCCCATGAATTACATCTCTCATTCATGGATATTGAATGTGACCTTCACTTTTGTTTTGGAACTCATAATCCTTTCAGAACATATGATTCCCAGCAAGTTTTAACAATTCAATTGGTCATATCAAAAAGCAAATGAAGTTTGAAGTGGAAGGGTCATCACAAATTCTCCATAATAAATCAGCACATCGTTTCCATATCACAACATCAACACATCACATGAAAATGAGGAAGATAAAGAAATCTACTCAAGACTCATGTGGAAAAGATCACAAAACATGGATTTTATATATAAAAACAATATCATACAAACAGAATAAAGAAAAGATAACTTATCTCAAACTCTTCCTCAAGTGAATCTCAAGAAATTCCTTTGACTCCTCTTCTTTCTTCACAACAACACACAATTCTCTCTTTAGATGTGTAAGGAAGAAAAAATCTCTCACTTTCCCTGTCCTCTTACACTCCTTAGAAGAGAAAACACAAAACCTAGATTTCTTAAACAAAATGAAAGGACACTCACTCCTCACTCTAGCTACTCTCTAAACTCTCCCCCCTCTTAAAATTTGGCTCCAAAGAAGTTTAAATTCGGCCATAACTGATTTCCTAAGGGTCTCCTTAAGCCACCCTCCAAAAACTGGCTAAATACATTGAATCTAGTTTGAAATCTCCGGCGTAGAGTAGGATGCCGTTCGGCGCATTATTCTGTCAATCGGTTGCAACTCTCTGTAAAGTAGTGCGGTCCGACGCTGGTGATAGTGGCGTTCGGTGCTAGTTCAATAAAATGCACATTTGCCCCCATTTTGCTTTAAATTTGCTCCTTTTGCTTCCTTTTGCTCCATAGGCCTAAAATCATTATACCTGCATGAAATCATAAAAAATACATTTCTTTAAAGTGCAATATTAGGTATGAAATGGATAGTAAAAAGCTATCAAATTTATAGTGGATCAAGATCCCCCAAACTTAACTATTACTTGTCCTCATGTAATTATAGTTAATACATAAAATAATGATCCACTGCAATGAACTTTCATCCTAGAATACCATAACTTTGATTTAGATAAGTACAATAGTAAAATTTTCAGAAAGATCTTTGTATAGCTCAAGTAAATTCTGTAGGTGTAAGATTATCTAGTAATCAAGTCTAAGTGTTCTAGCCTTCTATTCATTTCAAAAATTTTTGCAGATTATCCTATTAAGGCTCTTAAAATTATTACAAGAAAAGAAGTTTATGAGACCACTACAAGTAAGGATGTTAATCCATACATATAAGTTCAGGAAAGTAAATAGTTCTTCCCTTTAGGTAGATTCAAGTGAAGACCATTTTTTATTAGGCATCTCCTCAAGCTTCTCCTCACTTTTCTTTTCTTTTTCTTTTTCTTTTCCTTTCTTATATTTTTTTTTGCTTTTCTCTTTCATGTGAGGATTACTGTATCTGGATAGCCATTTAATGATTTTAAACTTCACCTTTCTCACCCTAAATTTGAAACTTACTACAATCCTCTACCTTATAGGCATTTATTTAGCTTAATATTGATTCATCATAGAATCTCAATCCTTTCCTATCACATAAAATTTTAAGATTCTTAATATTTTAAACATACAATTTTTCTTACTTTGAATAGTTGACTATAATCCTATTCTCTTATACCAAATATCTTATCCTACAAAATTAATTTTCATTACTAAATACTTTCATTCAATTTTACAAAATACTTAAATAATATCAAAATACAGTCATCTGAAATTGAGTTCTATTATAGGAAATCATGTTAATAATTTTGAAAATACTTTTAAATGAGACAATTAACATTTAATTCTTTCCCTCCCCCAAATTTAAACTTTTAAATATTAATACAAGTAACATGGGAAAAAAGAAAAGATATAAACATATAACTCATACCTCAATATGTTGGGCTTTTCATACCTTTGAGTTTAAGCAGGATTTTCTTCATAAAGTAGAACAGTAGGCCTAAAATAATTAAGAGCATTTCTATACACAAATATGGGTTAGACATTTGTAAGGGAAGAAGTTTAAAAACATAAAACATAAACTATGCGCACCACATTAACATCCAATTGTTACTACCACTAATTAAACTAACAAACCAAACACATGCAAACTCTACTATCAAATCACATACATCACAATTCACATAAAGTATGCTACAAAACAACCAAATACAAATAACATCACAAGTACTAATCAGAGAGAGTCTCAAGTACATCACAAATCAAAATACAAATACATAACAAAGTACAATGAAAAATAAAAATAAAACTACTAATCATCTTCTGCAGGAGCTCCACCATAATCATGTTCTTCAGGCTGGTATGGAGTATACAACACTAGTGTCTCCCCTGAAAAATCTCATCGGTGCCTCAGGATATGCTATCTCATATTCTCTCCACTGCACTTGATAATCATCATTTATCTTGTTCCTTACTTCTAGTCCCTCTACTCTGGTGTTCAACCTTTCCAATTGATCCATAACATCATGCAGAGTAGGCTTCCTAGATGTAGATGGTCTCTCATGACTAGAAGAAGCCCCGTCAGCTTTCTTACTCCACTTCCATCCTACATGAGCTTCATAAGTTTTTAGATTCAGTTTAGTAATAGGATTCAGGGGATGGACTACCTCATCATTATCTTCAATTTCCACACCTGCCTGAATACACATAGCATGAATCAGGCTAGGGTGTCCCAGTCCACTTGTAGTCTCTCTTTTTAAACTTGTCAAAATACTTTTATGAATAATTGCCTCGATATTGATATTCTTCATGTTCTGATTACAGTAATACAGAAAAGCTCTGTCTATAGTAACCTCGTTGTGATGGTTAGTAGACAAAAGTCTTGCAGAAATGAAATAGTGTCAAACTTTTGACACGGGATTCAAAGTAGAAAGGGGGAAGTTAACTTTTAGCCTTTATTTAACCTTCCATTCCCCTTTTCCGTCAGTCAAAAAAGTTCAAAATCGTATCCAATCTTTCATTCGTAATAGGAAATTTTTGTATTCACAAGAAAAAGGCGTTCTCAACTGATAAAATGCATTAATGCGAGCAGGGGTGAATTCAACCATATGTCTTCTAACCAATATGTATTCACTCTTAGAATAATATAGATTTGCATAAAATTCCCTAACAATTACCAGCTTCGCTTCAGCAGTGAAATAACATAAAATCTCTCATTAACGATTCGCAATAAGTTCTTCAACTATACCTCAACGATTTCAAAGACTTTTTTTTTAATACATTTCTTATTGTTAAGAAATGTACTAAAATACGAATAAGCCTTGAAACTCACAAATTTGCTTTCATCATAATCAAATTTCTCTTCCACTCTGGAATTCTTGGAGCCATTTCTCTAAATATATCAAATTTATCTAAATTAATTTTAAAATTACAATGTAATGGACTCCAAGGTAAATTTAAAAAGATAAGAACTCGAAATCCTAGAAAAATCTCCAAAGTTTCTCTAAAAACCTCAAAATTTCCAATCTTCCTAAAGTAGGAGATTTCCACAATCAATATCGAAAAAATTTAGATTAAAGTGTAGCTCTTACCAAGAGAAGATGAAACCCTAGGTGCGAAAATTGGCCTTGGCTGAAGGTAGAAGATGATGGTTTGGGCAAAAGTGGTGGGTCCTAGGGTTAAATTGTGAAAATTTGGAGTTTTAGGCTATTTTTGTGGTCTAGCGCTGTCTGGCGCTAGCGATAGCGCTGAATAGCGCATTTTTCTGCTCTTATGGCCAAACTCTTTGTCTTTTAGTGCGGTCCGGCGCTGGTGACAGTATCGTTCGACGCCAGTTCAAACACTGTGCTTTCAACTATTGACCCAACCCGCAATTACATAGTAAATTAACTTCCAAAAGATGGCAAAAAACTTGACCTGATTTTTAAATAGCGGCTAGCGTGTAAAATATTAAATGATATAAAAATTGGAAAATATTTTACACACTAGTGGTATTACGCAAGTATACGTATCGCTTCAAGTAATATATAGTTTTCTTTAAAAACTCCAGTATCGATCCCACGAGGAAGTGAAGTAAGAGGTCTTTAGTCAATTTCTAGTCTACTAGTAATAGGCCTTATTTTGGAATGTCGATTAAAATTGTTTTTTATCTAGCAACTACTCCTAAATGCAAGTGTCAAACGTAATAGTAACTATAACTAAATGCAAATAATAATTCTAAATATAACATTTTTTTAGATGAATTGGTTTGGAGAATTTTGAGATATTAAAAACTACAATTCTTATGTAATGAAATGGATAATGTATAAGAATGAGATGCATTTAATATTATATGTGCCAAATAGGAGCAATCCTATTCTTTACCCTTTGGTCCAGGCATAAAGAACATTGACTAATCTTATGCTTGGTTACTGAATCTGCGGCTAGGCTGGCAGGATACCGACTCTCACATAGGAGCTCCCACGTTCCCCTCGCCTGAGGGCTAACACTTACACTTCAGCACCTAAACGATAGGACCGAATTGAGGATTTAGTTTGTCACTCTAAAATCTCCAATTCTACGCCCGATAATTATAATTCCCTTTTTATTTGCATTCAATCCCCATGAACTTCACCATTCATGGAATTTGAATGTGGTTCCACTTTGTTGAGAATTACATATTCCCTTCCGGGACTTAATGCAATTACAACAAATTTTAACACTACAATGAGCCCTTATTGCAATGTAAATGAAGTGCAAGTAAAACCATCACATTTATAATTAAATTTACTTCTTTCATGCATCACAAAATCCTAAACATGATTTCTACTCATTACAAAAGAAAAGTAAAAAGAAAGTAGTGGCGTAATCTTATCATGTCACTATTTTCTGAGAAGAAGAAAGAGAAAGAGAGATGCGTCACAAAGTATGAAGAAAATACAACAGAAACTTCATTTAACCAAAGCAAATCCACTAGGTAATTGTTTACAAAATTATAAGATAATGAAGAACAATACCTAGCTTTTTCCCTTTGAAAGAAATATGAAGATCTCTCCCACAAAGTCTCCCATCGATCCATGCAATGCTAGAGCAATCCCTTACAAATTCTCTTAAAATCTCCTCTCCAATCTCTCCAAAAGGGTAGAAATCTACATTTCTACTCTTAATCTAAGAATCCTAAACATTCCTCTCTTTTTTTCTCTTTTCTCTATTATTTCTCCCCTCTTTTTCTAACCTATATTCGCCATCTTAAAGAGTATGGAAGAATTCCTAAGAGTTCCCTTAAGCACCCCTTCGAAAAAACGTCTAAATACGTTGCATTTCGGCCCAAAACCGCCAAAAGTTGTTCTAGAACCTTCCTGGGGCTGTCGGCGGGTTTGAGGTTGCTATCGGTGAGCTTTTCTGGCATATTTCAGCCGTCTCTAGAAAATCTCATCGTTGGCAAGATCAAGACCGCCGTCGGCGAGCAGACTGCTGAACAGCTCCACCGTTTGGCTCTGTTTCAGCTGCGTTTCACCCCATTTCAATTGCATCCTTACAAAATAAGCATAAAAATAACCTTTTTTTAAAGTGTAATCTCATTCAAAAATATGCAAGAAGTGTAAAAGAGATTAAGCATCAAAAGACTTATCGAAAGGTGTAAGGGCAGAATTTCTTTTCTTGCTCGTTTTTGCTCCAAATTGCACCGTTTTTGCTTCCTTTTACTCCAATCACCACTTCTTGTACCTAAAACCAAAAAAATACAAAATACCTTCCTTTAAAGTTTAATATCATAAAAAATGAGTAAAATGATATTGGAAAAAATGTATGTATTTTAGGCGTGTCAAAAGCCCCCAAACTTATATGTTACTTGTCCTCAAGTAACCCTTTTACTACATAAAAATATAACTCAAGGCAATGTACTTTTCACCTGTAAGACACTAAAATTTCTAATTTAAAAGAATATATTGGTTAGACTTTTAGAAAGAAATTCAGTAACTCGGGTTAACACTACAAGTATAAGAATATTCAACGAATCAAGTCTAAGGGTTCTAGTCTTCTATTTATTTCAAGATAAACCATAATTTGTTACATTAAGAATGCCTTGAAAGATTATGTGAAAAGGAGTTCATCCAAACTTCATCAGAATGTAGGCCAATACTTTAAATATAAATTCAGAAATGAAATCAAGTTCTCCCTTTAGGGTGACTCAAGTGAAGCCAATTTTTTATTATGCATCTCCTCAAGCTTCTCCTCAAGCTTCTCCTCAAAATTTTTTTTTCTTTCGGGATCATTTTCAATCCCTTTTTTTACTCTTTTTTTTTCTCTCTTTTTCTTTAATGAGGATTACTATATCTGGAGAGCTTCCAATGATTTTGAACTTCTCTCTCCTCTTTCTAAAGTTCAAACTTGAAACACATCCTTACTTTATAATTAGGTATGAGCTTTATTATTCATCATAAAGTCACAATCTCTTCTTAACACACAATACTTTAAGGCTCTTAACATTTCAAAAATACAGTTATCTTTACTTTAAATAGTTAACTATAATCAATTTCTTTCATACCAATTATCTTATCCTTATAAAATTAACGTTTATTACTATAAACTTTCATCCAATCCTTCCATAATATTCAACTAAAATAAAAAGTTTTAGTTATCTCAAGCGAGGTTCAATTGCCAGAAGTTATACTAATAATTTTTGAAATTATAACAATTGAAAACAAATAAGAGTTAATATTTTTCCCCCCAAATTTAAATTTCAAAAATATTTTGCAATTAATTCCATAAAATATAGCAAGAAGAAAAAGTAAAGGTTGAAACTACTTACTACTACAACATCCTATCAAATTCATATACATGCATAATCAGGATAGAATGACTGTAAGAGAAAGTAAAGCTAACTTAAAATATGCTTGTAATAAAATTACACTAAAAGGAAGTATTTTCACATTAAAATTTTATTTTTCTTCCTACCCCCAAACTTAATTTTTAACATATATAGCATTTAGTAAAGAAAATATAAGCAGGAAGAAAAACAGTTTAGAAATTTTATCTATCACAAATGTTTATCAAATCCATTTGCAAGTATTCATTAGGACAGAACAATATGCAGCAGAAAGTAAATCTAAACTAATCATGCCAGAATGAAATTAACTAAACCAAAGTCTAACTAGCATAGCATATATCAGCATGGGAATATAAAAATGTTCTTCAAGACCTAAATAAAATTGTAACGTAAACATAAACACACATATGATAAATGAGGTTAATTCATCCTTTAACTCATCACATCACATTGATTTATCATTACACTAATAAACTAGGTACTTTAAAATGATTTTATAGATTATAATCCCAAAGATAAGATTACCCCTGATATATTGGCTTCCGGACACCAATTTTTGGCATCATCTAATCCTTATAATTAAGCACCACTAACAGTTATAAAGATAGTGTAAGATTATCCTAACGATATTCATCAAATAGGTTCATGACTCCTACCTAATGAAAATAAAGTTGCAGAAAGGAAGTAACAAATTAAGAAGGAACTATCAATGTTCTAAATTAATGATTGCTCTTGTAAAACTTAAGTCTGAGTGAGACCTAAGTCATAGTGGACTCGTTAATCCAACTACTACAAGAGATCAAGTCTAGCCATAATAAGAAGTTAAGGAATCACCTCCCTCATGACACACAAAGATCAAACTACTAACAATCCAAACATCTACTAATCATCAATCAAACTGATTAATCAACTATAAAGCAAATACAATACAACACTAATAATCATAACTCTTAAGCATACTAAATCAAAGCACACTGATAACTATGGGTTGCCTCTCATAAAGCGCTTGGTTCAATGTCGTTAGCCCGAAAAATGATTCCTCCTGGATCAAAATTCCAATTAAGTAATCCTCGATCAATCGCCCAATCCTTTTCAAATCCAGGAATTCCTACAAAATCCTCAAATTGTAATTTTTTATTTAGCACTTCATTTTTAGTTTGATTTATATCATAATTCCTCATATTTTTTTCTAGATCCAATATTCTTCTATTGATTTTTTGAAATTGCATATTATTATCATCCTTGAAATTTATAAGAAATGGATCTTTATAAGATACTTCGATATCTCTCAATGTTTGGATCAGATTCTCTTTAGATAATTTGGATTCTGGATCAATATCTTCTATGTTACTTATCTATTTCAAATTATCTTCCAATTCTTCCCCTTTATAATTATTAAATGATGGAGGATCTATCTTAGTTAAGGAAATAGGTTTTTCTAATTCCTTAGGAATTTCTTCCAATGGTCTTCCAATATCCTCATCCTCTTTTCTCAACTCAAAGTTCTTTTGAAATTTATCCTCAAATTCTCTTCCAAGTCCTAGTTCAATAATTTTATCTTGTTCATCATTCAATTCAGATTTTTCTTGTGATTGAGTCACGTCTTAAGATATAAAGGCTGGTTGTGTAGATGAATTCCCTAAATAGATAGACTTTAAAATTGTATGGTGTACAACCATCTTAAGTTCATGTGATTTTTCAACAAATGGAATTAAAAGTTTATAATTTTTGGTAGCGTCCATCATTTCACACCTCTCTTGAACATACATACAGTCTTCTTTAAATAACTTTTTCGACTCATCATGAACATCTATTTTAATTTCATCTACTAACTTACTCTCAAAACTTTCTTGGAAATTGTCTTTACTTAGATAATCAATTTCATTCATCCAAAAACAATCATCATATTTTCTCTCAGCTGGATATTTCATAGTCTTTAATACATCAAAAATGACTTCATGGTCATTAATATTCATAGTCAACTCTCCTTTTTGCACGTCTATCATAGCTTGTCCAGTAATAAGGAAAGGTCTCCCAAAAATAATTGGAATTTCTTTATCTTCCTCCATATCTAATACAATAAAATCCAAAGGAAAGATAAATTTATCTACTTTAACCAGCACGTCTTTTATAACTCCTTTTGGATAAATGATAGATCGATCAGCTAATAGAAGGGTTACAGTAGTGGGAGAAATATCGACTAAACCTAACCTTTTAAATATAGATAGAGGCATCACATTATTGCTCACTCCTAAATCACATAAAGCTTTTCCACATGATCTTTTTCCAATTGCATAAGGAATTGTAAAGCTATAAGGATCTTTAAGTTTCCGAGGAAAATTTTTCTGAAGTATAGCGCTGCACTCCTCACTTAGTGCAACTGTCTTGTAATCTCCAAATTTCCTTTTCTTGTTTAATATATCCTTTATAAACTTTGCATAACTTGGCATCTATTCCAAAGCTTCAGTGAAAGGAATATTTATCGTTAACTTCTTAAGTACTTTTATGAATTTTAAAAATTTGTTATCCAACTCATGCTGTCTAAGTCTTTGAGGAAATGGAGGTGGTGGTCTTTCCAAACTGATTTTAGTTGGAGATATTAATTTTTCCAGATCCTTAGAAACATGTTCTTTAGGTCTTTCAGTTTCCTTTGTTTCTCTCACAACATCTTTCTCTTTTCTAACCACATCCTCTATCTCTCTTCTACTTTTTATTTGGACAGCTTATGCTTGTTCATTAGTGTCCTCTTTAGGGTTGATCTCAATGTTGCTAGGAAGTGTTCCTTGGGTTCCATTGCTAAGTGAATTAGCAATTTGTCCCAGTTGATTCTCTATGTTTCTAATTGCAGCATTTTGACTTTGCAACTGGTTTCCCATTTGGAATACAACTTCTTCCATAGACATCGTCTTATCCTCAAATTGTTGATCATTATTAGAGTTCAGTGGATATGAAGTTCTATAGTTTGTGTTCCCCTGATTATTCCAACTTCCTTAAGGATTTGCATGATTATTTTCCCATTGTTGGTTTCCACCATCAGTAGTATGATTCCAAATAAATTTAGGATGATTCTCCCAACATGGGTTGTACAAGTTATAATATGAGTTGTTTATGGTATTTAAAGTCTCATATAATAATTTATAATCAATCATATGCCCTAATGAACTTTCCTCACTTACTGGAGTAAATTGACGTTGGTTCATTCCAAATTGGTCCAACTTCCTTGATATAGTAGCAACCCAAGATGCAAGAATTCCAATCACATCTGTATCATGAACACTAGCTACATTTATGATTTACCATTGCAAATGGCCATTGAAGTTCATTTGTAGACATGTTTTCAATTAACTCATACGCTTCATCAAATGGTTTTGACATTAATGATCCACCATCGGTAACGTCAATTTTAGACCTAAGGGATCCTACTAACCCATTATAAAAAATTTGAATGATTAACCAATTGGTCAGAGCATGGTGTGGACACTTTCTTAGGAGTTCCTTAAATCTTTCCTGAGCTTCGTATATTGATTCTCCTTCATATTGAAAAAATGAGATAATATCGTTTCTAAGTTTAGTAGTCCTTGAAGGTGGAAAATACTTAGCTAGGAATTTCTGAGTTAACTCTTCCCAATTTTTAATAGAGTCGGGTTCTAATGAGTATAACCACATTTTAGCCTTATCCGTCAGTGGGAAAGGAAAAAGCCTTAGTCTAACAGCATCGTCTGACATATCGTTATAACGAAATGTAGCACAAAGTTCTAGAAAATTGGATATGTGTAAATAGGGATCTTTCAAAGGAGTTCCCCCAAACTGATTGTTCTGCACCAGTTGGATAATCTCATAATTTATTTCAAACGAATCAGCTTCTACGACAGGATTTTGGATACTTAAGTGAATTTCATCTGTCGTAGGATTTAGGTGATCCCTCAATGAAGTATGATGATTTTCCAAGCTATTATCCTGAAATTTTTCCATTTCCATTTTTATTTTTTTGTATCCTTTCCGTATTTTTATTTTTTTATTTTTTTAAACTCAGAATCATAAGGCACAAGTCCTGCAGATCCTTTGTTTCGCATACATAACACCACAAACAATACATTTACAATTAACAAATAACAGATGAAATGTATTCAACACAATAAAACATTTTCACGAACACCTTATTTTTCAAACAAACAGTTTTTATTTTCAATTTTCACAACACTTTTTCATATAAAAATACTTTTCACGTAAAAATAGTTTTTACGACACTACAGTTTTCCAAGTCTAAGCCAAATTATTTCAACTAAAATTCTCCTAAAGTTCTTACCGAAGCTTCCTGGCAACGGCGCCAAAAACTTGACCTGACCCATAATTGCGCAGAAAATTAACTTCCAAAAGATGGCCAAAAACTTAACCTGATTTATAAATAGCGGCTAGTGAGCAAAATCTTAAATGATATAAAAATTGGAAAATATTTCACACGCTAGGGGTACTACGCAAGTATACGTATCGCTTCAATTAATATAGAGTTTTCTTTAAAAAAACCTCAGTATCGATCCCATGAGGAAGTGAAGTAAGAGGTCTTTAGTAAATTTCTAGTCTACTACTAATAGTCCTTAGTTTGGAATGTCGATTAAAATTGTGTTTTATCTAGCAACTACTTCTAAATGCAAGCGTTAAATTTAATAGTAACTATAACTAAAAGCAAATAATAATTCTAAATATAACCCTTTTTAGATGAATTGGTTTGGAGAATTTTGAGATATTAAAAACTATAATTCTTATGTAATGAAATTGATAATGTATAGGAATGAGATGCATTTAATATTGTATGTGCGAAATAGGAGCAATCATATTGTTTACCCTTTGGTCCAGGCATAAAGAACATTGACTAATCCTATGCTTGGTTACTGAATCTGCGGCTAGGCTGGGAGGATACCGACTCTCACATAGGAGCTCCCACGTTCCCCTCTCCGGAGGGCTAACATTTACACTTCAGCACCCAAACGATAGGACCGAATTGAGGATTTTAGTCTGTCACTCTAAAATCTCCAATTCTACGCCCGATAATTATATTTCCCTATTTATTTGCATTCAATCCCCATGAACTTCACCATTCATGGAATTTGAATGTGGTTCCACTTTGTTGAGAATTACATATGCCCTTCTAGGACTTAATGCAATTACAACAAATTTTAACACTGCAATGGGACCTTATTACAATGTAAATGAAGTGCAAGTAAAACCATCACATTTATAATTAAATTTACTTCTATCATGCATTACAAAATCCTAAACATGATTTCAACTCATTACAAAGGAAAAGTAAAATGAAAATAATGGCATAATCTTCTCATGTCACTATTTTCTGAGAAGAAGAAAGAGTAAGAGAGATGCGTCACAAAGCATGAAGAAAATACAACAGAAACTTCATTTAACCAAAGCAAATCCACTAGGTAATTGTTTACAAAATTATAAGATAATGAAGAACAATACTTAGCTTTTTCCCTTTGAAAGAAAGACAAAGATCCCTCCCATAAAGTCTCCCGTCGATCCATGCAATGCTAGTGTAATCCCTTACAAATTCTCTCAAAATCTCCTCTCCAATCTCTCCAAAAGGGTAGAAATCTACATTTCTACTCTTAATCTAAGAATCCTAAATATTACTCTCCTTTTTTCTATTTTTCTTTACTATTTCTCCCCTCCTTTTCTAACCTATATTTGTCATTTTAAAGAGTATGAACGAATTCCTAAGAGTTCCCTTAAGCACCCCTTCGAAAAAGCGTCTAAATACGTTGAATTTCTGCCCAAAACCACCAAAAATCGGTCTAGAACCTTCTCGGGCACTGTCGGCGGGTTCGAGGCCGCCGTCGGCGAGCAGACTGCTGCACAGCTCCACTGTTTCGCTCTGTTTGGATCAGTTTCAGCTCCGTTTCAGCTCCGTTTCGCCCCATTTCAGTTGTGTTGCGTTCGTAACAGATAGCCCTACAAAATAAGCATAAAAACAACCTTTTTAAAAGTGTAATCTCATTCAAAAATATACACTAAGCGTAAAAGAGATTAAGCATCAAAAGACTTATCGAAAGGTGTCAGGGCAGAATTTCATTTCTTGCTCGTTTTTGCTGCAAATTGCATCGTTTTTTCTTTCTTTTGCTCCAATCACCATTTCTTGTACCTAAAATCAAAAAACATACAAAATACATTCCTTTAATGTGTAATATCATCAAAAATGAGTAAAATGATATTGAGAAAAAATGTATATATTTTAGGCGTGTCAACTATCTTTTGCAATTTCGATTTTTTCATGTCCGCTCCGACGTCTAATTGGTCTAATTAAGCATTAAAATAACATTTTAAAGTCATGGAAAATGATATTTCTTTACAAAAAAAAACATCATTTTCATATATAAAATTCATGTTACAAACACATACACATAGCACTAAACACTACACATCGTCAAGCCATAAAATTCTAAAATTTAGTGTCGCTCACAACCACAACACACATAACGCTGAAAACTTAACAATTAGATGCCTTTCGAGCAAGAAATGAAATTCTCTCTTCAAAACTCAATTCTCTCTTTAGAATAGTAAGGAAGAAGGAAAATCTCACTTTCCTCCTTCTCCTACACTCCTTAGAGAAGAATCCCTCCAAAACAACCTTAACACACACTATCTACAAACCCTAACACACTCTCTTCCTCTCCTCTCTCTTCTCCCCTTCTCCTATACTCTTCTCCTCTCAAAATAGCGTCCATAACTATCTAAAATTGTTTAGAAATGAATTTCCCTAGATTTTCCTTAAGCAACCCTTCAAAAATTTTCCAAATGCATTGAATTTGAGTTCCACCAACATTGGGCATCGGCGACGCTGGATAGGGCGCCGACGGCGCTGAGCCCTCTTTTAATTTCTAAACTCTCTAGAATTGGGTGCTGGTGGCACCCATTCTAGCACTGGCACCGCTAGAAAGCCTTTTTCTCTATTTTGCTTTGCTCCAAATTTGTTTCTTTTCGCTTTCTTTTGCTCTAATCACCTAAAATCATTATATCTGCAGCAAAACATGAAGAATACCTTCCTTTAAAGTGCAATATCACCAAAAATGAGTACAAATTGTATAGCAAAAATATTTTTGGTGTATCAACCACAACCAATCTTCTTCAGTCAGCTTCAAGCTCCCCCACCGCCTCTAATGGTTATTTAAAGAGCCAAATTGACAGCTCCCCACAAGAGGAGAACCCTGGATAGAGCTCCCAAATACTGTTCCTTTCAACAGAGAAAACCTTCCTCGGCCCCTGAGCAACTAAGTCCCCACAGTTTCATCTTATGAATCATGTAGGGAGATCTAAATTTGGACCTGAAAATCAAGACAAAATTTTAGGTTGACATAAAACACTTTGAAATTTCAATCTAACCATCCAAAAGCTTCCCTGAGTCTCACGAAGAAGAAATTAACCCTTCTCACTTGCTCTAACTTATTCCAAGCTGAAACCGTGAAACCATTTCAGCAAGGATATACTCTGACCCGATTTTACTCCAATTTGAACACAGGAAAAGCTTCACAAGGATAAAGCGATCGTTTCTATCAAGTTCAATTGAGGCTTCACCTCTTAAAACCAAGTATGTGCTCTAAACCCTAAAATTGTGCTCGGGTTTGTAACATTATAAAGAAAACCATCACACCATAACTACATAACTGTATGGATGTGTTCCTGTTTCTTCGATGAAGATTTAGGAATAAATTTCATGAAAATCCATTGAAAATTGAGCGAGATCTTACGATTTAATCATGTCTTTGGTTAACATCTCTCAGAGACGATGGTCGGATGCTGTACATTTTTGTGTATCAGATATGGACTACTGAGATTAGGATGGATCACTAATCCATCCATACACAACAAACTGAATCGCGGGCCAGCTCAATGCCCACGTGTAAAGGAACGCTAATCATAACCTGCCGCATGGAGCTTCAGAGATTCCTATGATTGTGTGGCACTACACTGGATTAATAGAAAATTATGAATTTTTCTATTTTAGTAAATCTAGAAAATGCCTAAAACCTTTGAAAATACATATCTTGACATAGAAAAATCTTAAAAACAAAGCAAAAATTTCCATGAACACAGTAGAGCAAGGGAAAAGTAATAAGATAAAACCTAAAGTTAATAAATTATACATTCATTTTAATTAATTAATTACTCTTTGGAGTAATTTATTTATTAAAATTTAATTATAAATCCAGAAATAACAAAATTTTTAGGGATCATTCCTTCCGCCTTTGAAAAAATTATCTGATTTTTCTAAGGTTAGGCAAAATCCCCAAATTGACATTGACCAATTTTCACTAAATTTTTTAATTATTTTCAAAACTAATTATAATAAATTAAAAAAATTGGAAATAATGGTTGAAATTGGCTAGGAAAAGCCAAGATGAAGATCCTCAACCTTTTTGGACTTAACCTGACCCTAGAATTCAACGGTTGCATTGAATCAACCTAAATTCAATTCAAACTCTAGTTATGGGTTGAACCGAACCTGAACCCAATCTTGCATGTTGGTTGTAACCACATTGAAACCAGCCAAAGCCTATATGTTGAATCTAATCATCTTGGAGTCAACCCTAACTCAGGAAAAACCTAGTATGAACTAAACACTAAGGGCTAAGACTGATCACATTATATTTGACCTAACACTATAACATCAACTAAACCCTAATTAAGTCTAACCCTAGTTTAATTAATTAAATCTTAAAGCCTTACCTAAATTAGGCTTAATCAGCCTCTAAACCCAAATTTGTTCTAACCTTAATTAAACCTAATTAATCTTCTTAAGCCTTACTTATATTAGACTTAAGTAAACTTAAAACCTAAGTAGGTCTAACCCTTAGACCTAATTAACCTCCTTAAGCCTTAATTTCATCAATCTTAAGTAACCCTAAACCCTAATTAATTCTAACCTTAATTAGGCCTAATAAATCTCCTTAAGCCTTACTTACATTAGGCTTATGTAAACCTAAACTCTAATTAGGTCTAACCCTAATTAGAATTAATTAAACTCTTTAAGCCTTACTTAAATTAGGCTTAAGTAAACCTAAACGCAATTAGGCCTAACTAAAATTAGACATAATTAATCTTTTTAAGCCTCACTTACATTAGACTTAAGTAAACCTACACCCAAATTAGGCTTAACCCTAATTAGACCTGATTAATCTCCTCAAGCCTTACTTACACTAAGCTTAAATAAACCTAAACCCTAACAAAGTCTACCCCTAATTATACCTCATTAATCTCCTTAAGCCTTACTTAAATTGGGCTTAAGTAAAACTAAACCATAATTAGGTCTAACTCTAATTAGACCTAATTAATCTCTTTAAGCCTTACTTATAATAGGCTTAAGTATACTTAAATCCTAATTAGGTATTACCCTGATTAGACCTAGTTAATCTCCTTAAGCCTCACTTACATTAGGCTTAAGTAAACATAAACCCTAATTAGGTCAAACCTTAGTTAGATCTAATTAATAAACCCTAATTTGTTTAAACCCTAATTAGACCTAATTAATCTTCTTAAGCCTTACTTACATTAAGCTTAAGCAAACTTAAACCCTAATTAGGTCTAACCCTAATTAGACTTAACTAATCTCCTTAAGTGTTAATTACTTTAGGCTTAATCAAACTTAAACCCTAATTAGGTCTAATGCTAATTTGACCTAATTAAGCTCATTAATCCTTACTTACGTTAGACTTAATCAAACTTAAAACATAAATAGGTTTCTCCTTAATTATAACTAATTAAACCTATTAAGCCTTACTTACATTAGGCTTAATCAACCATAAATCCTGATTAAGACTTAATCAAAACATTAAGACTTATCCAAATAAAGCGTGACCTAAATCTCTGAACTTAACTTCAACCTTAGGTTCAACCTAAATTTGACCTAAGTCAACCTAAACCTTAGGTTCAACCTAATTGAACCTAACCTTATCTAAGCCTTAGGTTCAACCCAAATTTAACCTAAGTCAATCTAAACCTTAGATTCAACCCAAATTAAGCCTAAACTAAACCTTAGATTCAGCCCAAATTGAACCTAAGAACCTAAATCAAGCTCCCTTAGGTCCAACCTACATCAGACCTAAACCTTAATTCTAACCTAAATTATACTTAAACAAAAATCTTTTAGTTGTAACCTACATCAGACATAAACCCAAAATCAAACTTCCTTAGGACTAACCATCATCAGACCTAAAACCTAAGTCTAACCTACATTAAACTTAACCAAAACTTCCTTAGTTCTAACCTACATTGGGCATAAACCCTAACTCTAACCTACATTAAAGTTAACCAAATTTTCTTAGGTCTAACCAACATCAAACCTAAACCTTAAGTCTAACATACATTAGACTTAATCAAACTTTCTTTGGTCTAACCTACATCAAACCTAAACCCAAAATAAAACTTCCTTAAGTCTAAACTACATCAGTCCTAAACCCTAAGTCTAACCAACATTAGACTTAACCAAAACTTATTTAGGTCTAACCTACAACGGACCTAAACCCTAAATCAAACTTTCTTTGATTTAACCCACATCAGACCAAAACCCTACGTCTAACCTACATTAAACTTAAATAAAACTTCCTTAAGTTTAACTTACATCGAACCTAAACCCTAAATCAAACTTCCTTAGGTCTAACCTACATTGGACCGAAACCCTAAGTGTAATCAACATTAGACTTAACCAAAACTTCCATACGTCTAACCTACCTCAAACCTAAACCCTAAATCTAACTTACAATATACTTAACCAAATTTCTTTAGCTCTAACCTACATCACACCTAAAATCTAAATCTAACCTACATTAGAATTAACCAAATTTTCTTACGGCTAACCTAAATCGGATTTAAAACCTATGTCTAAACATAAATTAGACTTAAGTAATCTCTCTTAGGTGTAAACCAAAGCTAATGATTCAATTAACATCTAAGATAATTTACAACCTTATCGACATAAGACTCAAATCTAAACTCAAAAACTTAAACTTAAGTCAAACATAAATTAGACTTATTCAACCTCTCTTAGGTTTAATCTAAATTAAACTCAAATTTGAGGATTCAACACATATCTAAGTTAGACAAACAAACCGACGACATAAAAATCAAAACCCATCTTAAAATGTAACCAATTTAAAATTCATTTTAAAAGACATTAAAACTTAAACTTGAATTTTAAAAATACAACTTGGGTTGAGAAGGTATCTGAGAGGATTTAACCAATGGTTGCTAACAAGAAATTTTCCAGTCACTTGCGGCTAATCAAACCGCAAGCTTAATGACCAAGGATAATGAAACCAATGGATCCTGATCGGTTCATCCTGTCGGCATATTTTTAGGTTAAGTTGTATTTTTGAAAAGGGGTCGCCTACAGAAATTGTGTGCGAATTTTTAGATTTTAAATTTAATTCATATATATATATATATATATATATATATATATATATATATATATATATATATATATATATATATATATATATATATACAATGGCGAGCCGGTTTGGAGGGAGGTGCTCTGCTAGGGTTTCCATGGAGGAAACCGGTAAGGTGAGCGGCCGTGCTGGTGCAAGGTGGAGAAAGGTGGCCGGTAAGAAGCCGGAAGCCTTCTCGCTCTCTTCTTCCCTTGGTTTTGGGTGGGGGTGATTCTTTCTCACTTCCCGGCTCCTTATTTTTTGAATTTTGCTTGTGGTACCGTTACATTGGCAATGGCAAATGATCTCACTCGGCCGATCCACACTTTGTTGGAAGGGGTACTTTTGCTGAAGTTATAGTGAGGAAAGATGGTGGAACCACTCTAGGAGATAAACCGGTGTTCCCTCAATTATTTCATGATGCAATGGATGGGAAAGCCGAGTGTGAGTTTATTAGGAAATGTACTAGGAAGGTCGGAAGCCGGCTCGATTTTTACCGAGGAGGAGATTCGAAACCTGTCTGAGCCTTATAAATTTACCTTGGTAGGAAATTTCGGCTTGGCCATCCTAAAATGGATATCTTGAGAAAAGTCGTTGATGATTTCAAGCTAGTGGGCAGTTGGAAATTAGGGGTTTTTGACAAGTAGACACATTATGTTGCAACTTGCTAAGGAGGAGGATTATGCACGTGTTTTTTCTAAAAAAGTGATAATGATAGATGGGAAACCCATGAAGCTCCTCAAGTGGACAATGGACTTTGATCCAACTAAAGAACCACCTATAGTTCCAAAGTGTGGTTCAGCCTCCCTAACTTAAAACTTCCTTTTAACAATCATAGAATCATCTATGATATAGCCGATGCTATGGGAAGGCCACTCAAACTCGATATCCCCTCTCGCTAATGTTACCGGGATTTCCAATGCAAGATTTCTAGTTGAAAGGGACATTACTCAACCTTATTTGGATGGGGTCCGGCTAGGCAATCGCTAATAATGGATATTGGCAACCCATTGTTATGGAATATCAACCTTTGTATTGCAAGCACTCGTCATCTATTTGGACACACCATGGAACAATGCTTTAAACTCCACCTCGAATTAAGACCTTATAATGTAAATAATAAGGTTACTAAGAAAACCGATAATCCACCTATCTCACCAGTGATTCCAGCTAGCATCTGTCCCAATTACTACCCGTGATTTGAATAATGAACTTGCAATTCTAAATCGTGGTCCGAATGGTGGGAAATATGCAGATCTACCAATAGAGATTAAAGATAATGGTATGAATAATGCTACACTCGGTTACCGAAGCCGATGATGTGAGTTCGTATAATTCCGATGCGTAAGGGCCAGGTCTCAACAAGGAAGTAGGAGGAGGAGGAATAGGAATCTACAAGCATATTGATTTATCTAACACTCGTCCTTAAGGAGCCTACAACTGCCACCACATCTAGGATCACAAGTGCTGCACAGGGAGTTGATACTACTAAGGAAGTGATCCCAGCATTATTCGATGCGATGTGCCACCTTTATAACCCCTTCAAGTCCCATAATTGGGGAATCCGCCCAAATGATTCTCGAGAATTTAGCAACTACCGCCGATGGTGCTTGGTCTCAACGAAAAGTAGAAGGAGGAGAAAAGATATTATGGAGCCGCAAAATTTATCTAAGTCTAATATTATTGGTATGGATCATTCGATGCAACACCCCCTAGAATTACTAGGGCCGGTAAGGCATTACACCATGATTAATCCGATTTGTTGGAATGTTAGGGGTGTGGCAAGTCCCGACACCCTTAATAGATTACTACATCTTAACAGGACTTTTAAACCTTGGATTATAGCATTACTCGGAACCTATGGTGCATACCAACATCTCTAAATTCACCAAAAGATTTCCGGATTCCATTTTCACTCCAACCGCAACAATAAGATCTGGATTTTTACAAGAAAGGAGCTAAACCGCAATGTTCAACTCGATAATTATCAATTTCTCCATTTACAGTTGGGATGGATTCTTTCCGTAGCAGTGCTACTATCATCTATGTCAGGTGTACTCCTATGGATGAGTTTCTCTTTGGAATGAGTCGTGCGCATCAAGTACAAGTAACTCTTCAAATTGGCTTGTAAGTGGGGATTTTAACCGCATTAGAGATCCCAGCTGAGAAAAAGGGGGAAGAACTCCCGACCTTAATACTATGCTACAATTTTCCTGTAATATCTCTAATGCAGGATTATTTGATCTAGGCTACATTGGTACCCCTTTCACATGGAAGAGAGGTAATTTGCTTGAGAGAATTGATAGAACTTTAGCTAATGACCTTTGGCTTAACACCTTTCCCATAACTCAAGTGCAGCATTTACACAGGGCAACATCCGACCACTCCCCACTACTAATTCAGCATTTCTTTCGACTCTTACAAAGGGTACTCCCAGCTTAGATTTCTCAATGCTTGGTGCACTCATGATAGCTTTCTAGCTGAAGTACACAGAGCCTGGAAGGTCCCTGATCACATTAGCTGTAGTCCTCTTGTGAGACTGTGGAGATTGAAAAAGAATGTTGCTTTTAAACTTAGACTGTGGAACAAGACTCAATTTGGAAATGTTTTTCAACAAGTTAAGGATGCAGAAGCCAAAGTCCATTTGTTGGAAGCTGCAAATGATTTGGGGAGAATCGGCACGTGAACTTGAAATTGCCCAGCCAGCTTTATTCCAAGCACCGGAAAGGGAAGAGGATTTTCTACAACAAAAGCTGCCGTAAACAAGTACCTTTATGGGGACAGGAATTCTAAGTATTTTCATGCAATCATTAAGCTACGTAAGAAAAATAAATGCTATACTTAAAATCAAGGATGAGTCCGGCAATCGGGTTACCGACCAATCTTCCCTCTCACAAAGTGCCGTATTACATTTTCGTAATTTGTTTGCCGAATGTACCTATATCCTCTACTTCATTTTTTGCCGAGATGTTTTCTCGATCATCAAGATTATGTGAATCAGCTTAATTTAACTTTCTTACTCGATAAACAGGAGATATTGCAAGCTTTAAAGAGCATCGATGGTAATAAAACAAGCAGGTCCTAATGGGTTTACTTCAACATTTTATATTAAAGCCTCGGGATATCATGGGTGCCGATCTTATTCAGGTAGTTCATTCTTTCTTTCTGGATCCGATCTTCCTAAATATTTTGCCGTCAACTAAGCATTGCTCTTATTCCCAAAGGATCTCAAAAAACCAAGTGATCGATTTCGTACCTATCGCTCTTACTACTACCTTTTCTAAAATAATTAGTAAAATTCTCGTGGGAAGACTACAACCCTATCTTAACCAATCGATCGCTCTAACCAATCTGCTTTTGTGCAGTGGTAGAACTATTATCGATAATTGTCTTTTGGCTCAAGAACTCGTTACTTGATATTGATAAGAAATGTAGGGGACACAATTTACTTCTCAAATTGGATCTTAAAAAGGCTTATGATTCTATCAGCTTGGAAATTTATCGATTTAGTTCTTAAAGCTAGAGGTTTCCATCCCGATTTTTGTACTTTAATTCAAAGATGGCTATCTAATGTTTATTACAGTTGTCCTCGGTCAATGGCTGCAACTGTGGTTTCTTCAAAGCCGGTAGGGGTCGAAACAAGGAGACCCATTGTCTCCAACCATCTTCATATTGGCTTTTGATTACTTCTCCAGAACTCCGAATGCCGCTCAAACAATTTATCCTTATCTCCATTTTAAGCATGGTTCTTCACAGTATGATAAGTCATTTGGCATATGCCGATGATGTTATCATTTTCACTAATGGAAGTAAGCTTGCTCGTTAAGAAAACCTTGCAACCGATCGATCACCTAGCCTTGGTAGCAGTGCCCGGAATTAAACCAAAGGAAGTGTCAATTTTTGGCCGGCAAAGGGTTCAAACATCAACAATGGGTGAAAGAGTACACTCGGGTTCTCTCGCTCGCCGATCTCCCTTGAAATATTTAGGTGTACAGCCTAATTAAAGGAAGGAGAAAGCAATCTCGCATGATGAAGTTGTCAAGAAGATTACATCAACTTTAAACTCGTCGGACTAATACCTTTCTATCTAATGGTGGAAGATTAACGTTACTTAAGAGTATACTCTCAACCTTTCCCCTTTATCGCTTACAAATAGTTAGAATGAAAAAAAGCACCCGTAAAAATGTTAGAAACAATGTTTAATAAATTTCTCTGGGAAGGCCAAACCAAGCAATATCATCGGCTATCCGGAACAAGGTTTGTAAACCAACCAAGGCCAGGGGACTAGGGTCGAGAAATTTCCAACAAATGAGCCATTTGTTCTATTGTAAGCAAGTGGATTAAATTCAAAAGGAAAGATACCATGTGGGCAAAATTCCTTTTCGACAAGTATTGCCTGGAAAGATCACCCAAATTCAGTCGTGCCAAGACAAGGGGATTCCAAGCATCGGAGAAGTTTGCCGAAAGTTAGGGACATGGCCAATCAGCATTTCGCCGGGAAGTGGGCAAGGGGGAGGTGAATTTTTATTATGACAACCGGATAGGAGATGGAACTCTAAACTTTATCGCTGATTTTAATCACCAACTAACTCGTTGCAGCATTTTTGGGTGGAGGATCACCGGAATGTCAACAGGCCGAATGAAGTTTGGATGGGGAGAGCATACAACGTGATTATTCAAATCCCTATTAATCCAACTAAACCCGATAGAATCTTGCTGAAGCAGCCTAATAAAAAATCTTTCAATCGGATGATTCACACTCACTTCAACTTTGGCTCGATACTTCTTGGGGGAGAAAATCTGGACCAGGCTTTATCCCCCTCTATGTCTTACTTCGCTGGAGATTATTCCATCATTATCTTCCATTAGATGATATTTTAAAACTCAAAGGCCTAAGACTTGCTTCTAGATGTTGGCTCTGTCAAGCTCGAGAAGAATCTTTTTCCCACCTCTTTCTCCATCAGCACCGTCACTAAACAGGTGTGGATTATCGTTTTAAAACATTTCCATCTTACTCATCTTAATCACAATCGGCTCAATCGGGAGGCTTGTCGAGAAGACTCGGAAAAGTGAAAAATGGTTCCATTTACCTTTAGTTATCTATCGGTTTGTTTGGATGCATAGGAATCATTTGAAGTTCGACAACGTAAATTGCAATATTAATCATATGGTGGCTAACTCGTCGCAGCTTTTCCGAGAAAGAAGCCACCGTTGGAGCCTACAAACCAAAGAAAACCTACATTGCCGAAGTGGTCCCTTCCACCTCCACCATGGATAAAAATAAATATAGATGGGAGCTTCACTAATTTCGTCGTCGGAATCGGGGCGCTTGTAGAAATTCCTGAGGTAAGTTACCGTGGTATTTCCAAGTGCCAATCATCTCACCGTCGCCTCTCCATTCCGAACTTCAAGCCGCTTATCGGGCCCCGATTATCGCTAAAGCTTTGAACTACCAATTTGTCTCGGATTGAATCCGATTCTCAGCAGACTTGTTAATATAATACAAGGATTATCCCCTCCTCCATGGAATTTGGTATACCCTTACGTAACATTGCTCTCTACATTTGGCTCTATCACCCTCAAGTGGTCCCATATCTTTAGAGAAGGTAACCAACCCGCTAACCGGTTGGCCAAACGTGCTACCTGCACTCAAAGGATTATTTTTTCTCGTTAAACCCGATGATCCTTTAAAGCTTTTACTTTTCGGGGATTCGACGGATATTCCCTATATTAGATGTATGTAAACTTTGTTGACTTTTGCTGAATGAATTTTTTCTTTTTTGCTATATATATATATATATATATATATATATATATATATATATATATATATATATATATATAATTTAGAAAGTAGAATTTGATTTTGAAAATAATTTTAAGTTTGAAAATTTTAAGATATGAAATCAAACCGATCTCACATCCCAAATAGTTTATATAAACGAGCACCGCACCACAAACCGTGTATCTATCCCGAAGATAAACACACTGCGTCATGATGGGCCTCGATTAAATAAACTAGAAGATTTGTGACATTCGTTTGGTCTGCGAACCAATTTTATAAGCCGACAAGTTCCCCTGCTTAATATAAATGAATTAAGCAAGGTTTATATTACTTGGGTTCTTAAAGTTCCCTATAAGTGCAAGCCCCTATAGTTAATTACATCTTAAATGACGGGAATCACTTAAGAAAACTCTCGATAATGATCAGTGGTTTTGCTCTGAAGAATTTCAAAGTTTAAGGTTTTCAAAGGATTGAATTTTGGAATTTCAAAAAGGATTAGCTCAAATCTGGAACAGTTGATTTTAAGAATCCAATGGAAAAGAGGTAGGAGAAGCTGAGGATCCAAGAAGAATCTTGGCAACTTTCCAAACTATCCTATCATTTGGTATCAATTTGAGAATTTATTTAACGTTTCAATCTTACCAATTTCAATTACTTAGGGCTTATATTTATATGACATGATCATACAAGTAGCCTCAAAGATGTGAGGGTTTATGTCGTACCAAACAACTACCTCAGAATTCTAAGACCGGTTAGGACTTAATTTGCATAAAATGATTATGCAAGTGCCTAATGAAAAGGTTGAGGATTTATGTTGCACTAGGCAAACTACCTCGAAATCCTATGGCTTGGTTATTTAATTCTAAGAATGGTTTTGCTGAAGTAGACCCGAGTTTTGTTGAAGAAGATGGTCATGCTACCCACCGTGCTCCAAGCTCCTTGTTGTTGTAGAGGTCTACTTTTAGAAAGTGAAAATCAGGAGATGAGAGAAGTGTTTTGGTTTAGAAGAGTTTTAAGGTTCAAATATCTTAATGTTTTATTAGGGGAATCTTAAAGTTGATTATAACAACACCGGTTAAGATCCCACGGTTCCATCATTCCGGCACCGTTATTTTTATTGGATTCACTTAGTCCAGATGAATTTGCTAAACTCAACTAAATGAGTTCCACACTTTCATTTAGACCGTGGGAAATCCCGTTAGCAACACATAGGTTACATCATCGAAGTTATTCCCGATCATCCAACAAGACGTTTTAATTTAGTTATAGTTGTAGTTTTGTGTTCTGTTTGTGATTAAATTTTGAGTTGTTTTATATTTTGAAATGTTGTGGCGGTGGATTTTATCTTGTTGTGACTTTTAATTTTGTTTTAGGTTTCAGTTTTGTGGTTATCCTAAAGGTTTCAGTTTTCATGCAACAATCTTGTTTAACATGCAAGAAAAGTAAAGCGCAGTACATGTAAGTAACTTGCAATAACATAAAAGCATACCTGGGGGGTCATCCCGTCATTCCAAGCTACACTTAAAGCACATGTTAAGGCATTTATATAATTTGCAAGAAAAATACCTAAGTAAAGCTAAGGGAAGGTTTTGGTTATCTACCAAAGTCCTAATCCTGTAGCTAGTCAATTCCTATGACGCCTAAGTTCTTTTGTTTTGTTAAGGATGATTTTATTCATCAAAGAACAATTAAGTTAAGTTGTTCATCTAAAACACCTCATCGTATTGAGAAAGTGTTTAGTACGAGTCCTAAAAATCTTTTCAATACTTCTGAGATTATTTTGAGTCCAAACGAATTTTATTCTACTGGTGAATTAATCATTCAAGAATTTAGTTGAATTTTGTTTCTTGCTCAGTGAATTAAGATGTTTGATTATCCTATGAGTAAAGTGACATTCCACTTAATGCTCCATTTAAGAGTTATAATAATGAAAGCCTTTAAGGGCAAATTAATTTATTAAAGATTTTAGTGATTTAAAATTGGAATTGATGATTTAAAATGGTCTAATTTAGTTATGAAATTTTATTATTTTTAAGTTTGGAATAGTGTTCAAGTTGTTTTAATTTAATTAAATGTTTACATTTTAAATGATCTCAATGTATTAGATTAATTTAGGTTGAAAGAGGTGTTTAGATTATTCAATTTAGATTTTAATGATTTAATTTTAATTTAATTGAAATATTTTAAGTTAATTTTTAATTGGTTTGATTTTTTTTAATTATGGATTATTTTTTAGGTTGATTTTGATGTTTCAAGTTTGTTTTAGATTTACTTTTTGTAAATTAATTTCAAATTAATTTTAATGTTTTAAATTTATTTCAATTTGATTATCAAATCACTTAATGTTTTAAGCTTTTGATTTAATTAAGGTTTATTTTCGTTTTAGTTATTAATCATTAATTTCAATTATCATTTTTGAGTTTGATTAAGAGTTGAATATTATTAAAGTGATTCATTTAGGGATTTTAAATTAAAGAATTGATATCTTCTTAAATCATATCCCTAATCTTAATAATCCAAAATTTAACTTATTCTTCCAAAATTCAAATTGTTTAATTAATTAAAATTTATTTTAAATATTTCTAAGATGATTAATGGGTTTCTATCCCTTAGTTCCATAGGTTTCAATCATCTAATGAAAATTCTAAATTTAGATATTTTACCCTCCCCTTGATTAAACCTAAATATTAATTAGGGTTAAAATTCTTTAATTACCTTTATGTCCTTTTAAGCCTAATTATTTCATAACTCATCAAATTGAGCTCAAATGAGCTTGAAATTTTTTATGTCACTTCACTCACATGTAAATTAAGAAATTAGAGGAGAAAATGTGATTTTCCTGAATTTAATTTAATTTACATAATTATCTTAATGAAAAATAGGGATATTCAATGGAAATTCAACAACATGACCAAGGCAAGGTTTCTATCCTTAAGAGAATTATGGGATGTTCCTACTAACCAGAGGACCACTTGGACCAATTTTGGTGATTTTTCAAATTATATTTAATTTATTATGATTATTTTGAGTTTTGGAGTGTTAATTAATTATAAAATAAAATTAAAGTTATAAAATAAAATTAAAGATGAAAAATAAATTATATATTTCTCTTAAGTATCTCTAACCTCAAGGAGTCCAGAGAAGTAAATTTTATATTTTTCTAATTTTTCTTTGATTTATTAGAATTAATTTGTTGAAAAGGTTGGAAAATTCATTTTTTAATATTAAAAATTGTTTTAAGCCTTTAAAATTCAATATCTTAAACTAGAGACTTGAGATAAATATTTGGATTATTCCTAAGTGATTAGGAGTCAAAATATGACATTTTTATGATTTTTATTTTTTTTAATTATTAAAATATTAAAATATGATTAAAAATGAAGGTTTTAAGAAAATTTTAATATTAATTTTCCTAGACTCCCCTAATATCAGAGAAGCTCCAAAACCAATTTGGTGAAGTTTTGAAATTTATTTTTAAAGTTATGAATTTTTAATGTTTAATTTTGGTCATGTAACTTAATTAGTCCATTTAGTGGGGTTAATCACCTTCAATTGATTTCAAATTTTTATGTTAGACTCCTCTAACCTAAAGACTAGTGGAGAATTATTTTCAAGTGATTTTGATGTGTGGTTAATCTTAAATAATTAAAATTATGTTTTGATTGTTTAGGCCAATTAGGATTATTCTTAATGAATTAACTCAAACCATAATTCTCCTTGGGTCCTCTGGTACTAAGATACCTCCCGAAATTTTCCTACAATTTTCTAATCAACATGCTAATTACTAGAATTAAAATACCAAAACAGGCACAAAAAGTTAGAAAATCAATAACTTGCCATAGAGGTGGCCCCCGACCTTAGAAAATTCAGGAAATGTTCCCAAGATCAGAGGCTACAAAAGCTCTATGGTCTCATGCCATGGTGAATTGTCTAGGCAAATGGAGAATTAAAATATTAAAATCAGTAAATAATTAATTAAAAATAAAATACTCATCAAATTAACTCAATTCTTTTTCCACATCATTCTCCTCTGTTCACTGAGCAAGAGGATATTTTTAGTTTATTTTTATAATTTTTCTATGCAAAGTTATGGATTTTTGAAGTTTTGAGTAATTAAATAAATAAAAAAATACCCTATTTATCTACTTATCCACGCGGCGCCGACTCATCCTCGGCAGCTCCGAAAGCCCACGCGTTGCCTCCCTATTCGACGCCGCCATCTGACTCAGCGCTCCGGGGGCCCGTGGTTCATGTCCCGTTCACTCGTCCGACGTGATCTGCATCGTCCATTCGATACACGCTCGATCCAACGGTAGCTAATCATCGTCTCCGCCTGGTGTGTCCCAGGAGCCGTCCACTCTCAAACCCTAGGATCTCTCTCATTTCTTAATGTATTTTTGTGTTCTTATGCTCTATGGATTCGTCTTGAGGAGACGAATACATCCATACGGTTTATAGGCTATGAAATTAGGTCAAGCAAAATAGAGAATCGCTGGAAGCTCGGGAAGAAGAAGGGGTTCATACCTTGGCTCTGAGAAGTGAAGCTTCAATCAGAGAGTTGTGGCACCTTCGATTGCACCCAAGGAAGCTCCAGATGAAGTTTCTAGCTCTGGGAAATTGCCTAGGTATGAAAGTGACCAAGGCCGATTTCAAAGCTTGGCCGATAGAGAGGATGGTTAGCCTGGTGAGGGGGCTGGCCTGGTGAGCTAGGTCTTGTGCAAGTGTGGGCGAGTTTAATTTGATTTTTGTGGAGGTTTCAGAGTTGTCCTGGCTTGTGGGTAGATTTTTAACTAAGAAATTGAGCTCTGTTAATGGGGATTAGGGCAAAGGGACACTGGGAATCAATTACTTTTGGTTAGGAGAAGGTCCTGGAGCAGTTTTGACAGATTTTTGTTAAGCTCTGGTTCATCACCTTGTTTGGCAGAGAAGGTGGTGGGTTTAAATAGGAATGGCTGGAGGGCTTCCCAGGGGGAGTTAGGGCTTGGGATGAGCTGCTTTATGCAAGGGAAGAATAGCCATGGAGTCCAATTGAGTTGGAACAGCTCAGCCAGGGGAATTTGAATTTTTGAATCCAAATAAAGCTCTAGGCCATGGTGTTTTCTGGCGATCTAGGCGGCTAGCCGGTAGGGTCAGGTCACCATCTTGACTCAGTGAGTCTAGGGGTTGAGTTTTGTGCAATCAGTGGGGGTTAGCCATGTGTAAAGAGCTTGATTCAAAATGGAATGGGGAAGGGGCTCTTTTGGACTTGGTTTGGTCAACCCATGGAAATGGGCTTGGTGCACCCACCAAGGTCTGATTTGGGCTGAAGGGAATCAGGTAAGTCAGCTAGCTTAGTGGGGAGAAGTCACCATCTAAGCATATTTAAGTTTAAGCATGGTTTAGAGGAAGCATGAAATGGTTTAATCACTCTTAAGGGAATTATTAAAGGCCCCACTCCTTTTGCCCAATATGGTATGGTCACACAAACACCACTCACATGGCTTGTATGGGGCTTAAGGATGGCTTCATAGCTAGCCTATGGCTTGCCCATGGCTTGGCTCAATTTCATGAAAATGGATTTTGGGATTTTTGATGAATTTTAGGGGAAATTGGCATGAGGCTTGATTTGGAATTATTTGATTATTGATTTAGGACTTAGGGATAACTTCAATTGAAATGGATGGTGAAAGAAATGCTATGTGGGCTTTAGGTTTAATTTTGGGCTTTTTGAACTTTGGTGAAAATGGGCTTTTAAAGGCTTTATGGGAGTGGGCTTTTAGATTTTAAAATGGACTTTTGGATGAAAGTTTTGTGAAGGACCATGCCAAATAAATGTTGGGTTTAGTTTAGGGATGTATCATGAGTGATTTGGAAAAGATTTGTTGTCATTTGGAGTTGAGATGGGTTCAATTTAGGCCTTTTTAGTAATGGGGTCAAAATGGGCCAAATTGGGCTAACTTGGACTAAGGTTGGGTTAATGTTGGGTTTGATGTAAAATTAATGTTGAAAAATATTTATGGGGGTTGACAAAGAGTTTTCAACTTTGGTTGGTGACCCACTTTTTGTATGTATGTAATTTATGTTTATATCAACGGAACCAAAAACTAGATCCCGCTTTAAATATAGGTATATGATTTAATGTATAATGTGGATTCTACGCAAGTATACGTATCGTATCAAGTAATACAGGGCTCTAGTGGAGTCCTGGTTATCGACCCCACAGGGAAGTTTTTAACAGAATTGTTATCAGCTAAATTTAAAGGAATTACTTACTAATAAAGTGAACATATATTCAAAGTAACTATAATAAACTAAAGTAAACTAATGCTTGAAATTAGTTGATTTAATTAATTCAGAAAAAGTATCCTTCTCCTTGTTTTTAGAAAATTAAGTGAAATGATGAATTTAAATAGAATTTTTAAATTGTATTGTGACAAATAGGAGCATTCCTATTCTTTACCCTTTGGTCCAGTGCAAAGAACATTGACTAATCCTATGTTTGATTACCGAATCTGCGGCTAGGTCGGGAGGATACCGGTCGCCACTTCGAGCTCCCACGTTCCCCTCACTCGAGGGCTAACATCTACACTTCAGCTCTCAAACAGTAGGATCGAATTGAGTATTTTAGTCTGTCACACTAAAATATCCAATTGTACGCCCGATAATTAATATTTCCATATTTATTTGCACCCGCCTTCCAAGGCTTTTGTCTTCCCTGAATATTGGATGTAATTTTTACTATAGTTGATAATTCAGCATATTTTAACTACTCAATTGGCCAGATTAAGTTTTAAGTAAAAATTATCACAATTTATTTATATTATATTAGGTGCTTTTACTTAATTTCATCAATCCGCATAATTTTCATAAACAAGGAGAAAGACTAAGAAAACTACTCAGAATGCATGAGAATAAAACAAAGTATGAATTTCATTTAAAGTTAAAAACAATAAACAAAGAAACTTATCTTAATTTCCTTCCCAAGCAGACTCCTTGAAGTTCCTTTGACTTTTCCTTCTAGTACAGCAACTAAATAACACTCAATTAAACTAATGAACTTACTAAACACACTCAAACTACACTTAAGACACTAGAAATAGACTCATAGAAGACTCAAAAGACACACACACACTCTAGAATTCGGCCTCTATTTATAGAGGTAGACAAAGGTCCAAGGGGTGCTTAAACGCCTCTTCAAAAAGTGTCCAGATTCAATGTATATGCATTTTGAACTAGCTCGCCGTAGGCGGGAAAAGACCTCGCCGTCAGCGGGGCTTCTAGAAGGTCTTCAAACCGCACGATCTCGCTGTCGGTGGGCTCGGGCTCGCTGTCGGCGAGGTAGTTATAATTCCTTCAGAAATTTCTCCTCACGATCTCGCTGTCGGCGGCCTCAATCTCGTCGTCGGCGAAGTAATTATATTTGCATGAATTTCCTCCTTTTTGATCTAAATTTGCTCCATTTCATGCTTTTTTGCTTCTATCACTAATAAATCTTCATTCCTGCAATAAAATAAAGAAAATACCTTTCTTTAAAGTGCAATTTCATCAAAAATAGATATGAATTTCTTGATGTATTTTTCTGTGATCAAAATCCCCCAAACTTAATTATTACTTGTCCTCAAGTAATTTTAATACTAAATAAAAAATAATGATTTCTAGAATTTTTCAACTCAAATATTATATGAATTAATTTTAAATAACATTATAATAAAGTTAAATAGAAATATTTCTAAGTAATTTAAATTAATTTTATAGAGATAAGATTATTTAGTTATCGAGTCTAAGATTTCTAGCTTTCTATTTAATTCAGGAATGATTATATTAAAAATTTATAAATTACTTAAGATATTTAGATGATAGGAAATTCAAGAAAATTCTATTTAGTAAAATACTAATCCACAAATAAAAGTTTAGAAATATAGTTAAGTTTTATCCTTTAGGTTGAATCCATTGAAGCCAATTTTTGATAAGGCATCTCCTCAAGCTTCTCCTCACTTATATTTTTCTTTTCTTTTCTTTTCTCTTTCTTTTTCTTTTACTTTTTTTTTTGCTTTTTCTTTTTTTTTTTTAAGTGAGGATTACTGTATCTGGATAGCCTGTTAATAATTTTGAACTTCAATTTCTCTTCCTAAATTTGAAACTTAAAATATTTCTTTGCTTATATATATTTCATAACTTTTACTTCATTGAGTTTCTATCCTTTCTTTTTTACTTAAATATTTAAGAATTTTCAATTTTTAGAATATAGTTTCCCTTACTTTAAATAGTTTACTATATTTTTATTCCTTTTAACCAAATATCTTTTTTTATTAATTAATTGAATTACTAGAAGTATTTTCTTTAACTTTATATAATAATTAAATAAAGCAACTCATATTTATTGAATTGAAAATTACTATAGAAAATCATTTAATAATAATTTTTGAAAATAGAAATTGAGAAAAATTTTAATAATTAAATTTGTATTTTTACCTTCCCCCAAACATAAATTTTTTTATCTATACTACATAGTGAAAAAGGGAAAGTATATAAATAAAATTTATCATACCTTTGAGCTTTAGGTAGTTCTTTTCTTTGAAACTTACGCAGGTTTTTTCATTACTTACAGAACCTGTACTGTTAGTATTCTTCCATATATAACATTTAAAAAGAAAGTGCAGGGATGGAAATTTTTAAAATAAGTATCAAACATAACAAAGAAAACTTAATTTGTTACTATACATACATTTACAATTTAAACAATACATTAAAGAAAAACTAACATCCTATCTATATAAAAATTTGCAACTAATTTAACACACATAAGAAATTTATCATCACTGCTCAAGCGAACAAATACATATCAAGTCCAAAGTCCACAGAAAATACTAAAATATTACACACAGAAATAATAAAATTTGTAAAACAACAAATCTAAACAAATCAAACAAACTAAACAAAGATTCTAATCCTCTGCATCAAAATCCCAAGTTATGTCATCTCCCTGATCTCCAAGCTGAGAAGGCTGAGCGAGCTGGCATCGTGTATATCGGGGGCACTCGGGAAAGACAACATCTAAATCACCACTCCTATAACGACGCTCGGCTTCATAGTATGCAATCTCGTACTGCGAATGTCACTTGGAGATATTCGCTATCATAATCGTGTCTTCTCTCCAAGCCTCCAATTCTTTGATCTATATGCTCAAATCTTCTTTCCATATTTTCTCCAAATGACTCAAAACTCTTTCTACTCAGGGTTAACTCATTCATCAGATCTTGAAGGGTAGGAGTAGTGTACTGAGGGGGTGGTTCATAACTAGTAGAGGGTATATCTCTACTTGAAGAAGGTACATAATCCCTTGTCCCAGATCTCCATCCTTCGTGGGATTCATATTTCTTTATATTAGCTTGAGTAAGGGGTTTCATAGGCTCTATCCATTCCTCATCATCTCTTGCCTCTACCCCAGATAATTGGCAAAGTGCATAGATAAGACCAGGATGTCCTAGTCCTCCTCCACTTTCATTTCTAGCAGTGGCTAATATGTTTTTATATATAATATTTCCCACATTAATACTCTTCGGTTTTGAATACGAAATTCGAATCTGCTCTATCTCTTGTTACCTCACTATGGTGGTAGGTAGGTAACAAAGTAGAACAAATAAAATAATGCCAGGCTTTAGATGTTACATTTAGCATAGAAAGAGGGAAGTTTACCCCTTCCCGCTGCTTTATCTTCCAGACTCCTTTCCCATCAGTGAGAAAGTCGATCACCTCTTTCAATGGTCCTTCCATAGTTCCAAAAGTTTCATATTCACTCCAGGTGTCTCGAACTTCATAATAAGCGTTTATTCTAGCAGCGTTGAAATCTACAAAAAATCCTCTAACCCTAACCGGTGCATCTTCAGCCTGTGTTAAGTTTGTATAAAATTCCTTCACAACTTCTACAGCTGCTCTTTTGGTAATGAAACAGAAGTTTTCCCATCCTCGCTCCTTCATAACTCGTTCTACTTCTCCTCCTAGATTCTTGAAAACTTGATCTTGAATGCATTTTCTTGCTTGTATATTTTGAAAATATCGAGTTTGTGCTCTCGCATTAATGAATCGAGTTTCGTCAAAATCTAATCGTCGCTTTTGTCGTGGAGCCATTTCTTGATCTGTGAAATTTACAAAAATTTTAACTAAACTCCAAAATATTACTAAGAAGGCTTCCTACAACAACTAAAATCCATTTAATTCAATTTCTATGCAATTCTTCCAAGTATTTTCTTAACATTTCAAAATTTTTCAAAATATCCCAATGTAGAAGAAATTCATGGTGAAAATCAAAAATTTTTGCATAGGAGTGAAGCTCTTACCAAGGGAAGATGAAATCTGGTGTCAAAAAGTGTTGAAATCGCTTCAAATCTAAGATCTCTCAAACCCTAGGTCGGTTTTTTCAAAAATTTGAGGAAAGGGATAATGAATAGTGTCGGTTGACCGATCAAATATAGGTCTTTTGACGTTCTTGCTGTCAGCGAGGTTTCTCTCGCCGTCGGCGAGCTAATTAATTCCATAAGGTAAAAGTTTCGGGAAAAATCCGCCGTCGGTGAGCTCGGTCTCACTGTCAGTGGGTTTTCTCGCTGTCAGTGGGTTTTCTCGCTGTTAGTGAGATAATTCTCGCTGTCGGCAAGGTCCCAAAAGTTTTCAATTTTTGAAATTCGTCAATTATTTTCAACCTCGAATTGCCCTTAATCAATCTTCCGATCACTTAATTTGAATATTAATAAGAAGATTAGGTACTTATACTCACAAAAAGTCATACAAAACAATCAATATAACTTCATAAATGAAATCCATGAAACTGATAAATTTCACACTAACAACTTCACACATACTTAACTTAATTGTTCAAATCCATAATACTCAGCATCGCAATCCAAACCACAACACTCTAAATACTGAGACATAACCATTTACATAAAATCTCGCAAATCTGAGATGATCAAATCAAAGTTTGACTCATAATAAAACTTAACTCTAAATCAAACACACACATATACAAATATAACATAAACATAGAAATCTTTCCTACTCTTCTGTGTCTAAACTAATATCTTCTCTGATATTTCCAATGTGACGCAGGTGCACAAATAAATTGTAGAAATGCCTGAAAGGGAATTCTGCAGTAGATTCTTCATTAATCCATCCTTTCTGTCTTAGTAGATGAATAAAATCGGCCTCCGGATGTCCAAGTATGATCAAAGTGCTCCTTCATTCTCCAATCAATATGATCGAACATATCGGAGATATTGTCAATAGAATTCATCACATTTTGCAATTCTTTCTCCAATCCTTTAATCTTCTTCGGAATGAAATTAGTCTTATCGGTAAAGGGCCTTGCTAAAGAATTGTTCGTGATGCTCGTCAGAAATAACGATGATCTCATCATTGTTATCCAAAGTGGGAAACATATCAGTAGGATCCAGTGGTTTCCATCGTAAAAGTACTTTTTCCCAAGCCTCATAAGAAACTTGGTATTGACTGCATAAAGCAAATATAGTAGATGGGTGTCCAAGTCCATGCACTGACCCATGCACAATTAATCCCAATGCAGACTTTACTATTATCGATCCAACATCGATAGGTAATCCAATTTGAATACAATAGTTTAAAATAGCGCATTCCTTTGAAACTTTATTTACTCTCGTGGTAGGTAATAATTTTGATGATATAAAAAAATTCCAGTGCTTCGAGACAGGGTTTAGAAGTGATGCAGAAAAACTGACATACCCGTCTTCTCGTAACTCTCAATCATCCGGTTCATCAGTCAGGTATCTATAGATTTCGTTCATATTGTATCTTGAAGGCACAAAGTTGGAATAGTGACAAACAGAGGTATTTTCTATAGAAAACAATTCATTTACCCTTGCAAGAGTAAATGTTACCCATCTTCCTCTGACGTACACATTTCCATTGTTGATCGCATGTAAATTAGAGTAAAACTCTTTAACTACTGGTATAACTACAGCGGAATTTGTATAACAAAATACCTCCCAATGCCGCTGTGCGATCATTTCTTCAATTTTTGTAGTAGCATTTTCTACTCCTCTATTGACGAATCCTCTTTCTTTGATAAGTCTTTTCTTCATCAAGCCTTTGTTGAAGATTCGCTGTGCCTCCGAACTAACAAATTTTCTCCGGTTGAAAACTTCAGTTTTTTGTGGTTTCTAAGAATTTTAAGGCCATTTTGGATGGAATGGATTGGTCTCTAGTCGTTCCTAAGGAAGAAAATGGTGTAAAATCGGATTTGGAATAATTTCTTACGAAGGAATAGCTTAGATCCATCCAAAACCACACGAAAAATCTTTAAGAAACCAAATTTTTAACTTCCTCGCCGTCGGTGGGAAATTCCTCGCCGTCGCCGACTTAGTTATAAAACTGAATGAGTAATGGTCCACGATCTCGCTGTCAGCGGGCTCAGGCTCGTTGTCGGCGAGATTCGTAAAATTCGCCCGTTTTCGCTCTCGTCTGAATATTTTCTGATCTCATCTAATAAGTTCATTTTTTGTGATGATTATAATAAAAATTGGAGTAGTAAGATTTGTTTTAATAATATAGACTCACTAATATACAGATATTTAAAAATAAAAGACTACTATGGGTTGCCTCCCATAAAACACTTGGTTTAACGTCGTCAGCCCGACCTAATTCAGTTAGTGTTCAGGTTGACTAAGCATTAAAACCTCTTTAAAATTTGGTCGTCTATTTTCGAAATATGGTTTTAATCTATGTCCATTTACTTTAAATATATGTCCTGTTTTTGGATCTTCAATTTCTGTAGTTTCATATGAAAATATTTGAGTTATGGTGAAAGGTCCTAACCATCGAGATTTTAATTTCCCAGGAAATAATTTCAATCTAGTATTATAAAGCAAAACTTCTAGTCCTAGTTCAAAATTTCTTTGATTAATCTTCCGATCATGCCATAATTTCATCATTTCTTTATAAATCCTATCATTATCATATGATTCATTCCTTAATTCTTCCAATTCATTTAATTACAACAACCTCTTCTCACCAGCTTCTTTCATATTATAATTAAATTCTTTAATCGCCCAATATGCTTTATGTTCTAATTCAACTGGTAAGTGGCAAGTTTTTCCATATATAAGCACATAAGGAGTCATTCCAATCGGAGTTTTATAAGCGATCTTGTATGCCCATAATGCGATGTACTAGTCTTATAGACCGCTCCGGTCTATTAGGATTCTGACGACTTTTCTAATATACGCTTAATCTCTCGATTAGAAACTTCAGCTAATCCACTTGTTTGTGAATGATAAGCAGTCGATATCTTATGCATAATGTTATATTTTTCTACTAGTTTGTGAATATATTTGTTTCTAAAATGAGTTCCTTCGTCAGTGATAATCACTCTCGGCATTCCAAATCTAGTAAAAATATTTTTCATTAAGAATTTTGAAACACTTTTAGCATCACATCTAGATAAAGCTTGTGCTTCTATCCATTTGGAAACATAATCAACAGCTACTAATATATATGAGTTTCCAAATGACGGAATAAAAGGTCCCATGAAATCTAATCCCCAAACATCAAAAATTTCAACTTCTAATATAAAATTCAGAGGCATTTCATTTTTTCTTGATATATTTCCTACTCTTTGGCATTTATCGCAGGTTTTAATATATCTATATACATCTCTAATTAGAGTAGGCCAGTAGAATCCAGATTGTAGAATTTTATATGCAGTTTTATCTGTCCCAAAATGTCCTCCAAAATAAGAGTCATGACATTTTTGAATAATTGGTTCAGTTTCTTCATAAGGCACGCATCTTCTAATAATTAGATCCTTGCACTGCTTATATAACTATGGTTCATCCCAAAAGTATGATTTAGTATCGTGAATGAATTTTTTCTGTTGTTGCAAAGTTAACATAGGTGGTAAAATGTCACTTACAATATAATTTACTATATCGAAGCATACCAAGGTATTTTCAACTCATTAATATTATAAAGTTGTTCATCGGGAAAAGCGTCTAAATTTTCATTATCAATATTAGATAATTCATGATTTTCTAATCTTGATAAATGATCAGCAATTTGATTATCGGTTCCTTTTTGTTAACTATCTCAAAATCAAATTCTTGCATTAATAATATCCATCTGATTAATCTTGGTTTAGAATCTTTCTTTTGCATTAAATATTTTATAGCAAAATGATCAGTATGCACAATGCATTTAATTCCTATTATATAATGCCGAAATTTATTAAAAGCATATACAATCTGCTAATAATTCTCTTTCGATAATCGTATAATTTATCTCAGCATCATTTAGAGTTTTACTTAGCGTAGTATATAGCTTTGAAAATTTTATCATATCTTTGCCTAAGAACTCGCTCCTATAGCATAATCACTAGCATCACACATAAGCTCAAATGGTTTCTCCCAATTAGGTGAAACTATTATAGGTGTTGTAATTAATTTATCTTTTAATAATTCGAAAGCATTTAGGCATTCGATTGTAAATTCAAAATTTCTTGTCCTTTTCAAGAAGTTGGCATAGAGGTTTAGTAATTTTTGAAAAATCTTTAATATAACGCCTGTAAAATCCAGCATGTCCAAGAAAACTTCTTACCCCTTTTACCGTAGTTGGAGGTGGTAATTAGCTATTACTTAAATTTTTGCAGGGTCTACTTCCATGCCTTTTTCTGAAATTTTATGCCCTAATACAATGCCGCCTGTAACCATAAATTGACATTTCTCCCAATTAAGAGCTAAATTAGTTTTCTCACATACTTCAAATAATTTTTCAAGATGATTTAAGAATGTGTCAATTGTTGTTCCAAATACAGAGAAGTCATCCATAAATACTTCTATTCCATTATCAATTAATTTACTAAATATAGACATCATACATCTTTGGAATGTTGCAGGTGCATTACATAATCCAAAAGGCATTCTTCGAAAGCGAAAGTTCCATAAGGACTAGTAAATGTAGTTTTATCTTGATCCTCGGGAGCAATTTGTATTTGATGATAACCTATATATCCATCTAAGAAACAAAAATATTTATGTCCGGCTAATCTATCTAACATCTGGTCTAGAAATGGTAAAGGGAAGTGATCTTTTCTAGTGGTTGTATTTAATTTTCTATAATCAATACATATTAGCCATCCAGTACCTTGTCTTATAGGGATAAGATCATTATTTTCATTAGCTTTGACAGTCACCCCTCCTTTTTTAGGTACACAGTGAATTGGGCTTACCCAAGTACTGTCAGAAATAGGATATATAATACCATTATCTAACCATTTTAAAATTTCCTTCTTGACTACTTCTTTCATTATCAGATTTAATCTCCTTTGTGGATCGGCTTTAGGTTTATTTTCATTATCTAAAATAATTATGTGCATACAGATTGAAGGACTAATTCATTTAATATCTGCTAAAGTCCAACCAAAAATTTTCTTATATTTTTTTAACGTATCTAAAAGTTTTTGTTCTTGAGATTCATTTAATTCAGATGAAATAATAACTGGTAGAGTTTAAGAATTACCTAAGTAAGCATATTTTAAATGATTAGGTAACATTTTTAACTCAAGTGTTGACCTCATTTTTTATGAGGTCTTCTCTTCTTCTTTTTAGTACTTAGGATCTAGCCTTAGGCTTTTCCTTTGACTATCTTAGAGGATTAGAATTAGGACCCACCACTTAGAAATTCAAACCACTTCTTAACTCCCTACAAACTCCACAAACTTGATTGTAGACCCCTAATCACCTAGAGGGTTGAAATCAAATGTGGAAGTTTAAAGGATGAGTTCCTATAGGACTCTTTGGCCTTAGGACTGCCCTGGGTGGCCAGTTCTGGTGAGGGTTGACTTACACACACACTACACTTATACAATACACTTTCACACAACCACTAAAACCATACCCATACCCAACTTGACCTCCTGACTCATGAAGGTGATTCACATGGATGGTCCTTAACCCCTAAGCCCTTGGCTAAGAGGGTTAGGAACAACATAGTGAATGCCTCAAATGAGTCCCTTCATGGCTCATATAGGCTTGATATGGCTTCATGGCTCAACCAAAATGATTTCATTCCACTTACATTTACCCAATCTTCAATTTTTCAAATTTTCAATTTTTGACCCCCGGGACCCTAGACCCGCCTAGCCTACCCAAAACCCTTGAAATTACCCAAATTTTTGAAAATTCTCCAAAATCACCCAAATTCCTCAAAACCAATCCCAAACATTCTCCCACCACTCAAATTGATCATTTTTACCCAAAATATCCAAAATTCCAAAATACCCCAAATACCCTCCAAATACCCAAAATGCCCCTCTTGACCCAAAAATCTAAAAATTCAGAAAAATCCCAGAAAATTCCAAAAAATCCCAAATATTCCCAATTTCATTTTTTTCAACTACACCATGGGCCATATTTGTCAATTTACCCCACTTCTGTCAAAATCCTCAATTTGACCCATTTTAACCCAAAATAAAACCAATGTCAAATCAAACCTACCCAATTGACCCAAATTCTGGTCCAATTCAATTCTAAACTTCAATTCAACATCCCCAGCACCAATTTAGACCAAATCCAAGCTCAATTTGATTGGCATTTGAATCCAATTTCACTTTTGACCTTAAAGCCCAATTTGGACCCATGACCCAAACTTAGCCCAAACTAACCCAATTCAACTTCAATTAACCCCAAATCTTTTCTAAACCTTCCCTAACATCCCTACAAACAAAACACTAACATGATTTGCCCAAAATTTGAACCCAAACCCAACTCAAATTCAACCCAAAGCCAAAACTCCTTATATGGGCCTACACCTAAACCTAACCCAAATAGGCCCAAAACCCAAAATCCAAACCCAACCAAAGTTGAAACCTCTTTGAAACAGCCCTACAAACATTTCTCAACATTAATTTTACACCAATTTCAACATTAGCCCAACATTAGCCCAAGTTAACCCAATTTGGCCTACCATTGGCCACTTTACCAAAAAGCCCAAATTCAACCCAATTCAAACCCAAACCACCTCAAATTTGTTTCAAATCACTCATGACATATCCCTAAACCAAACCCAACAATTATTTGGCCCAAACTTTTATAAATTTCCCATCCACCAATTTATTGCCAAGCTTAAAAAGCCCACTTTCTTAAACCTTCCTAAAAACCCATCCAAAACAAATTTAAAAGCCCAAAGTCCATGACAAAGCCCACATGAAATTTCTCTCATCATCCCTTTCATTTAAAACACTTCCTAAGTTCTAAAACCTATCACCAAATAAATCCAAATCAAGCCTTATGACAATTCTCCTTAAATCCATCAAAAATTCCAACACCCTTCCTCATGAAAGTTGACTAAACTTTTCCCAAGCCATATATAAGCCATGAAGCCACTCTTAAGCCACATGCAAGCCATGTGAGTTGTTCAAATGTGACCTTACCACATTGGGCAAAAGGAGGAGATCCTTTCCACACTCCCTTAAGGTGATTAACCATCTCCATGTCTCCCCTAAACCATGTTTAATCCTAATTGTACTTGAATTGTGACTTGACCCCACTAATCAAGCTGATCCAAATCACTTTCCCTTCAGCCTAAACCAAGCATTGGGTGGTGCACCTAGCCCAAAAGGATGGGTTGACCCATTTAGAGCCAAAATAGCCATGCCCCCATGCCTTTTTGATCCAACTCCTTTACACATGTCCAAACCCAATTGACTTCACCATTGCCAAGCCCTGACCTCCCTGGTCAAGATGGTGACTCATGCCTGCCGGTCAGCCGCCTGGGTCGCCGGAAAACACCATGGCCGAGACCTTGGAAGAAGCCAAACATTGAAATTCTCCCTGTCTGAGTTGCCCCATGCCCAGGTGGCCATTGCAAATGTTCTTCCCTTGCCAAGAGCAGCTGATCCCAGTCCCTAACTCCCCCTGGGAGGCCCTCCAGCCTCTCCTATTTAAACCTCACCCCTCTCGGCCATGAGAGGTGCTGAACCAAACCTTACTGAAACCCTGCAAAAATTGCTCCAGACCACTCTCCACACTTAGAGCAATTGATCCCCAGTGACAATTTGCCCTAATCCCCATCAACAGAGCCCAATTTCTCAGCCAAAATTCCACCCAAAACCAGGACATCTCCCAATTCTCCACCAAATTCAAATTAAACTCACCCACACCTGCACAAGGTCAAGAGAAGGAGTTCCCCAGTGAAATCCCCCTCTCCAGGCCACCCATCTGTTCCAGACTCCAAGCTTTGTAATCGGCTATGGTCGAAATCATACCTGGACAATTCACCAGGCCAAGGGACTTCATCTGGAGCTTGCTTGGACCCAATCGAAGGTGACACAACCCTCAGATTGAAGCCACACTTCTCTGAGCTAAGGTATGAGCTAACTCTTTATCCCGAGCCTTTGGAGATTGTCTATTTCAAATGCTTTAATTTCAATTCATGATCACCGTATAGATGTGTTCGTCTCTTCAAGACGAATCCATAGAGCATAAGAACACAAAAATCTGTTGAGAAATGAGTGAGTTCTTAGGGTTTTAGTGTGGACGGCTCTCGGGTGAGAACGGCTGGGGACGATGAGCGGATGCCGTCCATTCAATACACGCGCGGACGGACGGCTCAGATCGGGTCGCATCGGCAGATGATACGCGGAAGGCGGGACCCGGGCTGCAGACTCAAGCGGCGACGTCGAATGGTAGTGCGACGCGTGGCCTTTCGGAGCTGCCGAGGATGGCGTGGCGCCGCTTGGATAAGTAGGAAATTAGGGCTATTTTCTATTTATTTAATTACCAAAACTTAGAAAATTCGTAACTTTGTGTAGAAAAATCCTAAAAATAAAATAAAAATACCCTCTTGCTCAGTGAACAGAGGAGAATAATGTGGAAAAGAAATCATGTAATTTCATCAAGTATTTTATTTTTAATTATTTATTTACTCTCTGCACTATTTCAATTCTCCATGCATGTATACAATTCATCATGGCATGAGACCATAGGGCTTTTGAAGCCTCTGAATTTGGGGACATTCCTTGAATTTTTCAAAGTCAGAGGCCATCCCTATGAAGAGTTATTGATTTTTCAATTCTAGGTCACTATTCTGAGTATTTTAATTCCAATAATTACCATGTTGTGAAAAAAATTCTAGGAAAATTTGGTGATGTTTCTTATGACCAGAGGACCCTAGGGAAATAGGTTTTGAGTTAACTCACTTGTAATAACCCTAATTGGCTTAAACACCCAAAATAGAGCTTTAATTAATTAGAGCTAATCATACATCAAATTCACTTGAAATCAATTCTCCACTGACCTTTAGGATTAGAGGAACCCACCATAAAAGTTTGAAGTCAATTGGACTTGGTTAGCCCTATCAAATGGGTTGATTAAGCCATTTAGCAAAAATTAAACTTCAAAAATTCATAACTTTCAAAATACTATTCAAAAATTCACCAAATTGGTTTTGGAGCCTCTCTGATATCAGGAGAATTTAAGAAAATTAAAATTGCAATTTTCTTAAAAAGTTGATTTTTTGCATTATTTTTATATTTTTAATAATTAAAAAAATAATAAAAATCACAAAAATAATAAAATTCACCAAAATATCACATTTTGAATTTTAATCACTTAGGAACAAACCCCATATTTTTCTTAAGTCTCTATGAGGAGATATTAAATTTTAAAGCCCTAAGGTAATTTTATAATTAAAAAATGCATTTTCTAGCATTTCCACTAAAATAATTCTAATAAATCAAAGAAAAATCAAAAAATTGTAAAAATTGGTTCTCTGGTTTCCTTGATATCAGAGAGATTTTTGAAAAATATAAAATTCATTTTTCAACCTTTATTTTATTTTTAAATTAATTAATGCTCCAAAACTCAAAATAATTATAATAAAAAGAATATAATTCAAAAAATCACCAAAATTGATCCAAGTGGTCCTCTGGTCATTAGGAATGTCTCATAATTTTCTTAAGAACAGAAACTTTCCCTTGGTCATGTTATTGAATTTTCCTTGAAAATCCCTATTTTCCACCAAAAATAATTACATAAATAAATTAAATACAGAAAAATCACATTTTCTCCTCTAATGTCTTGATTGATACATGAGTGAAGTTACATAAAAATTTCAAATTCATTTAAGCTCAATTTAGTGAGTTATGAAATTAGTAAGTTTAAAGGGCAAAATGGTAATTAAAATTTTAACCTATAATTAAAAATTTTAGGTTTGATTAAAAGGAGTGGGTAAAATATTTGATACTAAGTTGATTTTGGATATTTGAAACTTAGGCAATTAAAGGGTAGAAATCTACCAAACAATTTGAAAAATAATTAAAATAAACTTTAATTAAATGATTAATTAAATTTGGAAGAATAATAAAAAATTGGAATTATTAAAATAGGGATACTATTAGGAAGAGATTTGTTCTTTAATCTAAGAATCCCTAAATTAACCACCTCTATAATATTTAATTCCTAATTAAAATGATAATCCAAACTCAATATTTAAAATGCCAAAAGACTTAATCATTAAATTAAATTAAAGTTAAAACATTTAAATTAAATCCTTTTAAAATTTCAATTAAATTAATACTTTAACAATTAAAATTAAATCATCCTTAAAGCATAAAAAATAAAATTAAATTAAAATTTAAATTAAATTAAAATTTAAATTAAATTAAAATTAAAATTAAAATTAAATTAAAATTTAATTAAATTAAAATTTAAACTAAATTAAATTAAATTAAATTAAAATTTAAATTAAATTAAATTAAATTAAATTAAATTAAATTAAATTAAATTCAATCACATTAAATTAAATTAAATTAAATTAAATTAAAACATATTAAATTAAATTAAATTAAATAAAAAATAAAATCAAGGTAAAATAAAATTAAAATTAAATTAAATTAAATAAAATTAAATTAAAATTAAAACTAAACCAAATTAAATTAAACTAAAATTAAATTAAATTAAATTGAATTAAATATAACATCACCAAAGACATAAAGAATTCAAAATAAATCTAAAACAACTTGAACACTATTCCAAACTTAAACCCATTAATTGAAATTAAATTAAATCACAAATCACTTGAACATTAATTTGCCCTCAAAAGCTCTTGTTATCATAACTCCTAAACGAATTATTAAGTGAAGTGTTACTTCACTCATAGGATATTCAAATGTCCTAGTTCACTGAGCAAGATAACAAAAACTTGAACTCCTGGATGATTAATTCATTTGTATAATTAAATTCTCTTGGACTTAAAACAATCCTAGAGGTATTGAAAAGATGTTTAAGACTCGTCTTAAGCACTTCCTCAATATGATAGGATATTTATAAGAACAATTGAACTTAATTGTTCTTTGATGAAGAAAATCGTCCTCAAACCAAAACATAAGAACCTAGACGTCATAGGAGATGACTGGTTATAGGAGTAGGACCTTGGTAGAAAACCATAACCCTTCCCTTAGCTTTACCTAGGAACTTGCTTTAAATGCTTAAATATTCTAAACTGTGTTTAAGTGCAGCTTGGGATGACGGGAAGACCCTCCAGGTACGCTTTTATTTTATTGCAATTTACCTTCTTGCAATTTACTTTATTGCAAATGCACTTTACTTTTCTTGCATGATAAACAACTGTTGCATGAAAACCCACACCTTTATGATAGTCCCTAAAATTGAAACCAAAACTAAATTAAAAGTCATTACAAGATAAAATTCACCGCCACAACATTTCAAAATATAAAAAAACTCAAAATTTAATCACAATCAGAACAACAAAACTACAACTACAACTAAATTAAAACGTCTTGTTGGATGATCGGGAATACCTCGGATGATGTAACCTACGTGTTGCTAACGGGATTTCCCGCGGTCTAAATGAAAGTGTGGAACTCATTTAGTTGAGTTTAGCAAATTCATCTGGACTAAGTGAATCCGATAAAAATAACGATGCCGGAAGGATGGAACCGTGGGATCTTAATCGGTGTTGTTATAAACAACTTTAATATTTGTTTTAATTAAAACATAAAAAACACTTGGAAATTAAGACCTTCTTTAAACCAGAACACTTCTCTCATCTCTTGATTTATGATTTCTAAAACTAAACCACCTGCAACAACAAGGAGCTCGGAGCATGGTGGGCAAGCATGACCATCGTCATCAAGCAAAACCCGAGTCTACTTCAAGCAAAACTTTCTTAGAATTAAAAAACCAAGCCATAGGACTTCGAGGTAGTTTGCCTAGTGCAACATAAATCCTTAATCTTTTGTTAGGCATTTGCATTGCAAATAAAGCCCTAACCAGTCTTAGGATTCCGAGGTAGTCGTCCGATACGACATAAACCCTCACATCTTCAAGGCTATTTGTGTGATCACATCATACGAATATAAGTCCTAATTAATTAAAATTGGCAAGATTAAAACATTAAATAAACATTAGGGCTTTCCTAAATTCATGCCAAACAATAGGACAGTCGGGAAATTACTGAAGTTCGCTTCGAATCTGTGATTTCTCCTACCTTTCTTCCTTTGAATTCCCAAAATAAAATGTTCTAAATTTGATCCATTCCCTATTGAAATTACAAAATTCAATCCCTTGAAAACTTAAACTTTGAAATTCTTGAGAGCGGAACTACTGATTATTATCGAGAGTTTTCTTAGGTGATTCCCGTCACTTAAGATGTAATTAACTATAGGGGCTTGCCCTTATAGGGAATTTTAAGAACCCGAGTAATATAAACCCCGTTTAATGTTCTCATATTAAGCGGGGAACTTGTCGACTTATAAAATTGGTTCGCGAGACCAAACGGATGTTACAAATCTTCTAGTTTATTTAATCGAGCCCTATCATCAAAGAGTGTGTCTACTCTCCGGGATAGATATACAGTTTGTGGTGCGGTGCTCGTTTATATAAACTATTCGGGATGTGAGATCAGTTTGATTTCATATCTTAAAATTTTCAAATTTAAAATTATTTTCAAAATCAAATACTACTTTTCAAATTATTTATTTAAATTAAATTAAAAATTCGCCGACAATTTCTGTAGGTGACCTCCTTTCACAAATACAACACACAAACCTAAAAATATGCCGACATCAAGTTCAGGAGGTTTAATAATTGATGAAACTATATTTTTTTCAGTGTTTTCAGTGTTATCCAAAAATTCAAATTTCTCTTGAATATAATCTAATTCTTAATTTCTCTCAGATTTTTCAATTAATTCAATATTTTCTTTTTCTAATTTCTCTTCATAATAATCTTTAAACTATTCTTTTTGTAAATGATAAAGTACTTCCATTCGAAAACACTCATTATCTTTTTCTAGCGCAGGATATTTCATTGATTTAGCAATATTAAAAGTTACTTTTTGGTCATTTACTCTCATAGTTAATTCTCTTTTCTGAACATCAATCATAGCTTTTCCAGTGGCTAAAAATGGTCTTCCTAAAATGATAGGAATTTCTTTATCTTCTTCCATATCTAGAACAATAAAATCTACAGGGAAGATAAACTTATCCACTTTTACTAATACATCTTCAATAACTCCCTTAGGATATGTAACAGAACGGTTAGCTAACTGAAGAGTTACTGAAGTAGGTGAAATTTCTCCCAATCCTAATCTCTTGAAAATTGATAGAGGCATTAGATTGATGCTTGTTCCTAAGTTACACAAAGCTTTTCCATAGAATTTTTCTCCAATAGTGCAGGGTATAGTTAAACTACCAGGATCTTTTAATTTTTCGGAAGTTTTTCTCGAATAATAGCACTACACTCTTCACTAAGTGCAACCATTTCATTATCAGTAAATTTTCTTTTTTTATTTAGAATATCTTTCATGAATTTTACATAGTTTGACATCTGTTCTAAAGCTTCTACGAAAGAAATATTTATCATTAATTTATTCAAAATCTCAAGGAATTTAGCAATATGTTGAATTAGTCGTTGAGGAAATGGTGGTGGAGGTTTTTCAACAGAAATTTTCATTGGTATTAAAGGATTTTCTAAGTTTGGATCTTGTTGATTCTTTTCTTTTTCAATTTCCACTTCCACTTTTTGACTTTCAAGTTCTTTCTGAATTCGAGGTTCTAATTCTTTTCCACTTCGTAATTTTATCGCTTTAATTTGTTCATTTCCCTTATCTTTAGGATTTATTTCTACATTACTACGAAATGTTCCAGGTATTCTATTATTAAGTGCGGTAAGCGATATGTCCAAGTTGAGTTTCAATATTTTTGATAGTTGTTCCTTGATTTTGTAATTAATTTCCTTGTATTTGTAATTGATTTCCTTGATTTTGTAAATGTTGACCCATATTTAATATTAATTCTTCTATAGATAATTTCTTTTCTTTAAATTGTGGTTTATTGTTATTAAATCCAGGTGGATAATTAGGTTTATAATTAGGATTTCCTTGATTAGATGGATTTCCTAATTGTTGTGTCATATTATTCATCCAAGGTTGATTAGTTGTATTATTATTCCAATTAAAATTAGGATGATTTTTCCATCCAGGATTATAATAATTTGCATAAGAATTATTGGTTCTGTTGTTAATTGCATTAATTGTTTCATATTGAGATTGGGATTCTATAAGTTGTCCAGATGAATTTTCTTCTGTTATAGTTGAAGAGTAATTCATTCCAAAATGATCTAATTTTTTTGATTTAGCAGCAATTTGTGAAGCTAACATAGATATTGCATCATTTACATGAATACTAGCTATTTTTTTCGGATTCATTCTATCAGCAGGCCATTGAAAATTATTTATTGCCATTTCTACGATTATTGCATAGGCTTTCTCAAATGGTTTTGACATTAATGATCCTCCAGCAGCAGCATCGATGATTGATCTTAAAGATCCTACTAATCCATTATTAAAAGTTTGGATAATTAACCAATCTGGTAACGCATGATGTGGGCATTTCCTAAGAAGTTCTTTAAATCTCTCCCAAGATTCATATATTGACTCTCCATCAAATCGACTAAAAGAAGTTATATCATTTCTAAGCTTAGCGAGTTTTAGATGGTGGAAAATATTTGGATAGAAATTTTTGTGATAATTCTCCCAAAGTTTTAATAGATCCGAGTGCTTAACGAATTTAACCACATTTTAGCCTTATCCCTTAAAGAAAAAGGAAAAAGTCTAAGTCTGATAGCATCGTTAGATACTCCTTCATTTTTGAAAGTAGCACATAGTTCTAAAAAACTAGCAAGATGTAAACTAGGATCTTCAGTAGGTGAACCATTAAATTGATTATTTTGTACCATTTGGATAATTGCATGTTTAAGTTCGAATGAATTAGCAGCTACATCAGGGTTTTGAATAGTTAAATGAATTTCATCTAATGTAGGGTTGGCATAATCTCGTAATGGTCTTGGTTGATTGATATTTTGATTTTCAGGTATATTTTCCATTTGTGTTAAATTTATAATCTCTTTTTCATTTCCTAATTCTTTTAATTGTAGGCTCTAATTCTGAATCGTAAGGTATTAAATTTTCGTTTCCAAATTTTCGCATACAATTTTAAAATAAATTTTAGAATAGTCCGTTACTTTAGTAAATAATTTCTTTACTTCCCCGGCAACGGCGCCAAAAACTTGACCCACTTTTTGTATGTATGTAATTTATGTTTATAGCAACGAAACCAAAAACTAGATCCCGCTTTAAATATTGGTATATGATTTAATGTATAATGTGGATTCTACGCAAGTATACGTATCGTATCAAGTAATACAGGGCTCTAGTGGAGTCCTAGTTATCGATCCCACAGGGAAGTTTTTAACAGAATTGTTATCAGCTAAATTTAAAGGAATTACTTACTAATAAAGTGAACATTCAAAGTAACTATAATAAACTAAAGTAAACTAATGCTTGAAATAAGTTGATTTAATTAATTCAGAAAAAGTATCCTTCTCCTTGTTTTTAGAAAATTAAGTGAAATGATGAATTTAAATAGAATTTTTAAATTGTATTGTGACAAATAGGAGCATTCCTATTCTTTACCCTTTGGTCCAGGTGCAAATGAACATTGACTAATCCTATGTTTGATTGCGGAATCCGCGGCTAGAGTCGGGAGGATACCGGCTACCACTTCGGAGCTACCATGTTCCCCTCACTCGAGGGCTAACATCTACACTTCAGCTCTCGAAACAGGTAGGATTGAATTGAGTATTTTAGTCTGCCACACTAAAATATCCAATTCTACGCTCGATAATTAATATTTCCCTATTTATTTGCACCCGCCTTCCAAGGCTTTTTACTTCCCTGAATATTGGATGTAATTATCACTATAGTTGATAATTCAACATATTTTAACTACTCAATTAGCCAGATTAAGTTTTAAGTAAAAATTTTCATAATTTATTTATATTATATTAGGTTCTTTTATTTAATTTCATCAATCCGCATAATTTTCATAAACAAGGAGAAAGACTAAGAAAACTACTCAGAATGCATGAGAATAAAACAAAGCAAGGATTTCATTTAAAGTTAAAAACAATAAACAAAGATACTTATCTTAATTTCTTTCCCAGGCAGACTCCTTGAAGTTCCTTTGACTTTTCCTTCTAGTACAGCAACTAAATAGCACTCAATTAAACTAATGAACTTACTAAACACACTCAAACTACACTTAAGACATTAGAAATAGACTCACATAAGACTCGAAAGACACACACACACTCTAGAATTCGGCCTCTATTTATAGTGGTAGGCAAAGGTCCAAGGGGTGCTTAAACACCTCTTCAAAAAGTGTTCAGGTTCAATGTATATGAATTTTGAACTAGCTCGCCGTCGGCGGGAAACGACCTCGCCGTCAGCGGGGCTTCTAGAAGGTCTTCAAACCACGCGATCTCGCTGTCGGCGGGCTCGGGCTCGCTGTCAGTGAGGTAGTTATAATTCCTTCAGAATTCTCTCCTCACGATCTCGCCGTCGGCGGCCTCGATCTCGCCATCGGCGAAGTAGTTATATTTGCATGAATTTCCTCCTTTTTGATCCAAATTTGCTCCATTTCATGCTTTTTGCTTTTGTCACTAATAAATCTTCATTCCTGCAATAAAATAAAGAAAATACCTTTCTTTATAGTGCATTTTCATCAAAAATAGATATGAATTTCTTGATGTATTTTTCTGTGATCAGTTGGGCTTTGATTTTAGTTTGGCCTCATTTGGGTTCATGATTGGTTTAGGCCCAAATTGGGGATTTTTGATTTGGGTTATATTTGAGTGAAGTTTGGGTTCAAATTTTGGGCAAATCAAGTTAGTGTTTTGTTTGTGTGGATGTTAGGAAGGCTTAGGAAAGGATTTGGGGCTAATTAGAGTTATGTTGGGTTGGTTTGGGCTAAGTTTAGGTCATGGGCCAAAATTGGGCTTTAAGCTTCAAATTGAAATTAGATCCACATGCTCATCAAATTGGACTTCGATTTGGTCTAAATTGGTATTGGGGATATTGAATTGAAGTTTAGAATTGAATTGAATGAAAATTGAGGTCAATTAGAGTGGTTTGGTTGGACATTAGTTTCATTTAGGTTAAAAATAGGTCAAATTGGGGGTTTTAGTAAAAGTGGGTTAAATTGAAAAAATTGGCTTATGGTGTAGTTGAAAAAAAATAGAATTGGGAATATTTGGGAATTTCTGGAATTTTCTGGGAATTTTCTGAATTTTTGGAATTTTTGGGTTAAAAGGGTATTTTGGGTATTTGGAGGGTATTGGGGGGTATTTTTGGAATTTTTGGTATATTTGGCCATGGATGGTCAATTTGAGTGGGGGGAATGTTTAGGATTGGTTTTGAGGAATTTTGGGTAATTTAGGCAATTTTGCAAATTTTGGGTTATTTTAAGGGCATTTGGTAGGTTTGGTGGGTTTAGGGTCCCGGGGGTCAAAAATTGAAATTTTGGGAAAATGAAGATTGATCAAGTGTGAGTGAAATGAAATCATTTTGGTTGAGCCATGTTAAGCCCACAAAAGCCATGGGAGGACTCATTTTAGGCACTCAATATGTTGTTCCTAACCCTCTTAGCCAGGTGCTTAGGGGTTAAGGTCCACCCATATGAGTTACCTACATGTGTCAGGGAGTCAAATTGGTTAAGGTAGTTTTAGGGTTTGGAATGTGTGTGTGCGAGTGTGGTGTGTGCAAGCTTACCCTCACCAAACCAAGCCACCCAGGGTAATCCTAAGGCCAAAGAGTCCTATAAGAAACTCATCCTTTAAACCTCCACTTTGATTTTAACCCTCCATGTGGCTTAGGGGTTTACAATCAAACTTGTGGGGTTTGAAGGGAGCCAAGAAGTGTTTGAATTTCTAAGTGATGGGTCCCATTTCTAGTCCTATACGATAGTCAAGGAGAAGCCCTATGGCTAGATCCTAAGTACTAAGGAGAGAGAAGAGAAAAGACCTCATCAAAAATGAGGTCAACAAATGGACCCCCAATAGGTGTGTGTGCTAACCAAGCACACCGCGCGTATTGGCGTTGACCGAAAAGATCAACAGAACCAACACAGACGTCTAAGTGACACGATTAGAACGAAGTAAAGAAAAGTTTCCGTTGGGGAGTAACAGGTAAATCTCCAAGACTGAAGATTCTAGAACTCTCGCTGGGGAAGAGAAAAGGAGGTAAATTCTAGATCACAAGATCTAGAGAGATTTGATTTTAGATTCATTTGATTTTCTATTTCATGTTTTAATGTGTGAGTTCGGATTTTTGGTTTGTGTTTCAATTCCGATTGAAGTTCGATTCAAGATTTATTTTAAGAGGGATTTCGTGGAAATTCATGATTTTGAAATGAAAATTGGAACCTAGGTTCCAACCTCGGGATTGCAAAGAGAACTGGAATTTAGGCTCCAGCCTCAAAGATTGAAAGAGAACTAGAATTTAGGCTCTAGTCTCAAAGAAGAGAGTTGGAATTTAGGCTCCAACCTCGGAAATTCAAAGAGAGCTAGAAGTTTGGCTCTAGCCTCAAAGAGAACTGGAAGTTCGGCTCCAGCCTCGAAAATTTAAAAGAGAGCTAGAAGTTCTGTTCTAGCCTCGAAGAGAACTGGAAGTTCGGCTCCAGCCTCGGAAGTTTGAAAGAGAGCTAGAAGTTCGACTCTAGCCTCGAAGAGAACTGGAAGTTCGGCTCCAGCCTCAGAAATTTGAAAGAGAGCTAGACGTTCGGCTCTAGCCTCGAAGAGAACTGGAAGTTCGGCTCCAACCTCGAAAATTTGAAAGAGAGATAGAAGTTTGGCTCTCTCCTCGAAGAGAACTGGAAGTTCGGCTCCAGCCTCAGAAGTTTGAAAGAGAGCTAGAGGTTCGGCTCTAGCCTTAAAGAGAACTGGAAGTTCGGCTCCAGCCTCAGAAATTTGAAAGAAAGCTCTAGCTTCATCTCTAGCCTTGATGAGAACTGGAAGTTCGGCTCCAGCCTCAGAAATTTGAAAGAGAACTAGAAGTTTGGCTATAGCCTCGAAGAGAACTAGAAGTTCGGCTCCAACCTCGGAAGTTTGAAAGAGAGCTAGAAGTTCGGCTCTAGCCTCGAAGAGAACTGTAAGTTTAGCTCCAGCCTCGAAAGTTTGAAAGAGAGCTAGAAGTTCGGCTCTAGCCTCGAAGAGAACTGGAAGTTTGGCTCCAGTCTTGGAAGTTTGAAAGAGAGCTAGAAGTTTGGCTCTAGCCTCGAAGAGAACTGGAAGTTTGGCTCCAGCCTCGGAAGTCTGAAAGAGAGCTTAAACTTCTGCCCTAGCCTCGAAGAGAATTGGAAGTTCGGCTTCAGCCTCGGAAAGTTTGATCTGTATGGAGAGGGACCCAATCCCATGCCCTCAGAACCAAATCGAACAAAGTTCATGGCTCCGTGTCAATAGGACTAGTTGATCCTCTAACACATAGAGGAAGAAGAAATGAAAGGTTGGAATTGAAGGATTCAGAATGAAAATCAGTCTGAGATTTAGATTTGTTTTAGTGATTCAATTTCATTTTTGTCTATTTAGAGTTCATGTTAATTTGCTGTTTATTTTGACATTCAAATTCTTAAAAGAAGGAATTCCTTATTCATTTTATTTCTCTTTTTGTTCTTTGTTCGAAGTTCATTTAGCTTAATGGCATTTCCCAGACAATTTGTACAAAAAGAGGTGAAGGCAGAACATGACATGATCATTCTCATTCCAATCTGTTGAAAATACATCATACAACATGATCCAAAACATGATGATATTTTCCTCAAAAATTTAGTATCTCATATAATCCTCATAAATCTAAAACGGATTGTGTAAGATCCTTATTGATTCTTCCAAAAGCATTTGTCAAAATCCATGTCTGAATGGTAAGATACATGGACAATAACATCACTTTCCGAGCCACCCTTGGCAGGAATGCCGCACGGATGTGCATTGGAGGTGTGTTATCTCCCATGTAACTCACAGCTCGTAGGGCCGTAGACTCTCTAACTCTGGATCTGGCTAAAAATGAAAAGGCATCTTACTGTCATCCATCCTTCTGAAGGTGACGGAGATTCGCTCAACAAGCACTCCTGGGATGCAGTGTTTTGCTGTGTCTGCTCCATTTCCTTTTAATACCATGACGGAACCTACTGGTAATGGTATTTCCACCGGCCCTCAGAATTTTCCAGGGCCCGCTATCCGTAGGTCAGATTCGAACATGATATTACACTGGTTGACAAAAGAGACTGTGCAGAAAGGTCTGACAAAGTCATGATGGACTATGTGTGGAGGTATGCAGTCGTCCTCCTTGTAAATGTTAATGATGCATCTATTAGGTATGCAATCTGCAGGAAATACCCTCCATGTCACCATCCTTCTTACCATTCTTTTGATGATTCTTGGCATCGGATCCACCTCACTGTGAGGGAGTATCCCTGGTGGATTTCCTTTTCTGTCTTCTGCGAAGTTGTAGCAACACCCACACTGGATAGTAACTCTTCCTTTTCCTGACATCCATCTTCGGGGCTCTGAATAGGTTTTCTCCCTCAGACGACCAGCTCAACCCATTTTCTGAAGCTTGATAATGCAGTCCACAATCTACTGTTGTTCGTAATCTAAGAACACATCCGTATGCAGCTCAAGGCCTTCCAAGATGTTGACTCTCTTGCCTCGAATTCTCTCGAAGTATTCAAAAGTTTTCTTTTCAACTTGCTGTAATTTTTCCAGCTCGTATTCCATGATTATCTGAAGTCCTCGGGGTCTGGTAATATACTGCGGGATGTACAGCTCAACCCCAGCACGCTCTCCTGCTTGTCTTGGCTCCTCGGGGATAGTCTCTGTCGGGACATCCTCCGGGGTTGCTTTCGCAACAAGACTCTTCAACACTGGCAGCTTTGTTTGGCGTCGTGGTATTGATTCTATTTTCGTTCTTCTTGGGATTTCTTTTATCTTTACTGTTGTTCTTGGAGTTGGTCTCCTCTTTTCTGGCTCCTGATGAACCGATTTCTTCGAAGTATTTGTATTGACGATAGCAACTGTCTCTTCTTGTTGATCTGCTGCCAGCTTAGTGAGCATCTTGCGAATGCGACGGTTCTTGTTTCTTCGTTGAGTAGGAGTGAGAGTGGCTCTCCTTACTCCTTGAATTTCTGTAGGCATGGCGCTGCCAAGCCTGCCCTCTGTTGTAGCAACCATGGACTTAACTTTCTTGTCTTCTCCCGTTGTATGAGCGGTGTTTGCTTTTATCTTCTTGCTAGTAGACGGCTTACTCGAGTCACCCTATTTCATCACTATCTGACTGTGGAACTCTTCCAGATCAATCAGAGTCTAATCAGTTTTTTTATATTGTATCCCAGCTGGTGTGAAATCAGAGTCAATTTCGATCACGGCTCCATCCTTCATCCTCTTTTCATCGAGTGCCAGACTCACGCCATTCTAAAAGTTCAGAACCAACCGCCCGTTCGACATTCCCTGTGAAAAACAAGGAAAAGATCAGGGGTTGTACTAAGAATAAGAACAATAAGAAAATATTTATTAATGAAAAAAAAATTTATTTATTTATTTTAAATTTTAAAGGAAGTAAGAAGATATGAGGACAGATCAGGAATGAATTGATTTAAAAGGAGGAATCAAAATTTTGTCATTTCACATATTTCCTTTTTACCACATTTTTTTGTTAATGATTTTTATTTTATCATCCATTTTTTTATTTTGGGTTCGGACCCAGTTACGAAAGGATTACTCTACCCGTGTTTCTAGGAATGAGAATTCATTCTTCGAAACATCAGGTCACGTAGTATTTCTTCAAATATCGTCCATTAATTGGAAGCATAGGTCGTTCTCCACGACAGTTAACAAGCTGGTAGGAACCCCCTGAGTAGACTGTCTCGACCACGAACGGCCCTTCCCAAGTTGATTCAAATTTACCTCCTATCTTGGGGTGTGCAAGAATAGGTCTTCTGAGTACTAGGACCAAATCACCGACTTTAAATGTCCTTGGGCGGACCAGTTTATCGTGGGCCTGGATCATCTTGGCTTGATACACTTCTAAATTTTGCTGCGCTGAAAGTCATTTTCCTTCTAAGCTTTTCAATTCTTCTAGTCGTAATTTGGCATTTTCTTCTATAGTGATCTTGTTTGCAACTGCAATTCTGAGTGAAGGAAGTTGAACCTCTAAGGCTAAAACGGCCTCGGACCCGTACACTAAGGCGTAAGGCGTAGACTAGGACGGAGTTCTGAAAGTCGTTCTATAGGCACATAAAGCTTCTAACAACTTCTCGTGCCAATTTCTTTTGTTGTCATCCAAAATTTTATTTAATATTTGGACGAGCGTTTTATTAAAAGCTTCGGCCAAGCCATTCACTCTTGGGTAGTAGATCGTCAAATAGCGCCAGTCTATTCCATGTCTCCTAACAAAATTGTTGATCTTTGTACTCTTGAACGCAAACCCATTATCTGAAATGATTCTGCGCGGTACCCCGAAACGGTAGACAACTTGATTCTTGAAGAACTGTAGCACGTGGTGTGCCTTCACTTCTCTGAGCGGTACTGCTTCTGCCCACTTGGAAAAGTAATCTGTTGCTGCAAGAATGAAGCGATGTCCTCTTAAAGAAGGCGGATCTATCGGACCCACGATATCTGTGCCTCAACACTCAAATGGCCACGACGCGATTGTCGGATGTAGCACATTTGGAGGTTGATGTAGAACCACTCCATGCACTTGGCATTGGTGACCATTCTTGGCAACTTTCATGCAATCAGTCAACATTGATGGCCAGTAGTACCCTAGTTTTTTAATCTTCATTTTCATTTTCAGACCTGATTGATGAGCGCCACAAAGTCCTAAGTCACTTCCTTAATAATTTCACGAGCTTCGGACCCGCTCAGTCACCTTAGCCACATCTGATCAAAAGACCTTCTGTATAATGTATTGTTTATTAATGCGTAAGACAGAGTTTTTTTCTTAATCTGATGAGCTAATGACTTATCGTCCGGTAGGTTTCCTGTTACGTGAGTCTATTAGCGGCCGACGCCGCTCTTCGCATTTTCCATTATCGTCGCAATTGTTTCTTCTTCTTTTCCTGACTTGTGTATCGTGTCCATGTCGAGCTCTGAGAGAACCTGACGTCCCTGAACTGACACTTCAACTGATTAACCCTGCAAGCAGGCATATTCCTTTGCAAGGCGCGCTAACACATCTATGAGAGCATTTACTCTTTTGGGAATCTTGTAGATCGTTACATTCGAAATCTGCTCCAACAATTTCATGGCATACTAAAAGTACTGTTCGAGTCTTGGCTTTAGAATTCTGTATTGTTCAGCGACCAGTTGAATTATCAACTGAGAATCCCCATAGATTTTGATATTTATTATCCCCATCTGAATGGTTAATTCCAATCCGGTTATAAGGGCTTCGTATTCTGCTTCATTGTTTGTACACGGTTCTGTTAAGTGGTAGGAGTACCTTAACATCCCCCGCTCCGGTGTTATAAATATTAGTCCGATTCCTGCCTTACCGGGCACTATCGTTTGCAATTCTTTATTTCTCTGTGCTGAAGATGCTCCGTCGAAGTACAGTTCCCAACGTCGATCATCGGGGTCTTTTAGGCTCATTATCTGTTCGTCTAGCAAGTCGTCGTTGAGAGGCGATTTTGCCGGTAAATGGTGTGCTACGAGGAAGTCTGCTAGGACTTGTCCCTTTACGACACGAAGCAGTACGAAAGTTATATCGAATTGCAATAGTATCATTGACCACCTGGCAAGTCTGCCGGAAAGCGTCGGTCGGGTCATCAAATATTGCAATGGATTAACATTCGAGATAAGGTTGACCTTATGAGAAAGCATGTAATGCCTGAGCTTTTGAGCGGCGAAGATCAGGGCCAAACAATGCTTCTCAATCAAGGGATACTTTACTTCCGTCAGAATTAGACGACGGCTTAAGTAGTAGAGGGTGTTTTCTTTCCCCTCGTCATTGACCTGGGCTAGCAGGGCTCCAAGGGAGTTGTCTAAAGCTGCGGTATAAAGTATCAATGGTCTACCTGAGACTGGGGCTGCTAAGACAGGAGTTGTCATTAAGTATTGTTTGATGTTATTGAAGGCATGTTGACATTTGGAGTCCCAAGTAAACTTGGCATCCTTCTTAACCAAAGCAGAAAAAAGCTGACACCTTCCTGACAAATTCGAAATAAAGCGTCGAAGATATGCCAATTTCCGTTGAAAGGATCATAATTGTTTCAAGGTTTTGGGAGGTGGCATTTCTATGATAGCTTTAATCTTCTCCGGATCAATTTCAATTCCACGATGTCGGACAACAAATCCTAAGAATTTCCCAGAGGTGACGCCGAAAGCGCATTTCAAGGGATTCGTCTTAAGGTTATATTGTCTCAATCGCTCGAAAACAATTCTCAAATCATACAGGTAATCTTCCTTTAGTTTGCTTTTGATGATCACATCATCCACGTAGCACTTGACTTGATTGTGAATGAGATCGTCAAAAATTCTTGTCATTGCTCTTTTGTATGTTGATCCTACGTTCTTCAATCAGAAAGGCATCACTGTGTAGCAGTATATTTCGATTGACGTTCTGAAGGCTGTGAGCTTTTCGTCTTCCGGTGCCATCTTTATCTGATTGTATCCTGAAGATCCATCCATGAAAGAGAAAACTTCGTGCGTTGAGGCGATGTCGATCATTAATTCTGGGATTGGTAGTGGGAATTCATCCTTTCGACACACTTTGTTCAAATCTCTGAAATCTACGCAGATTCTGATATGTACATTCTTCTTTCTGACTGGTACCACGTTGGCTAACCAAGTTGGATATTGTTATTCACGGACAAATTTAGCGTCTATTAGTTTCTTAACTTCAGCTATAACTTTTTGCTTAATTTCTAGACGCATCCTTCTTGGTGCTTGTCTGACTGGCTCGGAAGTGGGATCCATTCCTAGTTTGTGAACTGCCACCTCTGGAGCTAATCCTGACATTTCGTCGTAACTCCAAGCAAAGTGGTCCATAAATTCCATTAGTAGCTTGACCATTTCTTTGGAGTCGTCTTTATTGAGTAAGGAGCTAACAAAGGTCGGCCTAGGCTCTTCGCTAGTACCAAAGTTAACTTCCATTAACTCGTCTACTGTAGATTTAATTTCTTCTTCAAATTCCGGCGGAGCATCTCCGATTTGAAAATCTTCGAGATCATCTGAGGTTTCCAAGCAGACTTCATTAAGCTCGCAAGTGACAACTAAGCAAAACTCTGAGTCATCAACTGATCTTACTGTGCCGAATCCGAGATCGTGCTTTGAATTGGGAGGTCGACTGACATTATTCCATAGTTTTTCAAAGTGTTGTGATCGACCTTTTGTCCATTGTTTGGGTAAGACACCACGTTGAATTAAATTCTGAACACAGGGAGAATACCACTCAAAAGGAAATTCCATTAATTCAGAAGAAGCAACATCTTCAAATTGTATATCATTTTCAGTTTTTGAAGAAGAAGCACCACGGTAGAATTTGATTGGTTTAGTACCGCCGCCATGTACTTCCTTAACCACCATACGCTCGACCGTATTAGAATGGATCTGATTAGGGTCATAGTATGTACATAATGGTTGATCTTCTCGTACATTGATTTGTATTCTTCATTCTTTTCTTCTTCGAGAGAGATCTTGAATTGTGGTTTCTTTCGACTTATCGCCGCTGCCTCTTTCTTGATTTCTTCTTCTTTGGAACTGTTCTCCCAATCAACGTCGATGACCGGTTTCTTCTGTCCAACTGTTCCAACGTCTCTTCCTCGACCTCGTCCCCGGCCTCGACCTTGGGTGTGAGTTCTGGAGAAACCTTCACCATCTCGCCGTAACGGAGTGGTGAGTAACTGTTGGACTAGAATTTCAGGTTCTTCCTCATCCCGAACTTCTTTTGCTTCATTTGGTATAGTATTTCTGGAGAAGATTGTTTTCCTCGGAGGTGCGTAATAGGCTGCATCTTCATGAATTTCAATCTCGTGTACGGAGAATGGTTGCAAGTCACCCTTAATACATTGTTCTCCTCCTTCGTAATACTTTATGCACTGGTGCAGAGATGACGGTTGTCGGCATATTTTTAGGTTATGTGTTTTGTATTTTGAAAAGGGGGGTCGCCTACAAAAATTGTCGGCGAATTTTTAATTTAATTTAAGTATATAATTTGAAAAGTAGTATTTGGTTTTGAAAATAATTTTAAATTTGAAAATTTTAAGATATAAAATCAAACTGATCTCACATCCCGAATAGTTTATATAAACGAGCACCGCACCACAAACCGTGTATCTATCCCGAAGAATAGACACACTGCTTGATAATGGGGCTCGATTAAATAAACTAGAAAGGTTTGTGACATCTGTTTGGTCTGCGAACCAATTTTATAAGCCGACAAGTTCCCCTGCTTAATATGAAAACATTAAACAGGGTTTATATTACCTGGGTTCTTAAAATTCCCTATAAGGGCAAGCCCCTATAGTTAATTACATCTTAAGTGACGGGAATCACCTAAGAAAACTCTCGATAATAATCAGTAGTTCTGCTCTCAAGAATTTCAAAGTTTAAGTTTTCAAGGGATTGAGTTTTGAAATTTCAATAGGGAATGGATCAAATTTGGAACATTTTATTTTGGGAATTCAAAGGAACTAAGGTAAGAGAAATCACAGATTCGAAGTGAACTTCGGTAATTTCCCGACTATCCTATTGTTTGGCTTGGATTTAGGAAAGACCTAATATTTATTTAATATTTTGATCTTGCTAATTTTAATTAATTTGGACTTATATTTGTATGATAAAATCATACAAATAGCCTCGAAGATGTGAGGGTTTATGTCGTACCGAACGATCACCTCGGAGTCCTAAGACCGGTTAGGGCTTAATTTACATGACATGATCATGCAAATGCCTAACGAAGAGTTGAGGATTTATGTTGCACTAGGCAGACTACCTCGAAGTCCTATGGCTTGGTTATTTAATTCTAAGAAAGTTTTTTTGAAGTAGATCCGAGTTTTGTCGATGACGATGGCCGTGCTCGTCCACCATGCTCCGAGCTCCTTGTTGTTGCAGAGGTTTAGTTTTATAAGTCATAAATCAGGAGATGAGAGAAGTGTCCTGGTTTAGAGAAAATCTTAAAATCCAGGTGTTTTTAATATTTTAATTAAACAAATCTTAAAGTTGATTATAACAACACCGGTTAAGATCCCACGGTTCCATCCTTCCGACATCGTTATTTTTATCGGATTCACTTAGTCCAGATGAATTTGCTAAACTCAACTGAATGAGTTCCACACTTTCATTTAGACCATGGGAATCCTGTTAGCAACACGTAGGTTACATCATCCGAGGTATTCCCGATCATCCAACAAGACGTTTTAATTTAGTTGTAGTTGTAGTTTTGTTGTTCTGTTTGTGATTAAATTTTGAGTTGTTTTATATTTTGAAATGTTGTGGCGATGAGTTTTATCTTGTAATGACTTTTAATTTAGTTTTGGTTTCAGTTTTAGGGACTACCCTAATGGTTTTGGTTTTCATGCAACAGTTGTTTATCATGCAAGAAAGGTAAGTGCGATGCGATTAAATAAATCGCAATAAGGTAAATTGCAATAAAATAAAAGCGTACCTGGAGGGTCTTCCCGTCATCCCAAGCTGCACTTAAAACACAATTAGTATATTTAAGCATTTAAAGCAAGTTCCTAGGTAAAGCTAAGGGAAAGGTTATGGTTTTCTACCAAGTTCCTGATCCTATAGCTAGTCACCTCCTATGACGTCTAGGTTCTTGTATTTTGGGTTTGAGGATGATTTTCTTCATCAAAGAACAATTAAGTTCAATTGTTCTTATAAATATCCTATAATATCGAGGAAGTGCTTAAGACGAGTCTTAAACATCTTTTCAATATTTCTAGGATTATTTTAAGTCCAAGAGAATTTAATTATACAAATGAATTAATCGTCCGTGAGTTCAAGTTTTGTTATCTTGCTCAGTGAACTAGGACATTTGAATATCCTATAAGTGAAGTAACACTTCACTTAACGCTCCGTTTAGGAGTTATGACAACAAGAGCTTTTGAGGGCAAAATGATGTTCAAGTGATTTGTGATTTAATTTAATTTCAATTAATGAGTTTAAGTTTGGAATAGTGTTCAAGTTGTTTTAGATTTATTTTCGAATTCTTTATGTCTTAGGTGATGTTATTTTTAATTCAATTTAATTTAACTTTAATTTAATTTAATTTGATTTAGTTTTAATTTTAATTTAATTTATTTAATTTAATCTAATTTTAATTTTAACTTGATTTTATTTTTTTTAATTTAATTTAATTTAATTTAATTTAATTTAATATGATTTAATTTAATTTAATTTAATTTAATTTAATTTAATTTAATTTAATTTAATTTGATTTAATTTGATTTAATTTAATATGTTTTAATTTAATTTAATTTAATTTAATTTAATTTAATTTAATTTAATTTAAATTTAAATTTAATTTTATTTTTAATTTTAATTTAATATTTTATTTTTTATGTTTTAAAGATGATTTAATTTTAATTGTTAAAGTATTAATTTAATTGAAATTTTAAAAGGATTTAATTTAAATAATTTAACTTTAATTTAATTTAATGATTAAGTCTTTTAGCATTTTAAATTTTAAATTTGGATTATCATTTTAATTAGGAATTAAATATTATTGAAGTGATTAATTTAGGGATTCTTAAATTAAAGAACAAATCTCTTCCTAATAATATCCCTATTTTAATAATTCCAATTTTTCATTATTCTTCCAAATTTAATTAATTACTTAATTAAAGTTTATCTTAATTATTTTTAAATTATTTAGTAGGTTTCTACCATTTAATTATTTAGATTTCAATCATCCAAATCAGATTAAGATCAAATATTTTACTTTTTCATTTTATTAAGCCTAAAGTTTTAATTAAGGGTTAAAATTTTAATTACCATTTTGCCCTTCAAGCTTAATAATTTCATAACTCACTAAATTGAGCTTAAATGAATTTGAAATTTTTATGTGACTTCACTCATATGTCAATAAAGACATTGAAGGAGAAAATGTGATTTTTCTGTATTTAATTTATTTATGTAATTATTTTTGGTGGAAAATAGGGATTTCCAAGGAAAATTTAATAATATGACCAAGGGAAATTTTCTGTCCTTAAGAAAATTATGAGACATTCCTAATGACCAGAGGACCACTTGGACCAATTTTGGTGATTTTTTAAATTATATTCTTTTTATTATAATTATTTTGAGTTTTGGAGTATTAATTAATTTAAAAATAAAATAAAGGTTGAAAATTGAATTTTATATTTTTCAAAAATCTCTCTGATATCAAGGAAATCAGAGAACCAATTTTTATAATTTTCTGATTTTTCTTTGATTTATTATAATTATTTTAGTGGAAATGCTAGAAAATACATTTTTTAATTTTAAAATTACCCTAGGGCTTTAAAATTTAATATCTCAACATAGAGACTTAAGAAAAATATGGGGTTTGTTCCTAAGTGATTAAAATTCAAAATGTGACATTTTGGTGAATTTTATTTTTTTTTTGTGATTTTTATTATTTTTTAATTATTAAAAATATTAAAATAATGCAAAAAAATTAACTTTTTTAGAAAATTGCAATTTTAATTTTCTTCAGAGAGGCTCAAAACCAATATGGTGAATTTTTGAAAAGTATTTTGAAAGTTATGGATTTTTTAAGTTTAATTTTGGCTAAATGGCTTAATCAACCCATTTGATAGGGCTAACCAAGTCCAATTGACTTCAAACTTTTATGGTGGGTTCCTCTGATCCTAAAGGTCAGTGGAGAATTGATTTCAAGTCAATTTTATGTGTGATTAGCTTTAATTAATTAAAGCTCCATTTTGGGTGTTTAAGCCAATTAGGGTTATTCCAAGTGAATTAACTCAAAAACTATTTTTCCTAGGGTCCTCTTGTCATAACAAATATCACCAAATTTTCCTAGAATTTATTTCACAATATGCTAATTATTAGAATTAAAATACTCAGAATAGTGACCTAGAATTGAAAAATCAATAACTCTTCATAGGGATGGCTTCTGACTTTGGAAAATTTAGGGAATGTTCCCAAATTCAGAGGCTTCAAAAGCCCTATGGTCTAATGCCATGGTGAATTGTATACATTCATGGAGAATTGAAAATGTGCAGAGAGTAAATAAATTATTAAAAATCAAATACTCAATGAAATTGAATGATTTCTTTTCCACATTATTCTCCTCTATTCACTCGAGCAAGTGGGTATTTTTATTTTATTTTTCCGATTTTCCTACACAAAGTTATGCATTTTTGAAGTTTAGGGAATTAAATAAATAGGAAAATAACCTAATTTCCTACTTATCCACGCGGCGCCAGCTCAACCTAGGCATCTCCGAAGCTCCACGCGTCGTCTTCTGATTCGGCACCGCCATCTGACTCAGCGCTCCAGGGCCCCGCGGTTCATGTTCCGTTGCTCCGTCCGGTGCGATCCTGGCCGTCCGCTCGATACACGCGCAATCCGACGGCTCCTGGTCATCGTCTACGACTGGTGTGAACCTGTGACCGTCAGCCTTCTAACCCTAATTTCTCACTCGATTCTCAACGGATTTTTGTGTTCTTATGCTCTATGGATTCGTCTTGAAGAGACGAATACATCCATACGGTAAACATGTATTTAAATTGACTCAAATTAAATGGAGAATCTCTCTAAGCTCGGGAAGAAGAGTGAGTCCATACCTTTGCTCAGAGAAGTGAAGCTTCGATCTGAGAGTTGTGTCACCTTCGATTGGGTCCAAGCAAGCTCCAGATGAAGTCCCTTGGCACTGGTGAATTGTCTAGGTAAGATTTCGACCAAGCCGGATCACAAAGCTTGGAGGCCTGGATGCAATGGCTGGCCTGGTGAGGGGGCTTTTGCTGGTAAACTTCTTCCCTTGGTCTGGTGAAGGTGTAGGACCAATCAATTTGGGGATTGGTCCACTGTGAAGAAGTGTCCTGGTTTTTGTGTTGAAATTTGAACTCAAAATTGAGCTCGACTTGGAGGAATTGGGTTGGAATCCAGTGGGGATCAAATGCTCTATGTGTGGAGAGTGGTCTGGAATGATTTTGGCAGAGTTTCCTTAAGGTTGGTTCAACACCTCTTCCATGGCCGAGAGAGGTGGTGCCTCCCAAGGGGAGTTAGGGACTGGGATCAGCTGCTCTTGCCAAGGGAAGAACAACTGCAATGGCCACTGGGCATGGGGCAACTCAGCAAGGTGGAATTTCAATGTTTGGCTCCTTCCCATGTCTCGGCCATGGCATTTTCCGGCGGCCCAGGTGGATGGCCGGCAGGCATGGGTCACCCTCAGGGTTAGGTGGGTCAGGGCTGGAGGTTTGTGCAGTCAATTGGACATGGACATGTATAAAGTGTTTGGATTAAAATGGTATGGGAAGAGGCCATTTTGGCTTGATTTGGGTCAACCCATCCTTTTGGGCTAGGTGAACCTCCCCATGGCTAGTTTGGGCTGAGGAGAAAGTGGTTTAGGTCAGCTTGATTAGTGGGGAAAGGTCACCATCCAAGTACAATTAAGTTTAAGCATGGTTTAGTGGAGTCATGGACATGGTTAATCACCTTAAGGGAATATGGAAAGGGCCTCCTCCTCTTGCCATCTTGGGTATGGTGAGGTGGAAAGTAGATTCCATGGCTCTCATGGCTCCCATGTGGCTCATGCATGGCTTCATGGCTCCATGTGGCTTGGGAAAAGATTGGGTCAATTTCATAAAAAGGAATTTTGTGGGTTTTGGCATTTTGATGGAAATTGTTATGGGGCTTGATTTGGAATTGTTTGATGATGGGATTGGAACTTAGGGAATGACTTTGATTAAATGGATGACAAATGAAAATGTCATATGGGCTTTAGGGTAGATTTTGGGCTCTTTGAAATGGTTTTAGATGGGCTTTTAAAGTGATTTAGGGAAGTGGGTTTTTTGATTTTAGGATGGGCATTTGGGTGAAAATTTTGTGAAGGACCATGTCAAATAAATGTTGCAATTGGTTTAGGGATGTTTCATGAATGGTTTGGAGTCAATTTGGTGTGATTTGGAGTTGAATTGGTTTGAATTTGGGTTCATTTGGTAAGTGGGCCAATGTAGGTCAAATTGGGCTAACTTGGGCCAATGTTGGGCTAGGGTTTAAATTGATGTAAAATTAAATTTGGGAAATGTTTATGGGAATGTTTCAAAGAGGTTTTGACTTTGGTTGGGTTTTGATTTTGGGATTTGGGCTCATTTGGGTTAGGTTTGGGCTTAGGTCAAAATTGGGCTTTTTGGCTTTGGTTTGAATTTGAGTGGGGTTTGGGTCTAAATTTTGGGCAAATCATGTTAGTGTTTTGTTTGTGGGGATGTTAGGGAAGGTTTAGAAAAGATTTGGGGTTAATTAGAGTTGAATTGGGTGAGTTTGAGCTAAGTTTGGGTCATGGGTCCAAATTGGGCTTTAAGGTCAAAAGTAAAATTGGATTCAAATGCCAATCAAATTGGACTTGGATTTGGTCTAGATTGGTGTTGGGGATGTTGAATTGAAGTTTAGAATTGAATTGGACCAGAATTTGGGTCAATTTGGTAGGTTTGGTTTGACATTGGGTTCACTTTGGGTTAAGATGGGTCAAATTGGGGATTTTGACAAAAGTGGGGTAAATTGACAAAATTAGCCCATGGTGTAGTTGGACAAAATGAAATTGGGAATTTTTGGAATTTTCTGGAATTTTCTGGGAATTTTCTGAATTTTTTGATTTTTTGGCTAAGAGGGGCATTTTGGGTATTTGGAGGGTATTAGGAGGTATTTTTGGAATTTTTGGTATTTTTGGCTATGAATGATCAATTTGAGTAATGTGGGAATTTTTGGGATTGGTTTTGAGGAATCTGGGTGATTTTGGAGAATTTTGAAAATTTTGGGTAATTTCAAGGGTTTTGGGTAGGCTAGGCGGGTGTAGGGTCACCGGGGTCAAAAATTAAAAATTTGGAAAATTGAAGATTGGGTAAATGTAAGTGGAATGAAATCATTTTGGTCGAGCCATGAAGCCATGTTAAGCCTATATGAGCCATGAGAGGACTCATTTGAGGCATTCACTATGTTGTTCCTAACCCTCTTAGCCGAGGGCTTAGGGGTTAAGGACCATCCATGTGAATCACCTTCATGAGTCGGGAGGTCAAGTTGGGTATAGGTGTGGTTTTAGGAGGTGTGTGAAAGTGTAGTGTATAAGTATAGTGTGAGTGTAAGTCGGCCCCTTCACCGGACCGAGCCACCTGGGGCGATCCTAAGGCCAAAGAGTCCTATAGGAACTCATCCTTTAAACTTCCACATTTGATTTCAACCCTCTAGGTGATTAGGGGTCTACAATCAAGTTTGTGGAGTTTGCAGGGAGTTAATAAGTGGTTTGAATTTCTAAGTGGTGGGTCCCAATTATAATCCTCTAGGACAGTCAAATGAAAAGCCTAAGGCTAGATCCTAAGTACTAAAAAGAAGAAGAGAAGACCTCATCAAAAATGAGGTCAACAAATGGACCCCCAATAGGTGTGGTGTGCTAACCCAGCACACCGCGCGTATTGGCGTCGACCGAAGCGATCAACAAAACCAACACAGATGTCCAAGTGACAAACTTAGGACGAAGTAGAAGAGTTTCCGCTGGGGAGTGTCAAGTATATCTCTAAGACTGGAGATTCCTGAACTCTCGCTGGGGAAAGGAAAAGGAGGTAAATCCCAAATCACATGATCTGGGGGAATTTTGATTTAGATTTCATGTTGTTTTAGTTTAAATTTTGATGTGTAAGTTTAGATTTTTGCTTGAGTTTTAATTTAGATTGAAGTTTTGTTAAAATTAATTTGAGGGGATTTGAACTTGAAATGAAAATTGAAATTTGTTGGTTTTAGATGTAACATCTTCAACCTCAAAAGAAAATAGAATTGAATGGATTGAATCATTACAATGAGGAGAGATCTCAGAGCAATGCGGTATTGGATGTAAAATCCTTAACCTCAAAAGTTTGATTTTGATGTATTTCATTGCGATAGGGGAAGAACCTAAAGCAATGCAGTCTCGGATGTAAAATCCTCAACCCCAAGAATTTGATTTTGATGTATTTCATTGCGATAGGGAAAGAACCTAAAGCAATGCGAGTCTCGGATGTAAAATCCTCGACCCCAAAAGTTTGATTTTGATGTATTTCATTGCGATAGGGAAAGAACCTAAAGCGATGCGATCTCGGATGTAAAATCCTCGACCCCAAAAGTTTGATTTTGACGTATTTCATTGCGATAGGGAAAGAACCTAAAGCAATGCAATCTCGGATGTAAAATCCTCGACCCCAAAAGTTTGATTTTGATGTATTTCATTGCGATAGGGAAAGAACCTAAAGTACGATGCGGTCTCGGATGTAAAATCCTCGACCCCAAAACTTGATTTTGATGTATTTCATTGCGATAGGGAAAGAACCTAAAGCAATGCAATCTCGGATGTTAAATCCTCGACCCCAAAAATTTGATTTTGATGTATTTCATTGCGATAGGGAAAGAACCTAAAGCGATGCGGTCTCGGATGTAAAATCCTCGACCCCAAAAGTTTGATTTTGATGTATTTCATTGCGATAGGGAAAGAACCTAAAGCAATGCGGTCTCGGATGTAAAATCCTCGACCCCAAAAGTTTGATTTTGATGTATTTCATTGCGATAGGGAAAGAACCTAAAGCAATGCGATCTCGGATGTAAAATCCTCAACCCCAAAAGTTTGATTTTGATGTATTTCATTGCGATAGGGAAAGAACCTAAAGCAATGGAGTCTCGGATGTAAAATCCTTAACCCCAAAAGTTTGATTTTGATGTATTTCATTGTGATAGGGAAAGAACCTAAAGCAGTGCAGTCTCGGATGTAAAATCCTCAACCCCAAAAGTTTGATTTTGATGTATTTCATTGCGATAGGAAAGAACCTAAAGCAATGCGATCTCGGATGTAAAATCCTCAACCCCAAAAGTTTGATTTTTATGTATTTCATTGCGATAGGGAAAGAACCTAAAGCAATGCGATCTCGAATGTAAAATCCTCAACCCCAAAAGTTTTATTTTGATGTATTTCATTGCGATAGGGAAAGAACCTAAAGCAATGCAGTCTCGGATGTAAAATCCTCAACCCCAAAAGTTTGATTTTGATGTTTTTAATTGCGATAGGGAAAGAACCTAAAGCAATGTAGTCTCGGATGTAAAATCCTCAACCCCAAAAGTTTGATTTTGATGTATTTCATCGCGATAGTGAAAGAACCTAAAGCAATGCAGTTTCGGATGTAAAATCCTCAACCCCAAGAATTTGATATTTTGATGTATTTCATTGCGATAGGGAAAGAACCTAAAGCAATGTAGTGTCAGATGTAAAATCCTCAACCCCAAAAGTTTGATTTTGATGGTAATTGATTTTGCAAAGATTTGTAGTGTTGATTTGAAAAGTGTGGAATTTTGGTGTTTCTAGAATTTCATGAAAGTTGTAAAAGATTTTTGTGGAAAGAAAAGATTAGGAGAGAATATGTAGATGCTACATATCCCATTCAAAAGAGTTGATTGAGAGTTGCTGGTTTGGATTGGATACAATTCCTCGCCATCAGGTCCGAATCGAAAACATCGCGGCTCCGTGTCAATGGAATCGACCGCTTCCATCCCAGACAAAGGAGAGAGTAGAACAAATTGGATTTCAGATTTGGAAGGTTGAGTTTGAATTTGATTGAGATTTGATTTGAAATTTGGAAAGTTGAATTTGAAATTTTGATTGAAATTTGATTTAAAATTTGGAAAGTTGAATTTGAAATTTTGATTTAAAATTTGTGTTCATTTTGTTTATTCTTTAACGATTTATCGTTCATTTAATGTTCATGTGAATTTGGAGTCCATCATTTTTTATTTAGATTTTTAAGGAAATTTTTCTCTTATTCTTTTTGTTTCTTTTATGTTCTTTGTTCGAAGTTCATTTTACTTTAATGGCGTTTCCCAGTCAACTTGCACAAAAGAGGTGAAGGCCAAAAATGTGACATGGTCACTTTCATTCCAATCATGTTGAAGATACATCATACAACTCGATCCGGAATACATCTCATACAATCCATGTAGACTCGAAACCGACTATGTATGATCTTTGTCGATCCATCCAAAAGGCATACGTTAAAAAATCCATGTACGAATAGTGAGGTACATGGTCAATAACATCACCTTCCAAGCCATCCTTGGCAAGGATGCCGTATGGATGTACGTTGGAGGTGTGATATTTTCCACGTAACTCACAGCTCGTAAGGCCGGAGACTCTCTAGCTCCGGGTCTGGCTAAAAGTGGTAAGGTGCTTTCCTGTCATCCATCCTTCTAAAAGTAAGCGAGATCCGCTTCATTGGTACTCCCGGTATGCGATGTTTAGCGACATCCGCTCCGTTGCCCTTTAGTATCATGACGGAACCTACCGGTAATTGTATCTTTGCGGCCCTCGGAACTCACACGGGCTTGCTATCCGGAGGTCGGATCCGAACATGATATTACATTCGTTCGGAAAAGAAACTGTGCGAAAGGTCCGACAAAGTCGTGGTGATCTATGTGCGGGGGTATGCGATCACCCTTCTTGTAAATGTTAATGATGCAATTGTTGGGTATGCGATCCGTCGGCGGTACCCTCCATGCTATCATTCTTTTTACCATCCTTTTGATGACTAATGGCATTGGATCCACTGGCCGTGATGGAGTATCCCCGGTGGGTTTCCCTTCTCGTCTTCTGCGAAGTTGTAGCGGCATCCACATTGTATTGTAATTCTTCCTTTCCACGGCATCCACCTCCGGGGTTCCGAGTAAGTGTTTTCTCTTAGGCGGCCCGCTCGGCCCATTCTTTTCAAATCCGGATGCATTCCACGATTTGTTGTTGTTCGTATTACGAGAACACGTACGTATGTAGCTCGAGGCCTTCAGTATATTGATCCTCCACGCTCTGATTCTCTCGAAGTATTCGAAAGTTTGCTTCTCGACATTCCGCATTCTCTCTAGCTTGTATTCTCGAATAATCCGCAAATGGCGAGGCATCGAGTGACGTACTTGTGGGATATATGGCTCAATCCCTTCGCGTTCTCCCGCATACCTCGGCTCCTCGGGGATGGTCTCCGTCCGGACATCCTCCGGGGTTGCTCTGCAACAAGGTTATGCATTCTGCGGTGGCTTTATGCGGTGGCGTGGTAGCCTTCCTTCTTCGATCTTCTTGAGGTTTCCACGATCTCTTCTGTTATCCTCGGAGCCGGCCTCCTTTCTTCGGGTTCTGGCGAACCGGTATCCTTGAGGATATGTGCTGACGTAGCATGCTTGCCTCGTCGCGCTGGTCCGCTGCTAATTTAGTTAACATCTTGCGGATACGGCGATTTTTATTTCTTCGCTGAGTTCTTGTGAGAGTAGCTCTTCGTACTTCCTGAATTTACGTGGGCGCGGCACTGACAAGCCTGCCTCTCGCCGTAGCGACTACAGACTTGATTTTCTTGTCTCCTTCAGTGTTTGTTTTCATTTTCTTACTGCTGGATTGGTGGCTTGGGCCACCCACTTTTATTACTGTCTGACTGGGCAGTTCCTCTCGGTCAATTGGGACCCAGTCACCTTCCTCGTATTGTAGGCCTGCTGGTGCGAAGTCTGAGTCAATCTCTATTATCGCTCCATCTTTCACCCTCTTTTCGTCGAGCGCGAGGCTTACGCCATTTCTAAAGTTCGGGACCAACGGCCCGTTCGACATTTCCTGCGAAAAGACAAGGAAAAGGATCGGGGGTTGTCTTAAGAACAAGAACATTAAGAAAATGTTTATTAAAGGCAGAGTTTTCTTTTTTTTTATTATTACTTTTGTATTTTTTAAATTCAACAGGAATGAAATGGGAAAAGATCAGGAAAAAGATTTTGATTTGGAAGAGAGAACAAGGAAAACTTTATTATCACGATTTTATTTATTTTAGCACATTTTTTATTATTTTTGGGTTCGGACCCAGTCATAAGTAATTACTTCACCCGTGCTTCTAGGGATAAAAAATTCATTATTTTGAAACATCAGGTAGCGTAATACTTTTTCAAGTATCGTCCGTTGATCGGAAGCATATGTCGTTCTCCTTGGCAATTCACTAGCTGGTAGGAGCCTCCCGAGTGGACTACCTCGACCACAAACGGCCCTTCCCAAGTGGGTTCAAATTTTCCTCCTATCTTGCGGTGTGCGAGAATAGGTATTTTGAGAATGAGAACTAAGTCACCAACTTTGAAGGTTCTTGGGCGGACCCGATCTGTCATGGGCTTGAACCATCTTAGCTTGGTATAGTTCTAAATTCTGCTGCTGCTACAAGTCTTTTCCCTTCCGGGCTTTCCGGATCCTCTAGTCGTAATTTGGCATTCTCTTCGTCGTGATTTTGTTTGCAACTGCAATTACGAGTGAAGGAAGACTTGGACCTCTAAGGGTAACACTTGCCTCGGCATACACCGGAGCGTAAGGTGTAGCTTGAGTAGGAGTTACGAAGGTTGTCACGGTAGGCCCATAAGGCTTCTAATAACTTCTCGTGCCAATTTCTCTCATTATCGTCCAAAGTTTTCTTTAAGATTTGAACGAGAGTTTTATTAAAAGCCTCGGCCGGGCCGTTTGCTCTTGGGTAGTAAATTGTTGAATATCGCCGGTCGATTCCGTGTCTCACGACAAAATTGTTGATTTGTGTGCTTCGAATGCGACCCATTATACGAGACGATCTCGCGCGGCACTCCGAAATGGTAGACAACTTGGTTCTTGAAAAACTATAGCACGTGGTGTGCTTTCACTTCTCTAAGTGGAGCACGCTCTGCCCACTTGGAAAAGTAATCGCAGCCGCAAGAATGAAGCGATGTCCTTTTGAAGATGGTGGTTCTATTGGACCCACTATATACTGTGCCCCAACATTCGAATGGCCATGACGCAATTGTCGGATGTAGCACATTTGGAGGTTGGTGTAGAACCACTCCGTGCACTTGGCATTGGTGACGGCTCTTGGCGATTTTCATGCGGTCGGTCATCATCGAAGGCCGATAGTACCCTAGTCTTTTGATTTTCATTTTCATCTTCGGACCCGTGGTGAGCGCCATGGAGTCTCGAATGCACCTCTTTAACAATTTCACGGGCCTCGGACCCGCTCGAGCATCTTAGCCACATCGATCAAAAGACCTTCTGTATAATGTATTGTTTATTAATGCGTAGGACGGAGTTCTTTTCATGATACGATGGGCTAACGACCTATCGTCACGGTAGTTTTTCTGTTTGCGGGTAGTCTATTAATGGTTGTCGCCGATCTTCGGTGTTTTTACATCACTTTGTTGCAGCTGATTCTTCTTCTTTTTCGATTTGCGTATTGTGTCTATGTCGAGCTGTGATAGGACCTGACGTCCGTGAGCTGACACTTCCATCGATTCATCTTGTAAGCGGGCAAATTCTTTTGCGAGGCGGGCTAACGCATCTCGCTAAAGAGTTTTCTTTTTCGAGAATTTTGTAGATCGTCACATTCGGAATTTGTTCCAACGGTTTCATGGCATACTTGGAAGTATTGCTCGAGTCTTGGCTTTAAAATTCTGTATTGTCCGATGATCGTTGAATGATTAACTTACGAATCCCCGTAGATGTTGATGTTTGTTATCCCCATTTGAATAGTTAATTCTAGTCCTGTTATGAGAGCTTCGTATTCTGCTTCGTTGTTTGTACACGGCTCTGTTAAGTGGTAGGAGTATCTTAACATCCCCCACTCCGGTGTTATAAAGATTAGTTCGATTCCTGCCTTACCGTGCACTATCACTTGTGATTCTTCGTCTTTGTGTGCTGAAGATGCCCCGTCGAAATATAACTCCCAACGTCGATCATCAGGGTCTTCTAGGCTCATTATTTGTTCATCTGGCAAGTCGTCATTGAGAGGAGATTCTGCCGACAAAGGGTGTCTTTGCGAGGAAGTCCGCTAGGACTTGTCCCTTTACGGCACGAAGAGGCACGAAAGTTATATCGAATTGCAATAATATCATTGACCACACGGCAAGTACGCCAGAAAGCGTCGGACGGGTCATCGAGTATTGCGATGGATTAAATTTCGAGATCGGGTTGACCTTATGAGAAAGCATGTAGTGCACGAGCTTTTGAGCGGCGAAGATCGAGGCCAAACAATGCTTTTCAATTGGAGGATACTTTATTTCCGTTGGAAGTAAACCACGGCTTAGGTAGTAAAGAGCATTTTCTTTACCCTCATCATTAACTTGGGCTAACAGGGCTCCGAGAGAGTCGTCTAAAGCCGCGGTGTAAAGTATCAACGGTCTACTCCGAGGCCGGGAGCTGCTAAGACAGGAGGTGTCATTAAATATTGTTTAATGTCCTCGAAGGCCCTACGGCATTTCTCTTCCCAAATAAATTTGGCGTCCTTTTTAACTAATGCCGAGAAAGGCTAACACCTACTGACAAGTTCGAGATAAAGAGTCGAAGATATGCCAACTTCCCTTGAAAAGATCGTAGTTGTTTTAAGGTTACGGGAGGTGGCATTTCTAAGATAGCTTTAATCTTTTCCGGGTCGATTTCAATTCCACGATGTCGGACAACGAATCCTAAGAACTTCCGGACGTGACGCCGAAGGCGCATTTTAAGGGATTCATCTTAAGGTTAAATTGTCTTAATCGTTCGAAAACAATTCTCGAATCATACGAAGTGGTTTTCCTTTACTTTGCTTTTGATAACCACATCATCCACGTAGCATTCGACTTGATTGTGGATGAGATCATCAAAAATTCTTGTCATTGCTCTCTCGGTAGGTTGCTCCTGCGTTCTTCGGTCCGAATGGCTTCATTGTGTAGCAATATACTCCGATCGGCGTTACGAATGCTTATAAGTTTTTCATCTTACGGAGCCATTTTTATTCGGTTGTATCACGAAGATCCATCCATGAATGAGAATATTTCATGTGTTGAAGCAATGTCGATCATTAATTACGGGATCGGTAGAAGGAATTCATCTTTTGGACATGCCTTGTTTAAATCTACGAAATCCACACAAATTTCGATGCGACCGTTCTTCTTCCTGTCGGTACCTCATTGGCTAGCCAAGTCGGGTATTGTTCTTCACGGACAAATTTAGTGTCTATTAGCTTTTTAACTTCAGCTATGACTTGTTGTTCGATTTCTAGATGCATTCTTCACGGAACCTTGTCGATTGGAGCAGTAGGATCTACTCCTAGCTTATGGATTGCGACCTCCGGAGCTAATCCCGGCATCTCATCGTAGCTCCAAGCAAAACAATCTTTAAATTCCATTAATAACTTGATTATTTCTTCGGAGTCTTCTTTATTGAGTAAGGAGCTAACAAAGGTAGGTCTAGGCTCTTCACTAGTACCTAAGTTAACTTCTGTTAACTCATCTATTGTAGATTTGATCTCTTCTTCGAACTACGATGGAGCATTTCCAATTTGTAAATCTTGAAGTTCTTCCGTAGCTTCCATGCGGTTTTCATTAGACTCGCAAGTGACAACCAAGCAAAATTCGGTATCGTCAGTCGATCCTACTTGTGTCGAATCCGAGACCATGCCTTGAATTGGGTGGACGACCGGAGTTATTCCATAAATTTTCAAAATGTTGTGATTGACCTTTTGTCCATTGTCGAGGTAAGAAACCACGTTGTATTAAATTTTGAACACGGCGAGAGTACCACTCAAAAGGTAATTCCATTAATTCGATGATGTAGCATCTTAGATTGTACATTATTTTCTATTTTGGAGGAAGGAGCACCACGGTAGAATTTGATGGGCTTTGTACCGCCGCTACGTACCTCTTTGACCACCATACCCTCGATCTTATTAGAATGGATCGGGGTCAGGGTCATAGTATGTACATAGTGGTTAATCTTCTCGTACATCGATTTATATTCTTTGTTCTTTTCATCTTCGAGAGAGATCTGAATTGCGGCTTCTTCGACTTATTGTCGTTGCTTCTTGCTTGATTTCTTTTTCTTCTTCGGAACTATCTTCCCGATCAACATTGATGGCTGGTTTCCTCCGTCCGACTGTCCTAACGTCTACGCCACGACCTCGTCCCCGACCTCGACCTCGGATGCGAGTTGTGGAGAAACCTACACCATCTCGCTGTAAGGGAGTGGTGAGTGACTGTTGGACTAGAACTTCAGGTTCTTCGTCATCCCGAACTTCCTTTGCTTCATTTGTTATGGTATCTCTGGAGAAGATTGTTTTCTTCGGAGGTGCGTAATAAGTTGCATCTTCATGGATTCTAATTTCATGTACGGAGAATGGTTGTAAGTCACCTTTGATGCCTTTGTTCCCCTCCATCGTAGTATTTGATGCACTGATGTAGAGATGATGGTACCATTCGATTTTCATGTATCCATGGTCGGCCCAGTAGAGCGTTGAATAACGTTTCTGAATCAATCATGTGAAATTTCGCGGTTGTCTTTGCTAAGTCACCGGTCTTCATTAGCAGTGTTATTGAGTCGAGGGCTCTTTCTCCTTTACGGTTGAATCCTCTTAATAACATTTTGTACGCTTCGAGCTCGCGAGCATCAATTTCCAAGTATGCTAGTGTTCGAAGATTCATTATATTGATTGATGCTCCTGGATCCACCAATACTCTGGAGAGTGTAAACTTTCCAATTGTAACTGAAATGTACAACGGTCGGTTGTGGTCTGCTGTCCCGAGTAGTAGGTCATTGTCCGTGAAGGTGACACCTCGCTGTTCCTTTAACGAGCAAACCTCATCTAAGGAATCTCCGGCCATTTGAGCTAAGCAAATTTCTGGATCAAGTAAGGCCTTGATCAGAGCTTCTCTCATCTCCTTTGATAAGATGAGAGCGTCGTAAATGCTCAGTTTGGCTGGTAGTTTACTAAGATGGGCTAGCACGTTGTAGTCCACTTTATTTTCATGTGTCTCATTTTCTTCCCGAATGGGTATTTCTTCTGACGGGGTTGGTTCTTCCAGAACCACCACCTGCTTTCCTTTGTCCTTTGGACCCATTCTCGGAGGTAGAACTCTTCCACTTCTTAAGTTGACTTCTGTGATTTCTTCTGAATCTAGTATTGAGTTTGCTGGTGTCTCCTTCTAAATTGGAATGACAGTTTCTTCTGGATCAGCTTCGGAGTCTGAAGGCTCTAACTCTATTGTGACTGGAGCTCCTCGAAACTCGCAAATAGATTCATTGCTTGTTGAAATCTCGTAGCCTCCTTGGTTGATGTATGATTTGAGAATTGTTATTTGTATCGGAATCGACGTCCGGATTAGTTTGATTGTCGCTAGTTACGTAATCGTTAGAAACGGTCAAAACGTAGCCAACGCTATAACCCTCATCATTATAAGATCCCACCGGAGTGAGCAAATAATCATACAGAGTCAGAGGTTTGAGGGATTTCTCCCACGAATCAGAAACAACTATCCTAGGATAAGCAGCCCCTAGTCTAGCCTTAAGAGCCTCGGTCTTTCTTCTTCATCAATTTTCTTCTTTTCTTCAATTGTCTCTTGTTGAGGTGGTTCTTCTATCGCAAGTGATAGTGCCGACTCGACAAGTTTCGAACTTTGAATTGAAGCTCGCACCGAAGTGGTTTGGATGAGATCCAAAATCTTCTTCGAAGATTTTGTCCAAGCGGTAGTCCATCCATCATCAGTCGCATAGGGATCTATCGGAACAATGAAATCCGTCGAGATAACATTGATGGAACCTCCTTTCTGGGGTTCCTTCATGTATTCCTTCGGGATTGTTATGTTCCCTTTTCGAAGATTGTCGTTGAGCCAACTTTTGAAGGTAATACAATCTTTATCTTGTGTCCAAGCATCCGGTGGTAAGGGCAAAAGTTGGGATCACCTTTCTTGTCGACTTTTTACGGTCTCTTAGGCTCCGGCATTGGAAATCCGGAGACTTCATCGGATCGCGGAACATTTTCGGCACTCGCTTCATTCTTGAATGGATACTCCCTGCTCGGAAGCTCCCTTAACGTACGTTGTGGACGAGGCGGTTGTTCATACTTGTTGAGATGAGTGATAGCTGGGTCGGGGTTCTTTGGTAATTCGTTGAGGTTCGTTGCGGCCGTTCGACGGTATTTGTATCGAGTGCTTGCCCTTATCGACTCGTTGCGACGATCCGGACTTCTTTTCAAAAGTTTTCACGGGCTTCTGTTTGTCTGTTTTGTCGATGAAACTTAATTGCTTCGCCTCCTCTTGCAAGCTTCCGACCTTGCTTAACAACTTCTTGAAAGTCTTAATAGTAAATCCCTTGAGGAGAAGTGCTATCTGGCCATGAATGCTCTTAAGTAAAATGCAGACTGCGTGCTGTTCTTGTAGTTGTGGCTCACACTTCATACTTAGGTTCCTCCATCAAAGTATGTAGTCCACCAAAGTTTCGTTCGGCTTCTGCTTCTCTACCACTAAATCACCTATAGTGATGTGGTGTCGAGCTTCGACAAATCGCTTGATGAAGAGGTTCTCTAATTACGAAAATGTCTTCACCGAGCCGTTTGGTAATTCCGCATACCAATGAAATGCGATCCCGATAAGTCTGCGACAAATTGTCCGAAGAGTAAAGCATCACTTCCGCCGGCATTGCAACAAGCGGCACGAAAATGTGCAACATCTTGTCGAGGGTTTCCGGTTCCATCAAATGTCTTGAACAGAGGTGGTACAAAGCCTTTCGGATATTGGACAGCGTCGAATTTTCGGAGTAAGGTCTACCCGTCCGAATGGATGTCCCGCTCTTTGATTGTGCCAAGGCTTCTCGCACCTGCTGTTCCACCATGCTCTTGATATCCTTCTCTAGAATCATATTCTGGGTAGAATCTTTCTTTGGCTGATCGTCTCCATTAACGGATGTAATCTCTTTTCCTCTGTCTGTAATATGAAAAACTTCTGGAGTCGTTTCTCTTGGGGGTTGAGCTTGACTCTGAAGAGTGGCTAGGGCTGCAACCATCTCTTTCATTCTTTTTGCCAATTGAGAGATTGTATCGTCTTTTTCTCGAATTTGTGCTCTTAATGCTTCGGTTCATCTCTTTCCGCATTCTTGCGGAGCACCTTGCGAAGGCGACGATGCTCGTGTTTTAACCATGTTAATTTCTCGCATATTCATCATCCATGAACTGCGACGAGTCAACTTCATCTCCAAACTTTTCTTCTCTTTCTCTTGCTAATCGTTGAATGTCGGTTCTTAGCTTTTCCATGGCGTCTTCCAATGGTCTTTTTCGTGCGGTTTCGCAGTTATCATGCGATGGCTGTCGGGTTTCCCTTTTGGGAGTCCCCTTCATTGCGGTAGCGCTTTCTTCGGACTCAAGTCTCCTGACGAGACTTTCCTTCTCAGGTCGCTGTTTTGGTCTTAATTGGCCGGTAGTGGGACGCCATACCATCCTTCTAGCAGCAGAAGGCCTAGGACCGGATGGTCTGTCGGCTGAATGCTGGAAGGTGGTATCCTCCCGATACGTAAGCACTGAAACAACAACGGGTGGACTAGCCTTCATCTTCTTATTCGGCTCTTCACGGCGATAGGAGGTTCTACTCGTGGCCCGAGACGGGATTTGGCCGGCACCCGTCCTATTCTTCTTAAGATCTCCGATACGGGGCATTTCTCTTTCTTTGCTAACTTCTCGATCACGGTCGTAGTCGGGCAAATGGTGTAATCCTAGCCCTTTTCTTTCTGCTGTCGCTATAGTATGCGAATCGAGGTAATGTGGAAGCAATCCTGCGGACATTCTCCTCATCGACTGCGGCGAAAAGGGGATGGAATCTACTTCCTTCCAAAAGCAGTGTATATTCAGGCAATGGTATGTATTCAGGTAGTGGTGTGTACTCGGGGATTTCTTCAGAAAGTGACTTCAACGGCTACGGCCTTCTTGGCGATCTTCCCGCCTCTGTTTCTCCTGCGAGTCCGGTGTTAGGGGTGGAACCCTTGAGCTGGACCCAATTTTAAAAACGAAGGTCTTGCATGGAAATCTGTACCCTCCACGGTAACATGCTCGTTACAAATTTGAACTTCCTTCCCCTTCAGTTTGGCGGAAGTCGGGGTAGGTGCAGAGACGACTAGACCAGTGGGGGTAGAGATAACGGTCCTTCTATGGACAGCGGTACTCCTCTCAGCTGGAACCCTTTGCAGGGGAGGAAACTCTTGAGTTGACTTAAGGTTGAACTCGATCAAAGGTCTTTCAGTTTCAGATACTTTGTCTGTCAGTGCGAAAAGGGTAACGTCAGTGATCTTGACATTTGTGTTCTCGAATCCTTGTCCAAACTGGATGATCCCATTGTCGGGCAGCTCATCCTTGTAAACAGCGAAGTCCAGTCCATTGGTGAAGGAGAAAATCAATTTTGGGGCTTCCATTTCTGCAAGGTAGATTCTGATTGTCAGTCCCAAGTTATGCTTCTTCTCATCAGGATGAAAGAAAGGAATCGAAAAGAGTCCGAACACATTCTTGTTCATGTATTTATAAGAATGAGTTATTTGTTAAAAGATTCATTCATTAGAGGGTTTGTTTATTAGGAACAGAATGTTCAAAGGTGTAGAGAAGGTAATGAATCCGATTCAGAGTTAGAAAGGAAAAGAAAGTCTTATGCAAGACTTCTCGACTCGAAGGACCACTCCTAAACTAACACCTATTGGGGGTCCACCCCACCTCAGAAATGAGGTAAAAGGATCTCGGAACCTCTCTGTTTAGGGGTGTCTAAACGGTGGCTCCTAAATCCGAGAGAATGTTGGCTATACTCGTTCGAGGTAGAAGTGAACATAGTATTCCAACGGAAAGAAGGGTAGTTTGATCCATTTGGGACATGGATACACTACCGATTTTTGAAAACGGAACTATCGATTAAAAATGGAGAGAGGAATTGTCCCACGTGAGTCGCCAGAAATTGTCGGCATATTTTTAGGTTATGTGTTTTGTATTTTGAAAAGGGGGGTCGCCAACAAAAATTGTCGGCGAATTTTTAATTTAATTTAAGTAAATAATTTAAAAAGTAGTATTTGGTTTTGATAATAATTTTAAATTTAAAAATTTTAAGATATAAAATCAAACTGATCTCACATCCCGAATAGCTTATATAAACGAGCACCGCACCACAAACTATGTATCTATCCCGAAGAATAGACACACTGCTTGATAATGGGGCTCGATTAAATAAACTAGAAAGGTTTGTGACATCCGTTTGGTCTGCGAACCAATTTTATAAGCCGACAAGTTCCCCTGCTTAATATGAAAATATTAAACAGGGTTTATATTACCTGGGTTCTTAAAATTCCCTATAAGGGCAAGCCCCTATAGTTAATTACATCTTAAGTGACGGGAATCACCTAAGAAAACTCTCGATAATAATCAGTAGTTCTGCTCTCAAGAATTTTAAAGTTTAAGTTTTCAAGGGATTGAGTTTTGAAATTTCAATAGGGAATGGATCAAATTTGGAACATTTTATTTTGGGAATTCAAAGGGAGTATGGTAGGAGAAATCACAGATTCGAAGCGAACTTCGGTAATTTCCTGACTATCCTATTGTTTGGCTTGGATTTAGGAAAGACCTAATGTTTATTTAATATTTTGATCTTGCCAATTTTAATTAATTTGGACTTATATTTGTATGGTAAAATCATACAAATAGCCTCGAAGATGTGAGGGTTTATGTCGTATCGAACGATCACCTCGGAGTCCTAAGACCGGTTAGGGCTTAATTTACATGACATGATCATGCAAATGCCTAACGAAGAGTTGAGGATTTATGTTGCACTAGGCAGACTACATCGAAGTCCTATGGCTTGGTTATTTAATTCTAAGAAAGTTTTGCTGAAGTAGACTCAGGTTTTGCTGATGACGATGGCCGTGCTGCCCACCATGCTCCGAGCTCCTTGTTGTTGCAGAGGTTTAGTTTTATAAGTCATAAATCAGGAGATGAGAGAAGTGTCCTGGTTTAGAGAAAATCTTAAAATCCAGGTGTTTTTAATATTTTAATTAAATAAATCTTAAAGTTGATTATAACAACACCGGTTAAGATCCCACGGTTCCATCCTTCCGGCATCGTTATTTTTATTGGATTCACTTAGTCTAGATGAATTTGCTAAACTCAACTGAATGAGCTCCACACTTTCATTCAGACCGTGGGAAATCTCGTTAGCAACACGTAGGTTACATCATCCGAGGTATTCCCGATCATCCAAGAAGACGTTTTAATTTAGTTGTAGTTGTAGTTTTGTTGTTCTGTTTGTGATTAAATTTTGAGTTGTTTTATATTTTGAAATGTTGTGGCGGTGACTTTTATCTTGTAATGACTTTTAATTTAGTTTTGGTTTCAGTTTTAGGGACTACCCTAAAGGTTTTGGTTTTCATGCAATAGTTGTTTATCATGCAAGAAAGGTAAGTGTGATGCGATTAAATAAATCACAATAAGGTAAATTGCAATAAAATAAAAGCTTACCTGGAGGGTCTTCCCGTCATCCCAAGATGCACTTAAAACACAATTAGTATATTTAAGCATTTAAAGCAAGTTCCTAGGTAAAGCTAAGGGAAGGGTTATGGTTTTCTACCAAGTTCCTGATCCTATAGCTAGTCACCTCCTATGACGTCTAGGTTCTTGTATTTTGGGTTTGAGGACGATTTTCTTCATCAAAGAACAATTAAGTTCAATTGTTCTTATAAATATCCTATCATATCGAGGAAGTGCTTAAGACGAGTCTTAAACATCTTTTCAATATTTCAAGGATTATTTTAAGTCCAAGAGAATTTAATTATACAAATGAATTAATCGTCCGGGAGTTCAAGTTTTGTTATCTTGCTCAGTGAACTAGGACATTTGAATATCCTATAAGTGAAGTAACACTTCACTTAACGCTCCGTTTAGGAGTTATGACAACAAGAGCTTTTGAGGGCAAAATGATGTTCAAGTGATTTGTGATTTAATTTAATTTCAATTAATGGGTTTAAGTTTGGAATAGTGTTCAAGTTGTTTTAGATTTATTTTTGAATTCTTTATGTCTTAGGTGATGTTATTTTTAATTCAATTTAATTTAACTTTAATTTAATTTAATTTGGTTTAGTTTTAATTTTAATTTAATTTATTTAATTTAATCTAATTTTAATTTTAACTTGATTTTATTTTTTTAATTTAATTTAATTTAATTTAATTTAATTTGATTTAATTTAATTTAATTTCATTTAATTTAATTTAATTTGATTTAATTTGATTTAATTTAATATGTTTTAATTTTATTTAATTTAATTTAATTTAATTTAATTTAATTTAATTTAAATTTTAATTTAATTTAATTTTTATTTTTAATTTAATATTTTATTTTTATGTTTTAAAGATGATTTAATTTTAATTGTTAAAGTATTAATTTAATTGAAATTTTAAAAGGATTTAATTTAAATAATTTAACTTTAAATTAATTTAATGATTAAGTCTTTTAGCATTTTAAATTTTAAATTTGGATTATCATTTTAATTAGGAATTAAACATTATTGAAGTGATTAATTTATAGATTCTTAAATTAAAGAACAAATCTCTTCCTAAAAATATCCCTATTTTAATAATTCCAATTTTTCATTATTCTTCCAAATTTAATTAATTATTTAATTAAAGTTTATCTTAATTATTTTTAAATTATTTAGTAGGTTTCTACCCTTTAATTATTTAGATTTCAATCATCCAAATCAGATTAAGATCAAATATTTTACTTTTTCATTTTATTAAGCCTAAAGTTTTAATTAAGGGTTAAAATTTTAATTACCATTTTGCCCTTCAAGCTTAATAATTTCATAACTCACTAAATTGAGCTTAAATGAATTTGAAATTTTTATGTGACTTCACTCATATGTCAATAAAGACATTGAAGGAGAAAATGTGATTTTTCTTTAATTAATTTATTTATGTAATTATTTTTGGTGGAAAATAGGGATTTCCAAGGAAAATTTAATAATATGACCAAGGGAAAGTTTCTGTCCTTAAGAAAATTATGAGACATTTCTAATGACCAGACGACCACTTGGACCAATTTTGGTGATTTTTTGAATTATATTCTTTTTATTATAATTATTTTGAGTTTTGGAGTATTAATTAATTTAAAAATAAACTAAAGGTTGCAAAATAAATTTTATATTTTTCAAAAATCTCTCTAATATCAAGGAAATCAGAGAATAAATTTTTATAATTTTCTGATTTTTCTTTGATTTATTATAATTATTTTAGTGGAAATGCTAGAAAATACATTTTTTTAATTTTAAAATTACCCTAGGGCTTTAAAATTTAATATCTCAACATAGAGACTTAAAAAAAATATGGGGTTTGTTCCTAAGTGATTAAGATTCAAAATGTGACATTTTGGTGAATTTTATTATTTTTGTGATTTTTATTATTTTTTAATTATTAAAAATATTAAAATAATGCAAAAATCAACTTTTTAAGAAAATTGCAATTTTAATTTTCTTATATTCCCCTAATAGCAGAGGGGCTCCAAAACCAATTTGGTGAATTTTTTAAAAGTATTTTGAAAGTTATGGATTTTTTAAGTTTAATTTTGGCTAAATGGCTTAATCAACCCATTTGATAGAGCTAACCAAGTCGAATTGACTTCAAAATTTTATGGTGGGTTCCTCTGATCCTAAAGGTCAGTGGAGAATTGATTTCAAGTCAATTTTATGTGTGATTAGCTCTAATTAATTAAAGCTTCATTTTGGGTGTTTAAGCCAATTAGGGTTATTCCAAGTGAATTAACTCAAAACCTATTTTTCCTAGGGTCCTCTTGTCATAAAAAATATCACCAAATTTTCCTAGAATTTATTTCACAATATGCTAATTATTAGAATTAAAATACTCAGAATAGTGACCTAGAATTGAAAAATCAATAACTCTTCATAGAGATGGCTTCTGACTTTGGAAAATTCAGGAAATGTTCCCAAATTCAAAGGCTTCAAAAGCCCTATGGTCTCATGCCATGGTGAATTGTATACAAGCATGGAGAATTGAAAATGTGCAGAGAGTAAATAAATTATTAAAAATCAAATACTGAATGAAATTGAATGATTTCTTTTCCACATTATTCTCCTCTGTTCACTGAGCAAGAGGGTATTTATATTTTATTTTTCTGATTTTCCTACACAAAGTTATGCATTTTTGAAGTTTAGGGAATTAAATAAATAGGAAAATAACCTAATTTCCTACTTATCCACGCGGCGCCAGCTCAACCTAGGCATCTCCGAAGCTCCACGCGTCGTCTTCTGATTCGGCGCCGCCATCCGACTCAGCGCTCCAGGGCCCCGCGGTTCATGTTCCGTTGCTCCGTCCGGCGCGATCCTGGCCGTCCGCTCGATACACGCGCAATCCGACGGCTCCTGGTCATCGTCTACGACTGGTGTGAACCTGTGACCGTCAGCCTTCTAACCCTAATTTCTCTCTCGATTCTCAACGGATTTTTGTGTTCTTATGCTCTATGGATTCGTCTTGAAGAGACGAACACATCCATATGGTAAACATGTATTTAAATTGACTCAAATTAAATGGAGAATCTCTGTAAGCTCGGGAAGAAGAGTGAGTCCATACCTTTGCTCAGAGAAGTGAAGCTTCGATCTGAGAGTTGTGTCACCTTCGATTGAGTCCAAGCAAGCTCCAGATGAAGTCCCTTGGCCTGGTGAATTGTCTGGGTAAGATTTCGACCAAGCCGGATCACAAAGCTTGGAGGCTGGAAGCAATGGCTGGTTTGGTGAGGGGGCTTTTGCTGGTAAACTTCTTCCCTTGGTCTGGTGAAGGTGTAGGACCAATCAATTTGGGGATTGGTCCATTGTGAAGAAGTGTCGTGGTTTTTGTGCTGAAATTTGAACTCAAAATTGAGCTCGACTTGGAGGGAATTGGGGCTGGAATCCGGTGGGGATCAAATGCTCTATGTGTGGAGAGTGGTCTGGAATGATTTTGGCAGAGTTTCCTTAAGGTTGGTTCCGCACCTCTTCCATGGCCGAGAGAGGTGGTGTTTAAATAGGAGAGGCTGGAGAGCCTCCCACGGGAGTTAGGGACTGGGATCAGCTGCTCTTGGCAAGGGAAGAACAGCTGCAATGGCCACTGGGCATGAGGCAACTCAGCAAGGTGGAATTTCAATGTTTGGCTCCTTCCCATGTCTCTGCCATGGCATTTTTCGGCGGCCCAGGTGGCTGGCCGGCAGGCATGGGTCACCCTCAGGGTCAGGTGGGTCAGGGCTGGAGGTTTGTGCAGTCAATTGGCCATGGACATGTGTAAAGTGTTTGGATTAAAATGGTATGGGGATGTGTCCATTTTGGCTTGATTTGGGTTAACCCATCCTTTTGGGCTAGGTGCACCTCCCCATGGCTAGTTTGGGCTGAGGAGAAAGTGGTTTAGGTCAGCTTGATTAGTGGGGAAAGGTCACCATTCAAGTACAATTAAGTTTAAGCATGGTTTAGTGGAGTCATGGACATGGTTAATCACCTTAAGGGAATATGGAAAGGGCCTCCTCCTCTTGTCATCTTGGGTATGGTGAGGTGGAAAGTAGATTCCATGGCTCTCATGGCTCCCATGTGGCTCATGCATGGCTTCATGGCTCCATGTGGCTTGGGAAAAATTGGGTCAATTTCATAAAAAGGGATTTTGTGGATTTTGGCATTTTGATGGAAATTGTTATGGGGCTTGATTTGGAATTGTTTGATGATGGGATTGGAACTTAGGGAATGACTTTGATTAAATGGATGGCAAATGAAAATGTCATATGGGCTTTAGGGTAGATTTTGGGCTCTTTGAAATGGTTTTAGATGGGCTTTTAAAGTGATTTAGGGAAGTGGGTTTTTTGATTTTAGGATGGGCATTTAGGTGAAAATTTTGTGAAGGACCATGTCAAATAAATGTTGCAATTGGTTTAGGGATGTTTCATGAATGGTTTGGAGTCAATTTGGTGTGATTTGGAGTTGAATTGGTTTGAATTTGGGTTCATTTGGTAAGTGGGCCAATGTAGGTCAGATTGGGCTAACTTGGGCCAATGTTGGGCTAGGGTTGAAATTGATGTAAAATTAATGTTGGGAAATGTTTATGGGAATGCTTCAAAGAGGTTTTGACTTTGGTTGGGTTTTGATTTTGGGATTTGGGCTCATTTGGGTTAGGTTTGGGCTTAGGTCAAAATTGGGCTTTTTGGCTTTGGTTTGAATTTGAGTGGGGTTTGGGTCTAAATTTTGGGCAAATCATGTTAGTGTTTTGTTTTTGGGGATGTTAGGGAAGGTTTAGAAAAGATTTGGGGTTAATTGGAGTTGAATTGGGTGAGTTTGAGCTAAGTTTGGGTCATGGGTCCAAATTGGGCTTTAAGGTCAAAAGTAAAATTGGATTCAAATGCCAATCAAATTGGACTTGGATTTGGTCTAGATTGGTGTTGGGGATGTTTAATTTAAGTTTAGAATTGAATTAGACCAGAATTTGGGTCAATTGGGTAGGTTTGGTTTGACATTGGGTTCACTTTGGGTTAAGATAGGTCAAATTGGGGATTTTGACAAAAGTGGGGTAAATTGACAAAATTCGCCCATGGTGTAGTTGGACAAAATGAAATTGGGAATATTTGGAATTTTCTGGAATTTTTTGGGAATTTTCTGAATTTTTTGATTTTTTGGCTAAGAGGGGCATTTTGGGTATTTGGAGGGTATTAGGAGGTATTTTTGGAATTTTTGGTATTTTTGGCTATGAATGATCAATTTGAGTAATGTGGGAATGTTTGGGATTGGTTTTGAGGAATCTGGGTGATTTTGGAGAATTTTGAAAAATTTAGGTAATTTCAAGGGTTTTGGGTAGGCTGGGCGGGTGTAGGGTCCCAGGGTCAAAAATTAAAAATTTGGAAAATTGAAGATTGGGTAAATGTAAGTGGAATGAAATCATTTTGGTCGAGCCATGAAGCCATGTTAAGCCTATATGAGCCATGAGAGGACTCATTTGAGGCATTCACTATGTTGTTCCTAACCCTCTTAGCCAAGGGCTTAGTGGGTTAAGGACCATCCATGTGAATCACCTTCATGAGTCAGGAGGTCAAGTTGGGTATAGGTGTGGTTTTAGGAGGTGTGTGAAAGTGTAGTGTATAAGTATAGTGTGAGTGTAAGTCAGCCCCTTCACCAGACCAGGCCACCCAGGGCAGCCCTAAGGCCAAAGAGTCCTATAGGAACTCATCCTTTAAACTTCCACATTTGATTTCAACCCTCTAGGTGATTAGGGGTCTACAATCAAGTTTGTGGAGTTTGCAGGGAGTTAAGAAGTGGTTTGAATTTCTAAGTGGTGGGTCCCAACTCTAATCCTCTAGGACGATCAAAGGAAAAGCCTAAGGCTAGATCCTAAGTACTAAAAAGAAGAAGAGAAGACCTCATCAAAAATGAGGTCAACAACGGTACCATCCGGTTTTCATGGATCCATGGCCGACCCAATAGAGCGTTGAACGATGTATTAGAATCAATTATGTGGAATTTTGCAGTTGTCTTTGCTAACTCACCGGTCTTCATTAATAGTGTTATCAATCCAAGAGCTCTCTCTCCCTTTTGATTGAAGCCTCTTAGTAACATCTTATCTGCTTCAAGCTCGCGGGCATCAATTTCCAAATATGCTAGCGTCCAAAGATTCATTATATTGATTGATGCTCTTGGATCAACCAACACCCTGGAGAGCGTAAACTTTCCAATAGTGACGAAATGTACAACGGTCAGTTGTGATCAGCTGTTCCAAGTAGCAGATCATTGTCCGTGAAGGTAACACCTCGCTGTTCTTTTAATGAGCAAACCTCGTCTAAGGAATTACCGGCCATTTGAGCTAAACAATTCTCTGGATCAAGTAAGACCTTGATCAGAGTTTCCCTCATCTCCTTTGAAGGATCAGAGCGTCGTAGATGCTCAGTTTGGCTGGTAGCTTCCTAAGATGGGCTAGCACGTTATAATCCACTTTATTACCATGTTCCTCGATTTCTTCCCGAACAGGCAATTCTCCTGCTGGGGATGACTCCTCCTGAGAAACCACCTGCTTTCCTTTATCCTTTGGACCCATTCTCAGAGGTAGAACTTTTCTGCTTCTTAGGTTGACTTCAGTTACTTGTTCTGAATTTGGTGGTGACTCTACCGGTGTCTCCTCTTGAATTGGAATGACTGGCTTTTCTGGAATTGCTTCAGCATCTGATAACTCTAATTCTATAGTGATTGGAGCTCCTCGGAATTCACAAATAGATTTGTTTCTTGTTGAGCTTTCATAGCCATCTTTGTGAGCGTCTTCTCCTTCGCCGTGGTCATCGAGGTTTAGTATGATTTGAGAATCGTTTATCGTATTGGAATCGAGATCCGGATTAGGTTGGTTGTCGTTAGTTACGTAATCGTTAGAAATAGTCAAAACGTAGCCAACACCAAAACTCTTATCATTATAAGATCACGCCGGGGTGAGCAAATAATCATACAGAGTCAGAGGTCCGAGGGATTTCTCCCCCGAATAGGAAACAAGCATCCTAGGATAAGCAACCCCTAGTCTACCCTTTGGAGCCTTGGTCTTCTTTTCTTCCACGATCTTCTCCTCCTTCTGGGGCGATTCTTCGATAGCAAGCGATAGTGCCAGCTTGACAGCTTTCAAACTTTGAGTTGAAGCACGCACCGAAGCGTTCTGGATATGATCCAAGATTTTCTTTGAAGATTTTGTCCAGACAGTGCTCCATCCATCATCGGCCATGTATGGGTTTATCAAAACAATAGGATCCGTTGAAATGACATTGATGGAACCTCCTTTTTGGGGTTCCTTCATGTATTCCTTCAGGATTGTTATGTTCCCTCTTCGGAGATTACCTTCGAGCCAATTCTTAAAAGTGAAGCAGTCTTCAATCTTGTGTTCGATCATTCGGTGGTAAGGGCAGTAGTTCGGATGATCTTTCTTGTTGACTTCCTCCGGTTTTTTAGGCCTTGGTAATTGAAAATCAGGTGTCTTCATCAAGTTGCGAAACATTTTGTCTACTGCTTCTATCTTGAATGGATACTTCTTGTTCAGAAGTTCCTCCAGGGGACGTGACAAACGAGGTAGTAGTTGACTATGCTGCTTTGGCTGGTGGCTCAGTCGAGGCTGTTGATAGCCCTGCTGAGGTTACTGATTAATCTGTTGTGGTTGTTGGTAAGTCCGTTGTGGTGGTTGATAACTGGGCTGTGGTTGCTCTGGCTGTATCTCACTGGCAGCTTACCTTTATCTATTACCGCGATGAATCCAGATTTCTTTTCAAATGCCTTTACTGGTTTCTGCTTATCGGTCTTGTCTACGAAACTTAGTTGTTTTGCTTCCTCCTGCAAGCTCCCGGCCTTGCTAAGCAACTTCTCGAAAGTCTTGATTATAAATTCTTTAAGGAGAAGTGCTATCGGGCCATGGATACTCTTCAGTAGGATACCAATCGCATGTTGTTCCTGAAGTTGTGGTTTACACTTCATGCTTAAGTTTCTCCATCGAAGTATGTAATCCACCAAAGTTTCGTTCAGTTTTTGTTGCTCCACCACTAAATCACTGATAATGATGTGGTGCCGAGCTCTAGCAAACCGCTTAACAAAGAGGTTTTCCAATTCTTAAAAGGTCTTAGCTGAGCCATTTGGCAATTTTGCATACCAATCGAAGGCAATCCCTGACAGGCTGCTAACAAACTGTCGAAAGAGTAAAGCATCGCTCCCACCGGCATTGCAGCAACTAGCACGAAAATGTGAGACATGTTGTTGGGGGTTTCCCGTTCCATCAAAAGTTTTGAACAGAGGTAGTACGAAGCCTTTTGGGTATTGGACCGCATCAAATTCCTTAGGGTAAGGTCTACCTGTCTGAATAGAAGCTCCGCTCTTAGACTGTGCTAAGGCTTCTTGCACCTGCTGTTCTACCATGTTCTTGATATCCTTTTCGGGAATCATGCTTTGTGCAGCATCCTTCTTTGGTTGTTCATCTCCGTTAACAGATGTGATCTCCTTTCCTCCATCCGCGATGTGAATAATCTCTGGGGGTATTTCTTTCTGAGGTTGCACCTGACTCTGGAGAGTGGCTAAAGCGGCAGCCATCTCTTCCATCCTTTTTGCCATTTGGGAAATTGTGTTATCCTTCTCTTGAAGTTGTGCTCTCATTACTTCCGGTTCATCTATATTAGCTGCTGCCAGAGCACCTTGCGAAGCTGACGATGCTCGTGTCTCAACCATGTTGATCTCAGCATAATCTTCATCCATAAACTTTGATGAATCTACTTCAGTTTCTAATTTTTCTCCTCTTTCTTTTGCCAACCGTCGGATGTCCGTTCTTAGCTTGCTTATGGCATCCTCTAGTGGCCTCTTCTAAACGGTTTCACGGTTGTCATGTGATGACTGTAGGACTTCTTTCTCAGGAGTTTTTTGTTAATGCAGTAGCACTTTCTTCAGATTCTGGCTTTCTGACGAGACTCTTCTTTCCAGAACACTGTGCTTGTATCGGTTCAGCTATAATAGATCGCCACGCCATCCTTCTCGCAGTAGAAGGCTTAGGACCAGATGGTCTGTCGGTTGTACGTCGGTAGGTGGTGTCCTCCCTAATATGGTGTCCCAATACGACAACAGGCAAACTAACTCCCACTTTCTTCCTTGGCCTCTCCGGGACAGTGACTGGGTTCACTTGCAGTCCGAGGTAGGATTTGACTGGCACTCGCCCCATCCTTCTTAAGATCTCTGTTATGGGGCATCTTTCTTTCTTTGCTAACTTCTCTACCATGGCTCACAGTCGGGTAAACGGCGTAGTCTTGGCCCTCTTTCTCTTACAGTCACTATAGTATGCAGGTCGGGGTAATGCAGCGGCGATCTTCCGGACATCTTCCTCATCCGATGCAGCAGAGAGAGGGTGAAACCTACTTCCTTCCAACAAGGGTGAAATTTCAGGTAGTACTTCTTCTTCCTTAGGAATCTCTTCCAGAAAAGCAACTTCAGCAGCCTTAGCCTTCTTGATCTGGGCGATCTTCCTGCTCCTATTTCTTCTTTGAGTCCAAGTCAGGGTGTAAACTTTGAACTGGACCCAACCTCGAAAATAGATGGTATTGCAGCAAAATCTGCACCCTCCACGGTGGCAGGCTTATCATAAACTTGGACTCCCTTCCCTTTCATTTTGGTGGGAGCCGAGGTAGGTGTAGAGATAACCAGACCAGTGGGGGTAGAGATCACAGTCCTCCTACAAACAGTGGTGTCTCTTTCAGCTGGGACTTTTCATAGAGGAGGGAACTCTTGAGTTGACTTCAGATTGAACTCAATCACGGGTTCCTCAGTTTCTGGCACTTTGTCCATTAGTGTGAAGAGGGTGACGTCAGCGAACTTGATATCTGTATTGTCAAATCCTTATCCAAAATGGATGATTCCATTATCGGGCAGTTCATCCTTATAGACGGCGAAGTCCATTCCATTGGTGAAGGAGATGTTAACTTTGGTGCAGTCATTTTCTGCAGGGTAAATTCCGAACGTCAGTCTTGAATTATGCTTCCTTTTGTTGCAAAACTTAAGACGAAAAATAAAGAGTCCGAACACATTTTAGTTTATCTTAATGTATTTGTGACTTAAAAGAGTTCATTTATTAAAAGGTTGTTTATTAGAGGATTTGTTTGTTAGGAACAAAACGATTAATGGAGGAAGGTTAAAGGAAAGGTAAAGGATCCGATTCAGAATTGGAAAGGAAGAGAAAGTCTCGTAAGATTTATCAACCCGAAGGACCGCTCCTAAGCTAACACCTATTGGGGGTCCACCCCACCTCAGAAAGAGGCAAAAAGGATTTCAGAACCTCTCTATTTAGGGATGTCTAAACAGTGGCTCCAAAATCCAAAAGTTGTTGACTATACCCGTTCAAAACAGAAATGAACGTGGTATGCCAACGGAAAGAATGATAGTTTGGTCCAAAAGGGGTATGGACTCACTACCGATTTATGAAAGCAAAACCATTTGACCAAAATGGAGACAGGAACTAGTCACCAGCAAAGTCGCCAGAAATTGTCGGCATATTTTTAGGTTAAGTTGTGATTTGAAAAGGGGTCGCTTACATAAATTTTCGGCGAATTTTTAGATTTTAAATTTAATTTAAATATATATATATATATATATATATATATATATATATATATATATAATTTAGAAAGTAGCATTTGATTTTGAAAATAATTTTAAGTTTGAAAATTTTAAGATATGAAATCAAACCGATCTCACATCCCAAATAGTTTATATAAACGAGCACCGCACCACAAACCGAGTATCTATCCCGAAGAATAGACACACTGCTTAATGATGGCGCTCGATTAAATAAACTAGAAGATTTGTGACATTCGTTTGGTCTGCGAACCAATTTTATAAGCTGAAAAGTTCCCCTGCTTAATATAAATGAATTAAGCAAGGTTTTTATTACCTGGGTTCTGAAAGTTCCCTATAAGGGCAAGCCCCTATAGTTAATTACATCTTAAATGACGGGAATCACTTAAGAAAACTCTCGATAATGATCAGTGATTTTGCTCTCAAGAATTTCAAAGTTTAAGGTTTATAAAGGATTGAATTTTGGAATTTCAAAAGGGATTACCTCAAATCTGGAATAGTTGATTTTAAGAGTCCAATGGAAAAGAGGTAGAAGAAGCTGAGGATCCAAGAAGAATCTTGGCAACTTCCCAAACTATCCTATCATTTGGTTTCAATTTGAGAATTTATTTAACGTTTCAATCTTGCCAATTTTAATTACTTAGGGCTTATATTTATATGACATGATCATACAAGTAGCCTCGAAGATGTGAGGGTTTATGATCATACAAGTAACCTCGAAATTCTAAGACCAGTTAGGACTTAATTTTCATAAAATGATTATGCAAGTGCCTAACGAAAATGTTAAGGATTTATGTTGCACTAGGCAACTACCTCGAAATCCTATGGCTTAGTTATTTAATTATAAGAATGGTTTTGCTGAAGTAGACCCAAGTTTTGCTGAAGAAGATGGTCGTGCTGCCCACCGTGCTCCAAGCTCCTTGTTGTTGCAGAGGTCTAGTTTTAGAAAGTGAAAATCAGGAGGGGAGAGAAGTGTTTTGGTTTAGAAGAGTTTTAAGGTTCAAATATCTTAATGTTTTATTAGGGGAATCTTAAAGTTGATTATAACAACACCGGTTAAGATCCCACGGTTCCATCATTCCGGCACCGTTATTTTTATCGGATTCACTTAGTCCAGATGAATTTGCTAAACTCAACTAAATGAGTTCCACACTTTCATTTAGACCGTGGAAATCCTCGTTAGCAACACGTAGGTTACATCATCCGAGGTATTCCCGATCATCCAACAAGACATTTTAATTTAGTTATAGTTGTAGTTTTGTGTTCTGTTTGTGATTAAATTTTGAGTTGTTTTATATTTTGAAATGTTGTGGCGGTGGATTTTATCTTGTTGTGACCTTTAATTTAGTTTTGGGTTTCTGATTTGTGGCTATCCTAAAGGTTACAGTTTTCATGCAACAATCTTGTTTAACATGCAAGAAAAGTAAAGCGCAGCACATGTAAGTAACTTGCAATAAAATAAAAGCATACCTGGAGGGTCATCCCGTCATTCCAAGCTACACTTAAAGCACATGTTAAGGCATTTATATAATTTGCAAGAAAAATACCTAAGTAAAGCTAAGGGAAGGTTTTGGTTGTCTACCAAAGTCCTAATCCTGTAGCTAGTCAATTCCTATGACACCTATGTTCTTTTGTTTTTGTTAAGGATGATTTTCTTCATCAAAGAACAATTAAGTTTAGTTTTTCTTCTAAAACACCTCATCGTATTGAGAAAGTGTTTAGGACGAGTCCTAAACATCTTTTCATTACTTCTGAGATTATTTTGAGTCCAAACGAATTTTATTGTACTGGTGAATTAATCATCCAAGAATTTAGTTGAATTTTACTTCTTGCTCAGTGAATTAGGATGTTTGATTATCCTATGAGTAAAGTGAAATTCAACTTAATGCTCCATTTAAGAGTTATAATAATGAAAGCCTTTAAGGGCAAATTAATTTATTAAAGATTTTTTTGATTTAAAATTGGAATTGATGATTTAAAATGGTCTAATTTAGTTATGAAATTTTAATAATTTTAAGTTTGGAATAGTGTTCAAGTTGTTTTAATTTAATTAAATACTTACATTTTAAATGATCTCAATGTATTAAATTAATTTAGGTTGGAAGAGGTGTTTAGATTATTCAATTTAGATTTTAATGATTTAATTTTAATTTAATTGAAATATTTTAAGTTAATTTTTAATTGGTTTGATTTTTTTTGAATTTTGGATTTTTTTTTGGTTGATTTTGATGTTTCAAGTTTGTTTTAGATTTGCTTTTTTTTAAGTAATTTCAAATTAATTTTAATGTTTTAAATTTATTTCAATTTGATTATCGAATCACTTAATGTTTTAAGCTTTTAATTTAATTAAGGTTTATTTTCCTTTTAGTTATTAATCATTAATTTCAATTATCATTTTTGAGTTTGATTAAGAGTTGAATATTATTAAAGTGATTCATTTAGGGATTTTAAATTAAAGAATTGATATCTTCTTAAATCATATCCCTAATCTTAATAATCCAAATTTTAACTTATTCTTCCAAAATTCAAATTGTTTAATTAATTAAAATTTACTTTAAATATTTTCAAGATGATTAATGGGTTTCTACCCCTTAATTCCATAGGTTTCAATCATCTAATGAAAATTCTAAAATCAGATATTTTACCCTCCCCTTGATTAAACCTAAATATTAATTAGGGTTAAAATTCTTTAATTACCTTTATGTCCTTTTAAGCCTAATTATTTTATAACTCATCAAATTGAGCTCAAATGAGCTTGAAATTTTTATGTCACTTCACTCACATGTCAATTAAGGCATTAGAGGAGAAAATGTGATTTTTCTGAATTTAATTTAATTTACATAATTATCTTAATGAAAAATAGGGATTTTCAATGGAAAATCAACAACATGACCAAGGCAAGGTTTCTATCCTTAAGAAAATTATGGGATGTTCCTACTAACTAGAGGACCACTTGGACCAATTTTGGTGATTTTTCAAATTATATTTTATTTATTATAATTATTTTGAGTTTTGGAGTGTTAATTAATTATAAAATAAAATTAAAGTTAAAAAATGAATTATATATTTTTCTTACGTATCTCTGATCTCAAGGAGTCCAGAGAAGCAAATTTTATATTTTTCTGATTTTTTTTTATTTATTAGAATTAATTTGGTGAAAAGGTTGGAAAATTCATTTTTTAATATTAAAAATTGTTTTAAGCATTTAAAATTCAATATCTTAACCTAGAGACTTGAGAAAAATATTTGGTTTGTTCCTAAGTGATTAGGAGTCAAAATATGACATTTTCATTATTTTTATGATTTGTATGATTTTATTATTATTATTTTTTATTTATTAAAATATAAAAATATGATTAAAAATGAAGATTTTTAAAAAAATTTAATATAAATTTTCCTAGACTCCCCTAATATCAGAGAAGCCCCAAAACCAATTTGGTGAATTTTTGAAGTGAATTTTTAAAGTTATGAATTTTTAAAGTTGAATTTTTGTCATGTAACTTAATTAGTCCATTTAGTGGGGTTAATCACCTCCAATTGATTTCAAATTTTTATGTGAGACTCCTCTGACCCTAAATACCAGTGGACAATTGTTTTCAAGTGATTTTGATGTGTGGTTAAACTTAATTTATTAAAATTTAGTTTTGAGTGTTTAGCCCAATTAGGATTATTCTTAATGAATTAACTAAAACCATAATTCTCCTAGGGTCCTCTGGTCCTAAGATACCTCCCTAAATTTTCTAGAATTTTCTAAGCAACATGCTAATTACTAGAATTAAAATACCAAAACAGGCACAAAAAGTTGGAAAATCAATAACTTGCCATAGAGGTGGCCTCTGACCTTAGAAAATTCAAGGAATGTTCCCAATATCAGAGGCTACAAAAGCCCTATGGTCTCATGCCATGGTGAATTGTCTATGCAAATGGAGAATTAATACATTGAAATCAATAAATAATTAATTAAAAATAAAATACTCATCAAATTAACTCAATTATTTTTCCACATTATTCTCCTCTGTTCACTAAGCAAGAGGGTATTTTTAGTTTATTTTTATGATTTTTCTATGCAAAGTTATGGATTTTTGAAGTTCTGAGTAATTAAATAAATAAAAAATACCCTATTTATCTACTTATCCTCATTCTTGGCAGCTCCGAAAGCCCACATGTCACCTCCCTATTCGACGCCGCCATCCGACTCAGCACTCCGGGGGCCCGCGGTTCATGTCCCGTTCACTCGTCCGACGTGATTTGCACTGTCCATTCGATACACGCTCAATCCAACGGCGGCCAATCATCGTCTCCGTCTGGTGTGTCCCGAGAGCCGACCACACTCAAACCCTAAGATCTCTCTCATTTCTCAATGGATTTTTGTGTTCTTATGCTCTATGGATTCATCTTGAAGAGATGAACACGTCCATATGGTTCATAGGCTATGAAATTAAGTCAAGCAAAATAGAGAATCACTGGAAGCTCTGGAGGAAGAAGGGGTCCATACCTTGGCTCTGAAAAGTGAAGCTTCAATCAGAGAGTTATGGCACCTTCGATTGCACCCAAGGAAGCTCCAGATGAAGTCTCTAGCTCTGGGGAATTGCCTAGGTATGAAAGTGACCAAGGCCAATTTCAAAGCTTGGCCGATAGAGTGGATGGCTGGCCTGGTGATGGGGCTTTCACTGGGGAACTCCTTCTCCAGGTCTTGTGCAGGTGTGGGTGAGTTTAATTTGATTTTGGTGGAGGTTTCAGAGTTGTCCTAGTTTTTGGGTGGATTTTTGACTGAGAAATTGAGCTCTGTTAATGGGGATTAAAGCAAAGGGACACTGGTAATCAATTACTCTGGGTTAGGAGAAGGTCCCGGAGCAATTTTGGCAGAGTTTTGTTAAGCTCTGGTTCATCACCTCGTTTGGCCGAGAAGGTGGTGGGTTTAAATAGGCATGGCTGGAGGGCTTCCCAGGGGGAGTTAGGGCTTGGGATCAGCTGCTCTATGCAAGGGAAGAACAGCCATGGAGTCCAATTGAGTTGAGACAGCTCAGCCAGGTGAATTTAAATTTTTGAATCCAAATAAAGCTCTCGGCCATGGTGTTTTCCGGTGATCTAGGCGGCTGGCCGGCAGGGTCAGCTCACCATCTTGACTCAGTGAGTTCAGGGGTTGAGTTTTGTGCAATCAGTGGGGGTTAGCCATGTGTAAAGAGCTTCATTCAAAATGGAATGGGGATGGGGATCTTTTGGACTTGGTTTGGTCAACCCATGGAAATGGGCTCGGTGCACCCACCAAGGACTGATTTGGGCATGGTTTATGGGAAGCATGAAAATGTTTAATCACTCTTAAGGGAATCATTAAAGGCTCCCGTCTTTTTGCCCAATATGGTATGGTCACATGAACACCACTCACATGGCTTGTATGGGGCTTAAGGATGGCTTCATGGCTAGCCTATGACTTGCCCATGGCTTGGCTCAATTTCATGAAAATGGATTTTGGGATTTTTGATGGATTTCAGAGGAAATTGGCATGAGGCTTGATTTGGAATTATTTGATTATTTATTTAGGACTTAGGGATGATTTCAATTGAAATGGATGGTGAAAGAAATGCTATGTGGGCTTTAGGGTCAATTTTGGGCTTTTTGAACTTTGGTGAAAATGGGCTTTTAAAGGCTTTATGGGAGTGGGCTTTTAGATTTTAAAATGGACTTTTGAATGAAAGTTTTGTGAAGTACCATGCCAAATAAATGTTGGGTTTAGTTTAGGGATGTATCATGAGTGATTTGGAAAAGATTTGATGTCATTTGGAGTTGAGATGGGTTCAATTTGGGCCTTTTTAGTAATGGGGTCAAAATGGGCCAAATTGGGCTAACTTGGGTTAAGGTTGGGTTAATGTTGGGTTTGATGTAAAATTAATGTTGAAAAATATTTATGGTGGTTGACAAAGAGTTTTCAACTTTGGTTGGGCTTTGATTTTGGGGTTTGGGCTCATTTGGGTTCATGATTAGTTTAGGCCCAAATTGGGGAATTTTGATTTAGTTAGATTTGAGTAAAGTTTGGGTTCAAGTTTTGGGCAAATCAAGTTAGTGTTTTGTTTTTGGGGATGTTAGGAAGGCTTAGGAAAATATTTGGGGCTAATTGGAGTTAAGTTGTGTTGGTTTGGGCTAAGTTTATGTCATGGGCCAAAATTGGGCTTTAAGCTTCAAATTGAAATTGGATCCACATGCTCATTAAATTGGGCTTGGATTTGGTCTAAATTGGTATTGGAGATATTGAATTGAAGTTTATAATTGAATTGAATCAAAATTTAGGTCAATTGGAGTGGTTTGGTTGGACATTGGGTTCATTTAGATTAAAAATAGGTCAACTTGGGGGTTTTCATAAAAGTGGGTTAAATTGACAAAATTGGCTTATGGTGTAGTTGAACAAAATGGAATTGGGAATATTTGGGATTTTTTGGAATTTTCTGGGAATTTTCGGAATTTTTGGAATTTATGGGTTAAAAGGGTATTTTGGGTATTTGGAGGGTATTGGGGGGTATTTTTGGAATTTTTGGTATATTTGGCCATAGATGGTCAATTTGAGTGGGGGGAAATGTTTAGGATTGGTTTTGAGGAATTTTAGGTTATTTAGGAAATTTTGCAAATTTTGGGTTATTTCAAGGGCATTTGGTAGGTTTGGTGGGTTTAGGGTCCCCGGGGTCAAAAATTGAAATTTTGGGAAAATGAAGATTGATCAAGTGTGAATGAAATTAAATCATTTTGGTTGAGCCATGAAGCCATGTTAAGCCCACAAAAGCCATGAGAAGACTCATTTTAGGCACTCAATATGTTGTTCCTAACCCTCTTAGCCAGGGGCTTAGGGGTTAAGGTCCACCCATATGAGTTACCTACATGAGTCAGGGTGTCAAATTGGTTAAAGGTAGTTTTAGGGTTTGGAATGTGTGTGTGAGAGTGTGGTGTGTGCAAGCTTAACCTCACCAAACCAGGCCACCCAGGGTAATCCTAAGGCTAAAGAGTCCTATAGGAAACTCGTCATTTAAACCTCCACATGTGATTTTAACCCTCCAAGTGGCTTAGGGGTTTACAATCAAACTTGTGGGGTTTGAAGGGAGCCAAGAAGTGTTTGAATTTGTAAGTGATGGGTCCCATTTCTAGTCCTCTAAGATAGTCATGGAGAAGCCCTATGGCTAGAACCTAAGTACTAAGGAGAGAGAAGAGAAAAGACCTCGTCAAAAATGAGGTCAACACATCCCTAACAAAAATAAACAATAAAATGAAAAAACGATTTAGAAGTTTTTTCGTAAAGGGGCCAAAGTGGGTCAAATTTGGGCTAACTTGGGCTAAGGCTGGGCTAATGTTAGATTTGATGTAAAATTAATGTTGATAAATATTTATGGGAGTGTCACAAAGAGTTTTCAACTTTTGTTGGGCTTTGATTTTCAGATTTCAGTCGGCCTGCTAGTTTTGAGGTTTAGGCCAATTTAAAGGGATTTTTGGCTCGGGGTTGTGGCTCGCGGGAGTTTCGTGTTCAAATTTGGGACAAATCTTGTTATTTTTTTGTTTGTTGGGATGCTAGGAAGGTTTAGGAAAAGATTTGGGGCTAATTTGTGGGTTGAATTTCGTTGGAGCCCGTTGTGTTTAGCCGCCGTGGGACCGCTTAAGCTTCAAATTGGAAATGGATTCAAATGTTAATCAAATTGGGCTTGGATTTGGTCTAGATTGATATTGAGGATTTGAATTGAAGTTTAGAATTGAATTTGATCAAAATTCGAGGTCAATTGAGTTGGTTTAAGGATATCGGGTTCACTTCTAAGTTAAGACGTCAACGGTTTTGGTAAAAGTGGGTTAATTTGACACAATTGGCCTATGGTGTTGTTGAACAAAATGAAATTGGAAATATTTGGGATTTTTGCAATTTTTTTGGAATTTTCGATTTTTGGAATTTTTAAGTGAAAAGTGGTATTTTTGTGTATTCGAGGGTATCGGGGTTATTTTTGGAATTTTTGCATAGTTGGCTAAGGATGATCAATTTGAGTGGGGGAAATGTTTAGGACTGGTTTTTGAGAATTTTTGGTAATTTAGGCAATTTTGCAAATTTTCGGCATTTTCAAGGCATTTGCAGAGGCTGGCGTACAGAGGGTTCTCGGGTTGTAAAACGAAATTTTGGAAATTAAGATTGATCAAGTTTGAGTAGAATGGAATCATTTTGGTTGAGCCATGAAGCCATATCAAGCTCATAAGAGCCATGAGAGGACCATTCGCATTTACTACGGTCTCTAACCCTCACCAAAACAGTGTTGGCGTCCATCCATACGAATTACTTACAAGAGTCAGAAGTCAAGCTAGGTATGAATGGTTTTAGGATTGGAATGTGTGTGAAAATGTAATGTGTGCAAAATAACCTCTACTGCACTGTGCCACTCAGATAGTCCTATGCCAAAGAGTCCCATGGGAACTCATCCCAACCTCCACATTCGATCTTAACCCTCCAAGTGACTTAGGGTTTACAATCAAACTTATGGGGTTTGGTGGAGTTAAGAGGTGTTTGAATTTCTAAGTGAGTAAATCCCATTTCTAGTCCTCTAAGATAGTCAAGGAGAAGCCCGCTGCTAGATCCTAAGTACTAAGGAGAGAGAGAAAAGACCTCATCAAAAACGAGGTCAACACTTAGAAAGTTGTCATTATCGTAAAGGTACATGCTATACTAAGGATCTATGAGTGTTGCTTTTATTCGATGAACATATGTGTGTAATCATCGTATCGCGGATTATATATATGAAAGCGATGTGATGTGTTGCTCGTGTAAAGTGATATCATAATATCTGTAGATGAAATATGCTCACATGTGTTATCAGACCGCGGAGGTCAAACAATTGAATTCGCAAAAGAAAATTTTGAACCCAAGGGAATTTTCGGATTTGCGCCGCCGGGCGCCAAAATCCGCAGCCTGCTATTATTTCGACAGAACGCCGCCGGCGCCCTATCGGGCGCCGCCGGCGCCCCAAATGCCGAAAAATAGCCCGGACTCTGTACCCGCGAAAATTGTCTTCGGGACCCATTTTTCCGCCATTTCTTTCTCGTCTCCCACTTCCATGTTCAAGATTTTAAAGCTTTAGTGGTTCGTAACTCGAAGTAGAGAGGATTTCAAGGATTTCTCGAGGGCCTAGATTCCGTACTTCTCTTAGTAAGAGCTTACTTTAAGCTAAAATTTTGATTTTCGCCACGTGAAACTCTACATTGTTCGGATGATATTGGGAGATCATTGAGAAAAGTGAGGTTTCCTATGGTAAAATTTGTTTTACTCGTTCGATTAATGTCGGAAAGGGTACATTGTGGATTTCAGATATTTTGCAAATTCTTGCAATTTTTAGAAATTCACATGGCTCTATCATAAGGGAAGCGAAAATTTGACGTGACGATGAAAGATTTGTTAATGTTAAGGCTCGCCGTTTCAACTCTCGCCGTAAAACAAGAAGTGTATTCAAGATCGAGCATTCGAGAATTCCCGTATCCGTGAAATGCTTGGATTTCGAGCGGAACCGGGAGCGTCGTTACTTTTCCGCTAATGTCAAGTTGGGGAGGTAATCGATAATTTTATGCTTCGTCCGTACGTAATATGTGCTATCCTGCGGAAACCGGGTTGAGTTTACCTCCCACAACGTACTGCATTTTATCAAATTCGAGAACCTTCGTTTGTGAATTTGAGAATTTTGATGCTCAGTGTGGGGAATTCGATGAGTGTAATCACGTATCCGAATTCGATAAGAGGGGAGTGAGATGAATCCTAAACAAACATGATAAACTTCCCCTCGCTTCTACTTTAATCGCTGTTTATAAAGCGTGGCATTATTTCATTTCGCGCATCATACTTTCTTATCATCACAAATGGGTTGGCCAGGATCGAGCTATTTTCAATTATCACATCTGCATTACGAAGAAGATCAATATCGGAGCTATTTTTTCAGAGTATCTACTCTATTGCTAAAGCGGAGAAACCACCGGCACAGACATCCCGCCCTAATTCAGCGCCCTCGTGTTCAACTGGAGTCGGCATGTGAGTTCCGAGGAAGCAGAGGCCGAGACCAATTACGAAGACCATTATTCGTACATACGAGGCTCATGGGTGCAAAAGAGGAGACTAGAGTACCGATATTCCTACCACAAGGCGATTTTGCATCTACTTATGAGCCCCCGACACTATCCGATGTCATGAAGCAATGGAGATTGCAAAGTGATAGTACTGAGGATGGCGTGAGGATGGATGTATTCGAGGCCGTGGAGTGATGCTAATGAAAACTATTCGCAGAAGAGTCAAGTTCGATATTGTTTTTTTTTTCATTATGTGATGTCAAAGGATGGCGAGAGGAGATATCGAGGTGATATTTCCTACTCGTCTCTGGGCTTATACACCGTATTGTGCCCGAACCCGATGACCCTTTACCGCGATCCCTTTGATTTAAGACATGTATATAGTTTCGTTTATTTTATTTCCCCGTTGTTCTTACTATCAGGATGTATCGATGCGATGTATGATATTTACTTTTCATGTGATGTGTAACCCCGTGTTGTATCAAGCATGATGTGTTGTTATTTACTTTTTCATGTTGTCTCGTTAGTTGTATTGTTAGTAAGCAGGATAGTTTCGTTCATGTCGTAGTGTTCGTTGCATGTTCTCGGATGTTTACTGTTAATTTCTCTTTACCCATGCAAATATTTTAAATTGTTATATCACTGCTACTATTTGTTTCATGCTTCGCTAGCTATAAAATTTTGATTAATACCGTATGATTATGAAGATTTCGTAATCTCAAAGACAAAGGTTAGTTTTCTTTTACTCTCAACTAGTTTCAAATTTATTGAAAAATTTAAGCTCGGGGGAGGGTAGAGAAATGCTAAACTTTTATTTGTTCTCAATTATTATATTTTCAAAAATTATAAGCATAGCTTTTGGCAAATAACCTCATTGTAAGATAACTAAAACTTTTCATTTTGGCTGAATGTTATGGAAGGATAAGATGAAAATTTTTGGTAATAAAAGTTGATTTGCTGTAAATGTAAAGATATTCTTTAAGATGAAATATTTGATTATAAGAATCGTTTAAAGTAAATAAACCGTATTTCAAATATTAAGGGACTTAAAGTATTGTGTATTAAGAAGAGATTGTGACTTTATGAAAATAATAAAGCTCGTGCCTAACTATAAAGTAAGGTGTTGTTTCAAGCTCAACTTAGAAAGAGGAGAGGAAGTTCAAAATCATTAAAGGCTATCCATATATAAGAATCTTCAATAAAAGAAAAGAAAAGAAAAGAAGGATTGAAAAAACAATCCCAAAAGAAAAAAAGAAAGAAAAATGTTTATGAGGAGAAGCTTGAGGAGAAGCTTCGAGGAAAATTGGCTTCACTTCGAATCAATTCCTAAAGGTAAAACTTGATTTCATTTCGAATTTATATTTAAAGTGCTACCACATTTGAAGTAGGTGGCTTGCATGAACTCCTTTTTACATATTCTTTTATATGCACTCTTACGTAAAATTATGTTTATCTTGAAATAAATAGAAGACTAGAACTCTTAGAATTGACATCGAATATTCTTATACCGTAATGTCAATCGAATTACTAAACTTTTTCTCAAAATCTAACCAATATATTCTTTTCAATGAAATTTAGTGTCTTCAACAGCAAGTACATTACTGTGAGTTATATTTTATGTAGTAAAAGGATTACTCGATTTACAAGTAATGGCTTAAGTTTGGAGGATTTTGATGCATAAAAAATATATACTCTTTTAGCTATATGGTTTTTCCTTTTTTTGGTGATATCAAGACTTAAAGCTTGGGCGTATTTTTCACGATTTGTCGTACATGATGATTATAGGTGATTGGAGTGAAAAGATGCAAAAAGGAACGAATTTGGAGCAAAATGAGCAATTCTGAGAAAATAATGGCATTGCTTCTGCCGCTCTCTTTCCGTAGACTTCGCGCAATTAATGGCAGGATGTAGCCACGGCCGCCACTATCAGCCGCCGATGCCACCACGCCGCCGGCGCCCTGCGTTCGTTCATTTCAATTTGAAGTGAGCTCTGCGTATTTTTAAGGGGTACTGAAGAAACTTCTCGGGAATTCGTTCCAAACATTAAATTAAGTATTCAAGACGAAAAAAGGATTGCTGTAGAGAGTGTAAGGAAAGGTGAAAGCAGAGTTAGAGTTTGTGATTTTAAGAGAGATCTTTCCTCAGAGGTAGGTGAGGAAAAAGGAGATTGCTTCTTCATCCTTGCCCCAAAGAGATAGTCATGTCACAAGGAATAAATGAATCAAGGAACTCGAAGGAATTTGTCGGGGAAGAGAATGAGATAAGTTGTATTTACTATCATGTTTATATTTAATTATTCTTTATATATAAAATCCATGTGTTCTTATATCTTCTTCTATGATTTCAGAGTAGTTTCCTTTGCTTTTCTTCTTGCATAGAGTAGTGATGATGTGGTGATGTGGAATCGATGTGCCCCTAAAGTGTTATAAAAGTTTTGATGTTTTTCATTTTGGCTTAATTTACTTTTCAACTGCCAATTTAATTGTTAAAATATGTTTCAGGAACATTAATTCCAAAAGAATCGATCGTTCTACATCAAGAATGAAGAACCCATTTAATGTCCGTGAATGAATCGCGTAGTTCATGGGGATTTAAGTGCAAATAAATGTGAAATGAGTTTTGATGGACTTCAAATCGAGGTTTCAAAGGACAGAATTCGGGATCCCCAATTTAGTTCCTAAGATTAGTAACTAAAGCCTATGGTTAGCCTTCTGGGTGAAGGGTGAGTGGGAGCTCCGACAGAGAGCTCTGTATCCTCCTGCACTCAGCTCCTTTTAGATTTAGTGACTAAACTTAAGATATGACAATATTTTTTACATGCCGAAGAGGAGGTACTCTTTTAAGGGTAAAGAAGCAAATATGTTCATATTTGACACAATACAAAAATTTACCATTCATCATCATCCATACATCCTAATCTTTATAAAAGAAGGAAATATACCTCTCCACATAGAAGTATTCTTATAAATCACGTAAGTTAGTGTGTGTTAGTTAAAGAATTTAGTAAGTAGAAATAATCAGAGAATGATTTTTATTATTACCGTACTTCGCATTAACTAGTCAGAAAGTACACTTGAGCAATTGTTACAATTGGTATTGATCAGAAAGCATATTATCGATTTAAAGAACGTTTTCCCTCCCCGTGCGAATGATAACCAGAATCCATTAAAGCCTGTATTACTGATACGATACGTATACTCGCGCGCGCATGTGTGACTTTACTAAATCATTATAAATATATAAATTTGAATTCATAAATTCTTACATTTTTAAGCATATGCTAAAGTCGTCGTCAATACACTTTATTATATAGGACCGAATTGAAATGAAACTCGTGCTTTTAACATTAATAAATTTATCTTCATCAAAATCCAACTTTTCCTTGTTCAAATATTCTGTGAGACATTCAAAATTCTAAAAATTTCAAGAAAAATCAATAAATTTCAAAATCACAATTTAGAGACTCCTAAAGCAATAAGAGTCAATCACTATGGAAAATCTCAAATCTTCATAAAAAATTTCAACTTTCGTATCGAAGCAATGCGAGAAATTCCCATTGTTAAAATAAAAAAAATTTTAATTTATGTGGTGAAGCTCTTACCAAGAGAAGTTAAGATCCCACACTCTGTGCCTTGAAATTGTTTGTAATCCTTGATCTAGCAAGCCCTAGGTCTTGAAAATGAGACATTTATGCGAAGATGATGAAAATGGCGCAAATATCGGTCTCGTGGCAAAAATCGCGAAATAAAAAGGATTTGGCCTTTTTCCGTATTCGGAAGCCGACACGTCGGGCTTGCGCCTACGGCGCTGGTTTGGGCACCGGCGGCGCTCTATTTAAAGTAAATGTCCAACAATACGACGTCTCTCTATTTAAATTAAAAAGGCCAAACTCTTGTACTGGGGCGCCAACGTCGCCCATTCTAAATGGCCGCCGTCGTCGGCGCTCACTCAATTTTTTTTTCGAATCCATAAAATTTTTGCAATTTCGATTGTTTCGACGTCACACCATCACATCATTAGCTCCTTCTTTAAGTATCTATTTAACACTTACAATTAACAAACAACAAATTTACACAAGCAACATAAAAATCACTTTAATATATAAAATCCATTGTTCGACATACACACTTAAAGATTCATTGGGATAAGTTCATCATGCCATATCAATTCAGCATCACAAGCATATCATTATACTCTAACGTTGAAGACTACACACAAAAACAAAATTCAAGCATAATAAGTCCAAACACCAACTACAAAGTAAATCAAGCTAACACTGTTGACACTAAAGCATAATAGAAATACAAATACTAAACATAAACTGTAGTCACTACTCATCATCACTCTTAAATGATTCTCTCCGATATCTCCAATGGGGATTGACAGATGCACAAACAGATCGTAGACGGACGATACAAGAATTCATCAACAACTTTAAATCACGACATTCTTTTTCATAACATTTACTAAACTATCTTCAATTATACCAAGGTGATCAAACTGTTTTCTCATCCTCAAGTTCAAGTGATCAAATAAATTAAAGATATTATTAATAAAATTCATAAGATTTTGTACCTCTTTCTCCAACTTCTTGATCTTCTTTAGAATCACTGGGAACTTTCGTGAGTAAGGCTTGAATTGATCGTGAACTCGAGATGGTTCGATCTACAATGAGGCTCATATCATTCTCATCTCCTATCGCTCGACAAGCCTTAAAGATTATTCGGTCAATAAAAATTTCAAATAAAGAAGATTTTTCCAACTTACATACAACTCGTGACTAGCCGCAAGTTAAGAAAATATGTTTTTGAGGGATGTCCAAGCCCATATTTCGATCCAGCGAACAATCAATTCCAATACGTATTTCACAATTATAGTTCCAATATCTATCGACCTTCCAAATAATACAATAATTTAGAATGACACTTTTCTATTCACTACTAACTTTCATAAAAGAGGGAAGTAACTTGCCGTAAATAAAGTAATGCCACGTTTAAACACCGATTTAAAGACGCAAGATGTAGAAACTTACAAATCCACTGCCTCTTATCTCTCAATCTTCATTTTCACTTCCACAAATAAGGATAAATGTCATTCATATTGTTCGTCGCATCAAAATTTGTATAATTAGATAGTGTCGACCTCATTTTGATGAGGTCTTTTCTCTTCTCTCTCCTTAAGCTTCTGGTGATCTAGCCTGTGCCTTTCCCTTCGACTAATCTTAGAGGACTAGAAGTGCAACCCACCCCTTTAAAATTCAAACACCTCTTAACTCCCCGCAAACCCCACAAGATCTTAATTCTCGACTCCATAATTTTATATTATAATATTTTTAATTTATTCCGCAACGACGCCAAAAAACTCGACCCCGCTATTTATATGTATAGAATTGTAATTGTTTATGTCAGGATGCTACGCAAGTATACGTATCGTATCAAGTAATACACAGTAGCTCCCCAGGAGTCCTCATATCGATCCCACAGTAAAGAGAAAATTAAAAACAACTAATTTAAAATAATAATAATAATTTTTAAATAAGATACGAAAAATTGAATTTAAATTGAGCGCAATAAAGTAAACTAAGTATTTTAATTGTGTAACTTAACTAAGTAGAAAATTAATGTGATTAAAGTGCAGGAAATTAAACTAATCGCTAAATAAAAGCCTTATCTTATCTAAAACATCTTTCCCCGTTTAGAAATTTAAGGATTACTTAATTTAAATGATAATTTTAATATTGCGACAAATGTGAGCATTCCTATTCTTTACCCTTTCGTCCAAAGCATTACTTCGACTAATCCCTGTTGCCTGACATCAATCTACTTCGCTGGGGGCTGGGAGGATACCGACCGTCACTCTGAAGCCCCACGTTCCCCTCAATTTATGCTAACATCTACACTTCACTTAATTATTTGTGACTGACCGTAATATTTTCTAGTCTCACACACTAAAATGCTCAATTCTACGCCAGTTGATATTATTTCCCTATTTATTTCCGTACCCTCCTTCCATGCTAATTTAATATCGATGTAATTTTTACTATAGTTGATAATCAACATATTTTAACAAATCAAAATTACTACTAAAAGTAAATTAAGTTTTAAGTAAAATTATCACAATTTATTAATATATATAAGTATCTTATTTTTAATTTCATCAAGTCACTTAATTTCATAAACAAAAGAGAAAGACTAATAAACTACCTCTCTGTATCATACTTTCGATCCAAACTAAGTGCTATGATTTCATTTAAAGCTAAAAACAATAAATACAAATACTTATCTCGATTTATCCCCAAATGTACCCTCGTAGTTCCCTTTTCGACTTTCCTTCCAAGACAAGACGACTCACTAATTACTCACTAAACTCACTAAAGACTCACTAAAGACACACAACCGCACACAAAACTAGACAAAAGACTAAAAGATTCCACACAAAAGATCGATTTTCGGCTCTATATGAGGTGAGCAAAGGTCCAAGAGGTGCGTAAGCATCCTTCAAAAAGCGTCCCGTGATCAATGTATCTACGCCATTCGAACTACCTCGCCGCGTCGGCGACGAACTACCTCGCCGTCGGCGACGACCACTGGCCGGCTTCGCTTATGCTTCGAAGATCTTCAAACCGCTCTAGGCCTTCCGCCGCCGGGCCGGGCGCGGCGCCCGTCATTGGCCGAGATAAGAGAATTCTTCGAATTTTCTTCTTGTAACCCGCTCGTCGGCGGCTCGATCTCGCCGGCCGGGCGACTGAAGACAAATCGCATGATTTTGCCTCCAAATTCGGCTCTTTGGTGATTTTCGCTTTTTATCACCTAAATTATTCATTCCCGCAACAAAATAAAGAAAATACCCTTCTTTAAAGTGCAATTTCATCAAAAATGTGTATGAATTTCTTAATAAATTTTTCGCCGATCAAAATCCCCCAAACTTACTTATTATCATTCAAGTAATTTTTAGTACTACATAAAAATAATGAGTTTTATAATAAGATTTTTCAATTTAAATAAACTATGAATTAGATTAATTAATATCATAATGAAGTTAAACAAAATAATTCACAATTTAATTAATCTTATGTAACAATTATTTAGCTTATCGCTCTTAAGATTTCTATGCATTATTCATTTCGTAACGACTATATTTAAAAGAATAACTACTTAACATATTCATACGATAAGAATTCAAGAAACACTATTGTGAAAATTCTAATCCATAAATATAAGCTTTTAAATATCTATGTTTTTTCCTTTTAGGTTAATTCAAATGAAGCCAATTTCGATAGGCGCATCTCCTCGTTCTTCTCCTTATTTTTCTTTTTTCTTTTTTTTTCTTTTTTTTTTTCTAATTGCGATTACCGTATCCGAGTTCGTTAATAATTTTCGGTCTCATTTTCATTTTCCTAAATTCCGAAACTGAAATATTTCTTACCATATACACTACGCTTTTATCATCGATTTTCAATCTTTCTTTTTCACTCGAATACTTAAGAATTTTAATTTTAGAATATAACGCTTTTCCTTACTAAAAATAGTTTAATATATTCTTATTCCCTTTAACCAAATAGTTTATTCCATTTAATTAATTAAAGTACTAGAAATATTTCATTTAACCTTTTATAATAATTAAAAATAATTCATATTAAATCAAATCAAAAATCATTATAAAAATCATTTTTATAATAATTAAAATAAATCGAAAAACAAGTTAATAACTAAATTTGTATTTTACTCCCCCCCCCCAACTTAAATTTTTATATCTACTCTAAATGTTCAGTGCTTTTAAGAGTAAATAAATCATACTTTCGTTTCGTTACTTTTTTCTTTCGAAATTTTCGTTTTTTCATTTTTCTCTATCGAACCCGTATCAAGTATTCTCCATATATATATAACAGTTAAAACGCATAAAAATCCGAGATAAAGATAAAAACACAACAATTAAAATTAACTCTACATTACACCTACGAATCACTAACATATTAAAAACACCGAATCCATGTATTAACAATTTTAAAACTTACAACAATACGTAATAATGTAAAATAAAACATACAAAGAAACTACCATCCTAATTAATATAAAAACAAATGCAATTAACTAACACAAAAAACAAAAACTAAACTACTATAACAACTGCGTATTAATCTAACAAACATCTAACGTCTTACAACATAAAACACTGAATATTACAAACATATAATAGTTTTTTTTTTTTTAACTATAACTTAACTTTAAACAAACAAACAACAAAGTCTTAATCATAAACATTAAAGTCCTGTGCTATATCATCTCCTCCCCGATCCGTAGGCCGAAGACCGATGTGCCGGGTATCAATATCGGGGCACTCGTGAAAGACAACATCTAAATCACCACTCCTATACCGACGCCGCCTTCATAGTATGCAATCTCGTATTCCGAATGTCGCCGGAGATATTCACTATCATAATCATGTATTCTCTCCAAGCCTCCGGCCCTTTCGATCTATAGCGCTCAAATCTTCTTTCCATATTTTCTCCAAATAACTCAAAACTCTTTCTACTCAGGGTTAATTCATTCATCGATCTTTAAGGGTAGGGGTGGTAGATCAGAGGTTCATAGCTAGTAAGAGGGTATATCTCTACCGGACTCGAGTGAAATAATCTCACTCCCGATCTCCAACTTTCGCGGGATTCATATTTCTTTTTATATTACCGAGTTGGGGGTTTCATGTTTATCCATTCTCCCTCATCATCTCTTGCCTCTACCTCAGAGCACTGGCAAAGTGCATAGATAACACTCGTAACGTCTCTAATCCTCCTCCACTTTCATTTCTAGCAAGGCTAATGGTGTTTTTATATATAACACTTCCCACATTAATACTCTTTCGGTTCGAATACATAAATTCGTAATCGTCGCACTTCGTTACCTCACTATGATGGTAGGTAGGTAACAAAAGCAGTAGCAAATAAAATAATGCTAGGCTTTTGATGTTGCATTTAGCATGTAAAGAGGGAAGTTTACCCGTTCTCGCCGCTTTATCTTCCGTACTCCTTTCCCATCAGCCGAGAAAGCCGAATCACCTCTTCTAATGGTCCTTCCATAGTTCCAAAAGTTTCATATTCGCTCCAGGTGTCTTGAACTTCATAATATGCATTTATTCTAGCAGCGCTGAAATCTACGAAAAATCCTCTAACTTTAACCGTGCATCTTCTCCTCGTGCTAAGCTCGTATAAAATTCCTTTACAACTTCTACCGCCGCCCGTCGGCAACGGTCGTGTTTTCCCATCCTCGCTCCTTTATAACTCGCTCTACTTCTCCTCCTGGATTCTTGAATACTCGATCCGCAATGCACTTTCTTCCTTGTATATTTTCAAAATATTTTCATTCGTGCTCGTGGCATCGATGAATCGGTTTTCGTCGAACTCTTACTGACGCTTTTGCTCGCGAGCCATTTTTCGATCCTCGCGAAATTTACAAAATTTAACTAAACTCCAAAATATTACTAATAAGGCTTCCCACAACAACAAAAATCCATTTAAATCGATTTCTAAGTGAAATTCTTCCAAGTATTTTCTTCACATTTCCAAAAATTTTTCAAAATATCCCAATGTGAAGAAATCACTATGAAAATCAAAACCTCTGCATGAGTGAAGCTCTTACCAAGGGGAGATGAAATCCGTGTCAAAAAGTGCTGAAATCGCTTCAACCAAGATCTCTGCCCTAGGTCGGTTTTTTTTTTGAAAATTTTGTAGTGACGATTAATAAGGTTTGGCTGACTTGGCCAAATATGCTCTTGCTGTTTTCACAAGTTAACAGATTTTTCTCATTGCCAATGAAGAATTAATTCCATAAGGCAAAAGCTGAAAAATCCGTCGGTGAGAAATTTCATTGGCCGACATCGATCTCATTGCCGCGGGATTTTCTCGCTCGTCCGCGAGGTCCTAAAAATTTCAATTTTTCAATTTCGTCAATCATTTTCAACCTCGATTTGCCTTATATTATATTTTCGATCATATCATTTATTAATTTAATACGAAGATACTACTTATACACAAACAAATTCACACAACACAACAAATTAACTTTAATAATAAATCCATGAGACATACAAACTAACATAATTTAAAACTCTATAATCTAACTTCAAACTTCAACTTTACTACCAATCAAAGATCGCAAACCAATCCACGACACACTAAATGCCGATACAAAACTATGACGCATATCCAACCAAGCTCGAGATATTCAAGTCATCACTCCACACATAATAAAATCTAAATCAAATCAAACAACATAAATACAAACATACTACAAAATCTACTACTACTCTTCAAGGTCGAATCTTCATCTTCTCTCGATATTTCCTATAAGGACGATGATGTACAACAAGTTATGTAAAGGCCTAAAGGAAATTCGGTTACATTCTTCATGATCCAACTCCTTCGTCTCAGAAATGAAGAAAGCTACCTTCCAAGTGTCCGTAATGATCGAAGTGTTCCTTCATCCTCCGCCACGATCAAATAAATCAGATATATTGTCAATTAAATCTCTCACATTCGTAGTTCTTTCTCCATTCCATTAATTTTTTTCATAAGTAACTCCGTTTTATCTCGAAATAAAGCCTTGCCATAGGATTATTCGTGAAGTTTCATCGTAGATAAATGTAATGTCTTCATTATCAGCCCAAAAGAGGGAATACATATCCGCAGATCGCTGCTCTGCTGTACGAACCTTTTCCCAAGCTTCATAAGAACCCGGTACCGATCGCATATGCAAAAAAATAAGTGATGGGTGTCCTAGTCCGCGAATCGACCATACAATTAAACTCACGTACTTAACAATTATCGATCCAATCGTATGTACTTATTTTCGAGTTATGGTGTTTTATTTGGAAAGGGGGTCGCCACAGAAATTGTCGGCGAATTTTATTTAATTTAAATAAATAATTTGAAAAGTAGTATTTGATTTTCAAAATAATTTTAAATTTGGAAAATTTTAAGATATTTAAATCAAACTCGATCTCACATTCGAATAGCTTATATAAACGAGCGTCGCACTACAAACCGTGTATCTATCCCGAAGAATAGACACACCGCTCGATAATGAGGCTCGATCAAATAAACTGTATAGTTTGTGACATCCGTTCGTCCGCGAACCAATTTTATAAGCTGACAAATTCCCCTCAAGTTAATACGTAAACATTAAAATGTGGTTTATATTACTCCGGTTCTAAAATTCTATAAGGGCAAGCCCCTATAGTTAATTACATCTTAAGTGATTCGGAATCACTCTAAGAAAACTCTCGATACACCTAGCTCGGCTCTCAAGAATTTTAAAGCTTAAGTTTTCAATGACGAATTTTAATTTCAATATGAATTGATCAAATTCCGGAACATTTTACTGGGAATTCAAAGGAAGAAAAGTAGAGAAATCATGTATTCGAAGCGAACTTTCGGTAATTTCCCGACTATCCCATTGAGCCGTCAATTGGGGAGCCTCTAACGTTTATTTAATGTTTTGATTCCGCTAATTTTAATTAATTAGACTTATATTCGTATGACACAATCATACAAACAAATTTCGAAGATGAGGGTTTGTCGTATCGACGACTACCCTGAGTCCTAAGACCGTTAGGCTTAATTTGCAATGCAACAACGAAGAGCCGAGGATTTATGTCATACAAAACTTACCTCGAAGTCCTATAGCTTCGTTATCTGGCTTCTAAGAAAGTTTTGTCGAAGCAGCTCAAGTTTTCATTGATGACGCATACCGTCGCCCACCATGCCCGAGCTCCCGCGTTGTCGTAGTGGTTTAGTTTTAGAAGTCATAAATCGAGATGAGAAAAGTGTTCGTTTCGTAGAAAATCTTAAAATCCGTTACATTTTACTTAAACAAATCTAAAGCCGATTATGACAACACCTAAGATCCCGCCGTTCCATCCTTCCGCATCGTTATTTTCATCGATTCACTTAGTCCGTATGAATTCCGCTAAAACTCAACCGAATGAGTTCCACACTTTCACATTTAGACCGCGGGAAATCTCAAGCAAGAACATCGCAGTGTTACATCATCCGAGGTATTCCCGATCATCCAACAAGACGTTCAAATTTAACAGAATAGTTTTGTTGTTCGTTTGTTGATTAAATTTCGAGTTATTTCATATTTTGAAAATGTCGTGGCGTGAATTTTATCTTACAATGACTTTTAATTTAGTTTTGGTTTCAAGCTTTTAGTGGACTATCAGAAAGGCGGTTACGCAACATTGCTTATCACAAGAAAAGTAAGTGCGATGCGATTAAATTAATTTAACACAGAACAAGTAATAAAATAAAAGCATACCGGAGGGTCTTCCCGTCATCCCGGCTGCACTTAAAACATAACTAGAATATTTAAGTATTTAAAGCAGATTCCTGGGAGCAAAGCTAAGGGAAGGGTTACGTTTCCTACCAAGTTCCTAATCTCGCCTACCATCTCATGACGTCTAAAGTTCTCGTATTTCAAGCCAGGACGATTTTCTTCATCAAAGAACAACTACAAATTTCCAATTGAAATTTATAACATCCTATCGTATCGATGTTGCTTAAGACGAGTCTTAAACATCTTTCAACATTTCCAGATTATTTTTTAAGTCCAAGTGAATTTAATTATACAAATGAATTAATCGTCCGTGAGTTTAAGTTTTGTTATCTCGCTCAAATGAACTACGTACATTCGAATATCCTATGTTGAAGTAACACTTCACTTAACGCTCCGTTTAGAGAGTTGCGACAACAAAACTTTCGAGGTAAATCGGATGTCTGTTGTCTGGCGATTTAATTTTGGGTTTTAATTGATTTAAGTTTCGACTGCTCAAGTTGTTTTAGATTTATTTCGAATTCTTTATGTCTTGTGTGATGTTATACTTAATTTAATTTAATTTAATTTAACTTAATTAATTCAATGTGGTTTAATTTAATTTGGCTTAATTTAAGTTAATTTAATATAATACGATTCAATTTAATTTAATTTAATTTCGATTTAATTTAATTTAATGTGTTTTAATTTAATTTAATTTAATATGTTTCAATTTAATTTAATTTAATTCACTTAATTTAATTTAATTTAATTTAATTTTTTAATTTTAATTTAATTTTTTATTTTAAAAGTGGTTTCATTTAAATAATTTAACTTTAATTTAATTTAATGATTAAGTCTTTTTAGCATTTTAAATCTTAAGTTCGAGTTATCATTTTAATTGTGAATTAAATATTATCGAGATGATTAATTTTAGGATTCTTAAATTAAGGAATAAATCTCTTCCTAATAAAATCCCTATTTTAGTAATTCAAAATTTATTATTCTTCCCAAATTTACTAATTATTTTAATTGCTTCATTTCAATTATTTTTGAATCGTTTAATAGGTTCCTACCCTTAATTATTTAAATTTCAATCATCCTGACCGATTAAGATCAAATATTTTACTTCTTTCATTTTATTAAGCCTAAAGTTTTAATTAAGGGTTAAGATTTTAATTACCATTTTGCCCTTCAAGCTTAATAATTTACAACTCACTAAATTGAGCTCAAATGAATTTGAAATTTTTATGTGACTTCACTCATATGTCGATCAAGACATTGAGGAGAAAAAATGTGATTTTTTCGTATTTAATTTATTTATGTAATTATTTTTATGGAAAATAAGGATTTCCAAGGAAAATTTAATAATAACACAAAGGAAAAGCTTCGTTTTTACGAGACATTCCTAATGACTGTATGACCACTTGACCAAGCTGCGATTTTTTTAATTATATTATTTTATTATAATTATTTTCACAGTTTTGGGGTATTAATTAATTTAAAAATAAAATAAAGTTCAAAAAATGAATTTTATATTTTTCAAAAATTCTCTGATATCAAAGGAAATCGCAGAATCAATTTTTACAATTTTCTCGATTTTTCTTCGATTTATTAGAATTATTTAGCTTAAATGTGTTAGAAAATACATTTTTTAATTTTAAAATTACCTTAGGGCTTTAAAATTTAATATCTCATCATAGAGACTAAGAAAATATGGGATTTGTTCCTAACATTAAAATTTAAAATGTGATATTATGGTGAATTTTATTATTTTGTGATTATTATTATTTTTTTAATTATTAAAATATTAAAAATAACGCAAAAAATCAACTTTTTAAAATCGAATTTAATTTTCTTAAATTCCCCTAATATTAGAGAGGCTCCAAAACCAATTTGGTGAATTTTTGAAAAGCATTTTGAAAGTTACTAATTTTTAAAGCTTTAAATCAAGCAACTGTCAATCAACCCATTTAAAAGAGGCCAACTGCTCAATTAACTTCAAATTTTATGGGTTCCTCTGATCCTAAAGTGTCAGTGGAGAATTGATTTCAAGTCAATTCATGTATGATTAGCTCTAATTAATTGAGAACTATTTAGGGTGTTTAAGCCAATTAGGGTTATTCTAAGTGATTAATTCAAAACCTATTTTTCCTAGGGTCCCTTCCGGGCCATGAAACATCACTAAATTTTCCTAGAATTTATTTCACAAATACGCTAATTATCGATTTAAATACTCAAAACAGTAACATGAATTCCGAAAAATCAATAACTTCTCATAGGATGGCTCTGACTTTGGAAAATTCAGAATGTTCCCAAATTCAGAGGCTTCAAAAGTTCCCATGGTCTCATGCCATGGTGAATTTATGCATGGAGAATTAAAACAATGCAGTATGCAAATAAAACGTCAAAAATAAAATACTACGAAATTAAAACGATTTCTTTTCCACATTATTCTCCTCTGTTCACTGAGCAAGATGGTATTTTTATTTTATTTTTCTGATTTTTCTACACAAAGTTATGAATTTTCAAAGTTCGTGAATTAAATAAATCGAAGAAATCCCTAATTTTCTATTTAAAACGGGCGACATTGACCATCTCTGCAGTAGCCCGAAGCGCTCGCGCGCGCCTTCTCGATTCGACATCGTCATCCGACTCGCCGATCTGTGGGCTCGCGTCATGCACCATCGCGCTGTCCGGCTTCCAATCCGCACCGTCCACTCGATACACGCTCAATCCGACGCGCTCATGGTCATCGTCTACGACCGGTGTGCACCCGTGACCGTCAACCTTCTAACCCTAATTTCTCACTCGATTCTCAACGATTTTCGTGTTCTTATGCTCTATGGATTCATCTCGAGGAGACGAACAATTAATTCATCCATACGTAAACATGTACTTAAATCGACTCAAATTAAATGGAGAATCTCTCCGTAAGCTCGGGAAGAAGAGTGAGTCCATACCTCGGGCTTCGCAGAAGTGAAGCTCGATCCGAGAGTCAGGTCACCTTCGATCGGGGTCCAAGTAAGCTCAGATGAAGTCCTCAGCTCTGCGGAATCGTCTAGCCATGGTGCGACCAGAGCCGATCACAATGCGTAGGCCGGAACAACTCGGTGGCCCTGAGAGGGGGCTTTTGTCAAGCGACTTCTTCCCTCGTCCGGGTGAAGATGAGACCAATCAATTCCGAGGATCGATCCACCGGAGAAGTGTCCCGTTTTGCTTGATTTCAACTCTGAAATCGAGCTCACAGAGAGGAAATGGCAGGGATTTCGTTGGGATCAAGTTCTCTATGTGCGGGGAGTACCGAACAATTTTGCGCAGTTTCCTTGGTTGCCTGCTTCTCAAAGACCCTCCAGCTACTCGAGAGGGGCCAAGTGTTTAACAGGTGGCCGGAGAGCCTCATGTGGATGGCCAAGGGTCGGGGATCACCGCTTAGGTCAAGGGCGAACACATGGTGGCCATCGGGGCATGCGCCCTCACAAGGTGTATCCAAAACACTCCTCCTACGGCTCGGCTAATAGTTTTCCCGCTGAATTCAGCAATGGCCTACAGTGCATGGGTCACCTCGTGTCCAGTGGGTCGTGGTCAGTTTAGTGTAGTCAATCGGGCCTTGCCATGTAAAGGGGATGGCTTGAATGAACTCATAGGAAGAGGCCATTTTGGTTTCGTCTGGGTCAACCCATCATTTTGGGTTTTGCTCAATTTCTTCAAGGCCAAGCTAAAAGTTGTGGGGAGTCAAAAGCATCACCGGGTTCGGGCATGGAGAAGTCCTTATCCAAATATATTTGGATTAAATCTAAGTTAAGGTGAAACATGCTTAAGGTTAATGACTTTTAAGAGGTGCTTAAAGGACCTCCTCCTTTTGCCATTTAAGGAGGGCTTCGACAACTTAGAGATCCTCATGGCTTGCCAATGGCTTGCATGTGGCTTCATGGTTCCATGTGGCTTCGGGGAAACATTTGGACAATTTCATAAAAAGGATTTTCAGGATTTTGGCATTTTAATGGAAATTGTTGGCGGTGCTCGATTTGGAATTGTTTAATCGATGATTTTCAAACTTGGGGGTGATTTCGATTAAATCGATACGCAGGGGAAGTGTCATGTGCAAGCTTGGATGAATTCCTTTGGCTTTGAATTCGAAGGAAGTGGGCTTTTAGGAAGGTTTAAGGGAAGTGGGCTTTTTGATTTTAGGATGGGCATTGGGTGAAAATTTTGTGAAGGACCATGTCAAATAAATGTTACAATTGGTTTGTGGATGTTTCATGAATGGTCTGGAGTCAACTGCGTGATTTGGAATTGAATTGGTCAATTTGGGTTCATTTGGTAAGTGGGCCAATGTAGGTCAACGGGGCTTAACTTGGGCCAATGTTGGGCTAGGGTTGAAATTGATGTAAAATTACTGCCGGGAAATGTTTATGGAGTGTTTCAAAGAGGTTTTGTCTTTGCCGGGGTTTTCGATTGGCCTGGGGTCTATTCGCTGTAGTTTAGAATTTCGAGTGGGGTCAGTCAAAACTTCGGGGCAAATCATGTTAGTGTTTTGTTTATGGGGATGTTAAGGAAGGTTTAGAAAAGATTTGGGGTTAATCGAGTTGAATCGCTAGTTTGGCAGCTGTCATAGTCCAACGTTTAAGGCCAAAAGTGAAATCGATCCAAATGTCAACGAAATTGACTTGGGATTTGGTCTAGATTGGTGTCAGATGTCAATTGAAGTTTAGAATTGAATTTTACCAGAATTCGAGTCAACTGTATGTTGCCTGACATCGGGTTCATTTCTTGGGTTAAATGGGTCAAATTGGGGGTTTTGATAAAAGTGTAAACGACAAAATTGGCTCATGGTGTAGTTGAACAAAATGAAATTGGGAATATTTGGGATTTTCTAGAATTTTCTGGGAATTTTCGGAATTTTTGGATTTTTTTGCCAAGAGGTGATTTTTGGGTATTTTATAGTATCGTATACATTTTAATTTCGTATTTTTGTGTATGGACGATCAATTTAAGTATTATGAACGTTTAGATTGATTTTATAATTTGTGCAATTTATAGGATTTAACAAAGGTTGCCAAGGTAAGTGCTTAGGCGGCAGGTCTCAGTGGGTCAAAATTTAAAATTTGCAAAATTGAAGATTAGGTAAATGTAAGTGGAATGAAAATCATTTTGGTTGAGCCATGAAGCCATATCAAGCCCACATGAGTTATGAAGGACTCATTCGGGCATCCACTACGTTGCCTTAACCTTCTTACCATGGGTTGTGGTTAAGGATTGATCCATGCGAATCACCTTCATGAGTCGAGATCCAGCTTGGGTGTGGGTGTGGTTTTAAGAGGTGTGTAAGTGTGTAGTGCATAGGTGTAGTGTGTGTGTAAGCCAACCCTTCACCGGACTAAAGCCACTCAGTAAGGGCCCTAAGGCCAAAGAGTCCTATATGAACTCATCCAAACTTCCACATTTCGATTTCAACCCTCTAGGTGATTAGTCAGCAATCAAGTTTGTGGAGCTCGTGTGGAGTTAAGAAGTGGCTCAATTTCTAAGTGGTGGGTCCCAATTCTAATCCTCTAGGATGCTTAAAGAAAAACCTAAGCGCGTATCCTAAGTACTAAAGAGAAGAAGAGAAGACTCGATCAAAACGAGGTCAACACCAACATCAATAAAGAATCCACTTGAATACAATAATTCAATATAGCGCATTCCTTTGAAACTTTGTTTACCCTCATAGTAGGTAACAATTTAGATGAGATGAAAAAGTGCGTTAAGCCAGACAAAAGATTCAAAAGTGATGCGTACAAACTAACATACCGTCTTCACGCATTTCCCAATCTTCCGGTTCATCGCCGTATATTGAAATACTTTCATTCATATTATATCAAGAAGGCACAAAATTTGAATAGTGACATACCGGGTGTTTTCCAGAGAATAATTCATTTACTCTCGACAGTAAACGTCACCCATCTTCCTGACGTATATTCTAATGGTTGACGATGCAAGTTAGAAAGTAGAACTCTTTCACAACCGGAATAACAACAGCGACGTTGTGTAACAAAATACCTCCCAAGCAGCCGCTATGCGATCGTTTCTTCTATCTTAGTAGTGTGGAATTCTCTAATTCTCGATCGACAAATCCCCGTTCGATAACTTTTCTTTACCAAAACCTTGTCAAGATCCGCTGCGCTTCCACTCACAAATTTCCTCCTGCTAAACACTCCGCATTTGTGAGGAATCTAAGAATTTGGATGCTATTATGGTGAATGGAATGAATTCTAGTGAAGAAGGCAGCACTTAGAATGGTTTAAGAATGGCTGCCAAAGGAATTGGTGTTGAATCCGTCCGTATCAGCATTTAAAGTATATATAACTCATTTATAACTTCTCGCCGGCTTCAGGCGGAGGTTTTCGCCTCGTCGGCGACTTAGTTATAAAAATCGCCTTTCAGATCTCTTCGTCGGCGGCTCGTTTCGCCTCTGCCGCCGAGCTTATAAATAAACTAAATTAAATTAAGCGCGAACTCCTCGCCGTTCTGGCGAGTATCGACTCCCGCCGTCGGCGAGACTTCAAAATAATGTCCAAATTCGCCTAAATCGAATAATTTCTTTTCTCATCATAATACCGAATACGTGACGATTCTTACACACCGAGTAGTAAAGTTTCAATAATATAAACTAACTATTAAGATACAATAAAAATAGATAACTAACATGGGTTGCCTCCCATAAAGCGTCAGTTTTAACGTCGTCGCCCGACCTAATTTCAATTATTAATCAAGTCGACTAAGCATTAAAACCTCTTTATAGTTATAGGTCGCATACCTTCAAAATATGGTTTTAATCTATGTCCATTAACTTTAAATTTATGTCCAGCTTTTGGATCTTCGATTTCTATAGTTCCGTATGAAAATATTCTCCCGAGTTATGGTGAAAGGTCCCTGTTCAAAATTTCTCTCGATTAATCTTCCGATCATGCCATAATTTCATCTTTTCTTTATAAATCTGATCATTATCATACGATTCATTTCTTAATTCTTCCAATTCATTTAATTGCAACAATCTTTTCTCACCAGCTTCCTTCATATTATAATTAAATTTTTAATCGCCCAATAGCGTTTTATTTAATTCAACCCAGAAATGATATTTTTCCATATATAAGCTCGTAAGGAGTCATTCCAATCGCAGTTTTATAAGCAATTTTATAAGCCCATAATACAAGAGCCCAATCTAATAGACTAATCTAACCTATTCGCTTACAGATTTTCTAAATACGTTTAATCTCATGACAGATATTTCAACATCCGTTGGCTCATGATGATAAGTACGTGATATCTTGGCGAGTAATATTATATTTTCTACTAGTTTGTGAATGTATTTATTTCTAAAATGAGTTCCTCCGCCGTTGATAATCACTCGCATTCCAAATCTAGTAAAAATATTTTCATCGAAATTTTTAAACACTCTTACATCACACCTAAAAGAGCCAAGGCTTCAATCCATTCTAAACATAATCAACAAACTTACTAATATATACGAGTTTCCAAACGAAGTGAATGTGCTATCTATAAAATCTAATCCCCAAACATCAAAAATTTCAACTTCTAATATAAAGTTTAGGATAAGATTTCGTTTCTTCTAGATATATTTCCTATTCTTTGCATTTTATCGTAAGTTTTAATATATCTATATACATCTCTAAATGTAGCAGTGCCGCAAAATCCGTATCATAATCTTATAAAATAGCTTTATCGCTCCCAAAAACGTCCTCCAAAATTAGAATCACGACATTTTTGAATAACGTGCTATGTTTCTTCATAAGGTACATCTTCTAATAATTAAATCCTTACGTTATTTATATATAAATACGGCTCATCCCAAAAATAAGTTTTCGTACTAATGGATGAATTTTTTCTCGTCATAGTAAAGCGCATAGTGGTAAAATATTACTAACTATATAGTTTACTATATCAAGATACCATGGTATTTTCCACTTACGATATTATATAAATACTACATCGCAGAAATCGTCTATAATTTCATTTTCAATATCGTATAATTCATGATTTTCAAATTGAATAAATGATCCGTACCGATTATCACTTTTCTTGTTAACGTATCTCAAAATAATTGCATTAATAGTATCTTACCTAATACTATATTTTAATCTTTTCTTTGCATTAACATTTGATAAAGAAAATTATTTTCAAAGCACATACATTTTGTTCTTAATTGAATAGGTCAATATTAAACTAGTACTATCAGTTGGTTCCTTCTTCTTAACTGTACATTTATTGTTATGACATGCAGCAAGATGTAATCTTTAAAATTTTTTCTGTCTTTCGCCAAGAATCGCTCCTACAAGATAATCACTACATCACACATAAGCTCAAATGAGCCCTGGCCAGGTGAAACTATAAAATAATTAATTTTTCTTTTAAGAGTTCAAAAGACCAGCATTCGATTGTAAATTCAAATTTCTTGTCCTTCGAGAAGTCGTGATGAAAAGCTAGTAATTTCGAAAAATCTTTATATACGTCCGTAGAATCCAACATGTCCAAGAAAACTTCTTACCCCTTTACCGAGGCTGAGGTGGTAATTTAGCTATAACTCGAATTTTGGGTCCACTTCCATGCCTTTTTCCGAAATTTTACGCCCTAATACAACGCTACCCGCAACCATAATCACATTTCTCCCAATTTAACTAAATTCGTTTTCTCACATACTTCTAATACTTTTTCAAGACGAGTTAAGCATGTGTCAAATGACGTTCCAACACAGAGAAATCATCCATAAATACTTCTATTCCATTGTCAATTAACTTACTAAATATAGACATCATACACTGAATGCTATTATGGCATTACATAATACAAAAGGCATTCTTCGAAAAGCGAAAGTTCCATAAGCGGACTAAGAATGTAGTTTTCTCGATCCTCGTAGCAATTTGTATTCGATGATAACCGGTGTATCCATCTAGAAACAAAATACTTATGTCCGGCTAATCTATCTAACATCCTGTCTAGAAATGGTAAAGTGGAAGTGATCTTTCCCGCGCGGTATTTAATTTCCTATAATCAATACATATACGCCAACCAAGAATCTCTGTCTTATGAATAAGATCGTTATTTTATCAAGTATGATCATTACCTCCCTCTTAAAGAACACAGCCGAATCATGACGAAGACCGCTCGAAATAGATATATAATACCATTATCTAACCATTTTAAAATTTCTTTCTTAACTACTTCTTTCATTATCGTTTAATCTCCCTTTGATTCGCTTAGGTTTATGTTCATCATCTAAAATAATTCTATGCATACACAGATTGAAGGACTAATTCCTTTAATATCTCGCTAAAGTCCAACCAAAAGTTTTTTTATATTTTTTTAAAGTTTCTAAAAGTTTTTGGGTTTCGAGATTCGTTTTTAATGCGTATGAAATAATAATCGTGTTTCGTTAATTACCTAAATAAGCATATTTCAAATGACGTAATATTTTTAGCTCAAGTTCGTATGTTTGACAATTGATAACTATATTCTCGTCGCATTTTAAATATTATCCAAAAATTCAAATCTTTCCCGAATAAAATCTAGTTCTTCATGATTATCTTCAATTAATTCAGCGTTTTCTTTTTCTAATTTATCCTCGTAATATTCCTTTAAAATGTTCTTTGGCTAGAATATTCAAGTATTTCCATCCGAAAACATTCATCATCTTTTTCTGGCCATAGATATTTCATCGATTTTGCAATATTAAATGTAACTTTTCGGGTCATTTACTCTCAAGGCTAATTTTCCGAACATCAATCATAGCTTTTCCACTTCAAAATGGTCTTCCTAAAACGATGTTAATCTCTTTTATCTTCCTCCATATCTAAAACAATAAAATCTACTGTGAAGATAAATTTATCCACCTTTACTAACACATCTTCAATAACTCCCTTACGATAGTAACCGAACGATCACTAATCAAGGGTTACCGTTGTGTGCAATTTTTCCTAATCCTAATCTCTTAAAAAAATCGATAGAGGCATTGGGATCGATGCTTGCTCCTAAGTCACACAAAGCTTTTCCATAAAATTTTTCTCCTATACAAGCAGGTGGTTGTGTGAAACTACCAAGATCTTTCAATTTTTCAAAGAAGCTTCTTCGACAAGACTACCTTCACTAAGTGCAACCGTTTCATTATCGCTGAATTTTTCTTATTTAGAATATCTTTCATAAATTTTACACTCTGCATCCGATCTAAAGCTTCAACAAAAGGTATATTAATTGTTAATTTCTTTAATATTTCAAGGAATTTAGCAAATCGTTTATCTTTTTTATGCTTGATGGGCTTATTATAAATTGGCATGAGGTTTTTCAATGTAGTTCTTTCATGCGTATTAAAGGATGTTCCAAGTTCTCAATCTGTTGAATTGTTTCCTTTTCACTTCTTAATTTCCTCTTTTTGCCTTTCAAGTTCTTTTTGAATTGGAGGTTCTAATTCTTTTCCACTCCTTACCGTATTTTTAATTTGTTCTTCCGATCTTTAGGATTTATTTTCCACATTACTAGAAAAGTTCCAGTTTTCTTATTATTTAGCGTAAGAGTTAAATATGTCCAAGTTGAGTTTCGATATTTTTAATAGATGTTCCTTGAATTTGTAATTGATTTCCTTGAATTTGTAGTTGATTTCCTTGATTTTGTAGCTGATGACCCATATTCAAAATTAATTCATCCATGGATAATTTTTATCCTCAATCGAGGGTTGGTCATATTAACCAAAGTGTACTGAAGCTTATAGTTTGGATTTGCTCGATTAGGTTGATTCATCCATCGTTGATTAGATGTGTTATTCCAATTAAAAATTGATGAGTTTTCCAACCAGATTATAATAGTTTGAATAAGGGTTATTAGTTCTATTATTAATAAGATTTAAAGTTTCATAATTAGTTTGAGATTCTACGATTCATTCGTACGAGTTTTCTTCTAAAATGTGGAGAGCAGCTCATTCCAAAACGATCTAATTTCTTAGATATAGCAGCAATTGGAGAAGCCAACATGCATATGCGCATCGTTTCTACGACCGCCGCTATCTTTTAGATTTACTCTGACGTTGTGCCATCGAAATTATTTCCGTTGCCATTTCTTCGATTAGTGTATAAGCTTCATCAAATGGTTTAGACATTAATGAACTCTCAGCCAGCATCGATGATCGATCTTAACATCTCTAATAATCCATTATAAAAGGTTCAATAATCGCCCAACTGGGTAACAGACATGCGGGCATTTCCTAAGAAGTTACTTTCAAATCTTCCCAAGTCGAGATATCGATTCTCCATCTAAACTCAAAAAAGAAGTTATCATTTCTAACCAATAGCTTTTATTATGGAAAATATTCGGATAGAAATTCAGGATAATTCTCCTCAAGTTAATGTATCCAAAGCAACGAATTCAACTACATTTTAGCTTTATCCCTTAATGAAAAAGGAAAAGTCTAAGTCTTAAGCGCATCGTCGATACTCCTCGATATTTAAAAGTAAAGACAAAGTTCTAGAAAAACTAAGCAAGTACGTAAGTTGTGATCTTCGCAGTGTGAACCACTAACTGATTGCTTTGTACCATTCGGATAATCGTTGTGTTTAAGTTCAAATGAATTGCTACTACATCGTGTTTTAATAGTTAAATGAATTTCATCTCATTGCAGAGGTCAAGTATAATCTCACTATTTTGCTAATTACATTTTCACTTATGTGAATATTCGCCATTTGTGTTAAATTTATAATTTGTTTCTTTTGTTTTCTATTCTTTTTAATTGTACGCTCTAATTTAATCGTAGGTATTAAATTTTCGTTTCCAATTACAGATACATAATTTCGTAATAAATATTAATTTATTTATTATGATTATTTTAAAATAGTCCCTTACTTTAGTAAATTTTTTCTTACTTTCCTATAGCGGCGCCAAAAAACTTCGACTCCAATAATTTTATATTAGACATTTTTAATTTAATTGCAACGACTTTAAAACTTGACCGCTTATTTAAATGCATGTAATCGTAATTCGTTTATTGCATACGCAAGATACGTATCATATCAAGTAATACAAGGCTCTAATGGATTCCTGGTTATCGATCCTTACGTGTGGAAAGAGAAAATTAAATAACAACTAATTTAAAATAATAATAATAATTTTTAAAAATAGTATACGAAAATTTGGAATTTCTAAATTCGAGCGCAATGAAAGAAACTAAGTATTTTAATTGCAGAATTTAACCAAGTTAGAAATTAATACGTATCGAAAGTGCAGGAAAATTGAACTAATTGCTAAATAAGTCTTATCTATTCGTAAAAGATTTTCCCCTCGTTTAGAAACGTAAGTGATCGATGAATTTAAATAGATAATTTAAGTATCATGACAACAGCATTCCTTACTCCTTCGTCCAGGCAGTAGCATATCGACTAATCCTACGTTGACACGAATCTCGCTACTAGCCGGGAGTGATACCGATCGCTCACTTCGCAGCTCCCACGCTCCCCCTCGCCCGAGTAGCTAACATCTACACTTCCCGCCTCAAACACCGTAATCGACCGAATATTTTAGTCCGTCACACTAAAATGCTCAATTTACGCCCCGTTGATATTATTTCCTCATTTATTCGCACCCTCCTTCCAAGGCTTTTGAATTCCCGAATATCGATGTAATTTTTACTATAATATAATCAACATATTTTAACAAATCAAATGGCCAAGCCAAAAGAATTAAGCTTTAAGAAACTTATCACAATTTATTAATATATATAAGTATCTCTATTTTAATTTCATCAAGTCACTTAATTTCATAAACAGAGAAAGACTAATAAACTACTCGAATGCACGGGAACTAAACTAAGCATGGATTTCATTTAAAGTTAAAACAAATAAATACAAATACTTATCTCGTATCCCAAACGTACTCCTCGTTGTCTTTCACTCTTCCTTCCGCATACAACACGACTCACTAATTACTCACTAAACTCACTAGCGCACTACTAAAGATACACAATCGCACACAAAACTAGGATAAAAGACTAAAAGATCGTACACAAAAGATCCATTTTCTACTTATATATGAGAGCAAAGGTCCAAGAGGTGCGTAAGCATCCCTTCAAAAAGTGTCCGTGTTCAATGTATTCAAGGTATTTTGACTACTCATTATTTATTGATTTAACTACTCATTGCCGGCGAGTGGCCAAGATCTTCAAACTGGCTGCATTGGCCGTCATTGTCGGCCGCTGCCGCCGAGACAGCTTATAAATTCTTCGACTTTCTTCTTGTAACCCGCCGTCGGCGGGCTCCGATTCGCCGTCGGCGACTAAAGACAAATTGCATGATTTTGCTCCAAATTCGCTCCTTTTTATGATTTTTGCTTTATCACCTAAATTATTCATTCCCGCAACAAAATAAAGAAAATTTCCTTAAAGTGCAATTTCATCAAAATAGTATGAATTTCTTAATAAATTTTTCAGCGATCAACCCCTAATCACCTAAAAATAAATCAAATGCGGAGGTTTAAAGGACGAGTTCCCTATGTATCTCCCTTGGCCTGGGATTACCCCGGCGGCCCGGTCCGCGAGGGCCGACTTACACATATACTACCTCTCACACACACATTCCAAATCCTAAAAACTATTCATGCCTTGCTTGACCTCTTGACTCATGTGGATAATCTCGATGGATGGCCCTAACTCCCCAAGCCCCTAAATAAGAGAGCAGAACAACATAAATAATGCCATAACGAGTGTCCCCCTCATGTATCTCTATGAAGCCAATACGGCTTCATGGTTCAACCAAATGACTGCACTTTACTCAAATTTGATGTCACAAATGTCCATTCGAAAGCATTCATCATCTTTTTCTGTTACAGGGTTGATGCACCAAAAATATATACACTTTTTTACTATATGATTTTATTTATTTTTGGTGATATTACACTTTAAAAGGAAAGTATTTTGTATGTATTTTGGTTTTAAGTACATAAAAGGTGATTGGAGCAAAAAGAAGTAAAAATGGTTCAATTTGGAGCAAAAACGAGAAAGAAAAAAAAATTTGGTTTGACACCTTTCGGTAAGTCTTTCTATGTTTAATCTCTTTTACACTTCTTGTATATTTTTGAATGAGATTACACTTTAAAGAAATGTTGTTTTTTATGTCTATTTTGTAGGGCTATCTGTTAGGAACGCAACGCAACTAAAACGGGGCGAATCAGAGTTGTAATGGAGCCAAACGGAGCAAAATGGTGGAGCTGCGCAGGAAGGGAGCCAGGGGCACCCAAACTGGCGCCGGCGGCGCCAGAAACCCGAGAGCACCAAAAATAGGGCGTCGACAGCGCCTATTCAGCGCCGACAGTGCCTATTCAGCGCCGGGGGCGCCCGAGATGGCTTGGACGCGATATTAGGTGGTTTTTGGCCAAATACATCGTATTTGGACGCTTTTTGGAGAGTTTCTTCATGCACCTCTTGGGAAATTCGTTCCTACTCTATTTTAAACCGAATTTGAAGCCAAAAATGGAGAGGAGATGTTAGGGAAAACTTGGAGAATGCTTAGAGATCTGTGAATAGAAGCAGAAATGTAGATTTCTAAGAGATTGGTGAGGGGATTTTGAGAGAATCTGTAAGGGAATATTCTAGCATTGCATGGATCCGCGGGAGACTTTGTGGGAGAGATTTTCCTCTTTCTTACAAGGGGAAAAAACTAAGTATTGTATTTTTCATTATCTTATGATATTGTAAACACTTATTTTATGGATTTGCCTTGAAATGAAGTTTTCCGTAGTGTTTTCTTCGTGCTTTGTGATGTCTTTCTCTTACTCTTTCTTCTTTTATGAAACTAGTGGTATGAGAAGATTATGTCATTGTTTTCATTCTACTTTTCTTTTGCAATGAGTAGGATTCATGTTTATGATATTGAGATACTTCCTAAAAGAAGTTTTAATTATAAATGTGATGATTTTTACTTGCACTTCATTTACATTACAATAAGGGCCCGTTGTATTATTAAAATTCGTTGTAATTGCAATGTCCTAAAAGGGCAGTGTAATTCTCAATAAATTGGAACCACATTCAATGTCCATGAATGAATTACGTAGTTCATGGGGATTGAGTGCAAATAAATAGAAAAATATGGTTTTGATGGGCGTCAAATTGGAGGTGTCAGGGTGATAGGCTGAGATCCCCAATTTAGTCCTAAGATTAGTAACTAAACTCGAAGGTTAGCCTTTAGGTGAAGGGTGAGTGGGAGCTCCGTAGTGACAGCCGGTATCCTCCCAGCCTAGCTTTAGATTTAGTAACTGAACTTAGGATATGTCAATGTTATTTACATGCTTTAAAGAGGGGATACTCTTTTAAGGGTAAAGAATAGGATTGCTCCTATTTGGCACATAAAATATTTAATGCACCACATTCCTAAACTTTATCCAATTCATTACATAAGAATAATAGATTTCATTATCTCAAAATTCACCTAACCAATTTCCCCAAAAAGAGTTATCTTTAGAAGTAATATTTGCATTTAGGAGTAGTTATTATCCTTACATATAATCATCTGCATTTAGGAGTAGTTGTTAGAAAAACCACTTATATCACCCTTCCAAACTAAGGTTGTTAGTAGTAGACTAGAATTTGACTAAGAACCTCTTACCTCGCTTCCCTGTGGGATTGATAACCAAGACTCCATTAAAGCCCTGTATTACTTGATACGATAAGTATACTTGCGTTTGAAATTGTGACTTTACGAAAATCATTATAAATATATAAATCTGAGGTCATAAATTCCTACATATAAAAAGTCACATCAAGTTTTTGGCGCCATTGCCGGGGAAGCTTCGGTAAGAACTTTAGGAGAATTTTAGTTGAAGTAATTAGGCTTAGACTTGAAAAATTTTAGTGTCTTAAAAATTATTTTTATGTGAAATGTGTTTTTATTTATATATGAAAAAGTGTTGTGAAAAAACTGTTTGTGTGAAAAACAAGGTGTTCGTGAAAATGTTTTGTTGTGTTGAATATATTTCATCTGTTATTTATTTAATTGTTAATGTATTATTTGTTGTGTTAAGTATGCAAAACAAAGGATCCGCAGGACTTGTGTCTTATGATCCCGAGTTTGAAGAAAATAAAAAAATAAAAATACAGAAAGGACTCAAAAAACTAGAAATGAAAATGGAAAACTTTCATGATAATAACTTGGAAAATAATCATACTTCATTGAGGGATTACATAAATCCTACGATAGATGAAATTCACTTAAGTATACAAAACCTTGTCGTAGAAGCTGACTCATTTGAAATAAATCTAGAGATTATCCTATTGGTGCAGAACAAACAGTTTAGAGGAACTCCTTTGGAGGATCCCTACTTACACTTATCAAATTTTCTAGAACTTTGTAGTACATTTCGTTATAATGGAATGTCAGACGATGCTGTTAGACTACGGCTTTTTCCTTTCTCACTAAGGGATAAAGCTAAAATGTGGTAATATCTTTAGCACCTGGTTCTATTAAAAATTGGGAGGCGTTAACTCAGAAATTCCTAGCTAAGTATTTTCCACCTTCAAGGACTACTAAACTTAGAAACAATATTATCTCATTTTGTAAATATGAAGGAGAATCAATATACGAAGCCTGAGAAGGATTTAAGGAACTCCTAAGAAAGTGTCCACACCATGCTCTGCCCGATTGGTTAATCATTCAAACTTTGTATAATGGGTTAGTAGGATCTCTTAGGTCTATAATTGATGCTGCTGCTGGTGGATCATTAATGTCAAAATCATTTAATGAAGCGTATGCATTAATTGAAGAAATGACTACAATTGAATTTCAATGGCCCTCTACAAGGGTAAATCATAAAAATGTAGCTAGTGTTCATGATACGGATACGATTACAATTCTTGCATCTCAGGTTGCTGCATATCAAGGAAGTTGGACCAATTTGGAATGAACCAACCTCAATTTACTCCTGTACGTGAGGAAAGTTCATTAGGGCCTATGATTGATTCCAAATTATCATATGAGACATTAAATACCATAAACAACCCGTACTCTAACTTTTACAACCTAGGTTGGGAGAACCATCCTAAATTTAACTGGAATCATATTACTGATGGTGGAAACCAAAAATGGGAAGCAAATCCTAATGCAAGTTGGAATAACCATTGGAACACAAACTATAGACCTTCATATCCACCGGACTCTAACGATGATCAACAATTTGAGGATAAGAAGACGTCTATGGAATAAGTGGTATTGCAAATGGGAGACCAGTTGCAATGTTAAAATACTGTGATTAGAAACATAGAGAATCAACTGGGACAAATTACTAATTCACTTAGCAATAGACCCCAAGGAACACTTCCTGGCAACAATGAGATCAAACCTAAAGAGAACGATAATGAACAACTATTCCTTGTTACTGGACAAGCTATGATAGATGTACGAAAAGGAGAGTTGACTATGAATATTAACGACCAGAAAAACAACTTTGATGTGTTGAAGACTGTTGACCTCATTTTTGATGAGGTATTCTCTTCCCTCTTTAGTGTTTAGGATCTAGCCTTATGCTTTTCCTTTGACTATCTTAGAGGACTAGAATTGGGACCTATCCCTTAGAAATTTAAACCACTTCTTTCCTCCCTGCAAACCCCACAAGCTCGATCGAGACCCCTAATCACCTGGAGGGTCGAGATCAAATGTGGAGGTTTAAAGGATGAGTTCCCTATGGACTCCTCGGCCTTATGACCGCCCGGGTGGCCCGGTCTCGGTGAGGGTCGACTTACACACTCACTACACTCACACTCTACACTCTCACACACACAATCCAAATCCTAAAACCACACCTTTACCCAACTCGACTCCCCGACTCATGTAGGTAATTCATATGGATGGACCTTAACCCCTAAGCCCCTGCTAAGAGGGTTAGGAACAACATAGATGAATGCCTCCAATGAGTCCTCTCATGGCTCATATGGGCTTAATATGGCTTCATGGCTTAATCAAAGTGATTCCATTTCACTCACATTTGATCAATCTTCATTTTTCCAAAATTTCAGTTTTTGACCCCGGGACCCTACACCCATCAAACCTACCAAAAGCCCTTGAAATTGCCCAAATTTTCCAAAATATCCAAATTACCCAAAATTCCTTAAGATTAATCCTAAACATTTTTCCCCACTCAAGTTGACTATCTCTAGCCAAAAAATACCAAAAATTCTAAAAATACCCCCAATACCCTCCAAATTACCAAAATGCCCCTCTTGACCTAAAAGTCCATAAATTCAAAAAATTCCCAGAAAATTCCAGAAAATCCCAAATATTCCCAATTTCATTTTGTCCCACCATGGGCCAATTTTGTCAATTTACCCTACTTTTACCAAAACCCCCAATTTAGCCCATTTTAAACCCAAATCAACCCAATGTCAAACCAAATCACCCCAATTGGTCTCAATTTTGGTCCATTTCAATTCTAAACTTCAATTCAATATCCCTATTGTCAATCTAGACCAAATCCAAGCCCAATTTGATTGACATTTGAATCCAATTTCACTTTTGACCTTAAAGCCCAATTTTGACCAATGACCTCAACCTACGTCAAACCAACCCAATTCAATGCCAATTTGACCCAAATCTTTTCTAAAACCTTCCTAGCATCCCCATAAACAAAACACTAACATGGTTTGCCCAAAATTTGTACCCAAACCTTACTCAAATTCAACCCAAACCCAAAATTCCCTAAATGGGCCTACACCCAAACCTAACCCAAATGGGCCCAAATCCCAAAATCAAAACCCAACCAAAGTTGAAACCTATTTGTAACACCCCCATAAACATTTCCCAACATTAATTTTACATCAATTTCAACCCTAGCCCAACATTGGCCCAAATTAGCCCAATTGACCTATATCGGCCCCTTTACCAAAGAAGCCCAAATCCAACCCAATTCAAACCCAAACCACCTCAAATTTATTTCAAATCACTCATGACACATCTCTAAACCAAACCCAACAATTATTTGGCTCAACCTTTTACAAAATTCCCATCTATAAATTTATTTTAAAACCTAAGGCCCGCTTCCTTAAGCCTTCCTAAAAAAAAAAAGAGGCCCATTCCTAAAATGATTTCAAAGGCCCAAATTTGACTCTAATGCCCACATGACACTACACTTCATCATCCATTCCAATTAAAACCTTCCCTAACTTTCAAATGCATCATCAAACCATTCCAAATCAAACCTCATGACAACTCTCACCAAAATGCCAAAAATCACAAAATCCTTCCTCATGAAAGTTGACTTAACTTTTCCCAAGCCATATGGAGCCATGAAGCCATGCATGAGCCACATGAGAGCCATGAAAGCCTTTGACACCGCAACATACCCAAGATGGCAAGAGGAGGAGGCTCTTTCCATATTCCATTAAGGAGATTAGCTACTTCCATGATTCCACTAAACCTTGCTTAAACTTAATTGTACTTGGATGGTGACCCTTCCCCACTAATTAAGCTGACCTAAACCACTTTCTCTTCAACCCAAACTAGCCATGGGGAGGTGCACCTAGCCCAATCCATGCATTCGACCAAACTTAGCCAAAATACACCCTTACCCCATTCCACTTTGATTCAAACACTTTACACATGGCCATTGCCAATTCCCTACACTAAACCCCAGCCCTGGACCTCCTGACCCTGAGGGTGACCCATGCCTGCCGGCCAGCCACCTGGGCCGCCGGAACACACTACACCCGAGAGCATCATGTGAACCCAAGCTTGGAATTCTCACTGCTGAGTTGGCCCATGCCCAATGGCCACCATGGCTGTTCTTCTCCTCACCAGAGCAGCTGATCCCAAGCCCGAACTCCCCTTGGGAGGCCCTCCAACCATGCCTATTTAAACACCCGACTCTCTCGGCCATGGAGGAGGTGCCGAAACAAATCACACGTAAACTCGCCAAAATCATTCCGTGCTCTTCCCCACACCTGGAGAACTTGATCCCCACCGAAATCCCCTCGCCATTTCCTCTCCGCGAGCTCAATTTCGTAGTCGAAATTCAAGCCCAAAACCAGACACTTCACCACGACGAGCCAATCTCCAAATCGATTGGTCCTACACCTTCACTCGTACCAAGAGGAGAAGTTCCCCAGTGAAAGCCCCTCTCCGAGCCACCCAATTGCTCCAGCCTCCAAGCTTTGTGATCGGCCGTGGTCACTTTTGTACCTAGGCAATTCACTGTGCCAAGGACTTCATCCGGAGCTTGCTTGGACACCAATCGAACGTGACACAACTCTCAGATCGAAGCTTCACTTCTCTGAGCAAAGGTATGAGCTCTCTCTTCTTCCCGAGCTTCTGAACATTCTCCATTTCAAATGCCTCAATTTCAATGCATGATCACCGTATAGATGTATTCGTCTCTTCAAAAAAAATCCATAGAGCACAAGAACACAAAAATCCGTTAAGTATCGAGTGAGATCTTGTGGTTTTAGTGTGGACGGTCACGGTTCACACCCGCCGTAGACGATGACCGGGAGCCGTCTGGATCGAGCGTGTATCGAGCGGACGGCCGGATCGAGCAGACGACGCGATGGTACATGAACCGAGGGCCCCTGGAGCGTTGAGTCGGATGGCGGCGTCGAACCAGAAAGCGCCGCGTGGCTGTTCGGAGATGCTAAGGTTGACGCGGCGCCGATTCGGATAAATAGAAAAATAGGATTTTATGGATTTATTAAATATCCAAAACATCAAAAATTCATAACTTTGTGTAGAAAAATCCTAAAAATAAAATAAAAATACTCTCTTGCTCAGTGAACTGAGGAGAATAATGTGGAAAAGAAATCAGGTCATTTCATCAAGTATTTTATTTTTAATGATTTATTTACTCCCTGCTTTGTTTTAATTCTCCATTTGTATAGGCAATTCACCATGGCATGAGACCATAGGGCTTTTGAAGCCTCTCGAACTCGGGAACATTCCCCGAATTTTCCAAGGTCGTAGGCCATCCCTATGAGAAGTTCTTAATTTTTCAATCGTATGTTACTCGTTTTCGAGTATTTTAATTCCAATAATTAGCATGTCGAGAAATAAATTCTAGGAAAATTTGGTGATGTTTCTTATGACCAGAGGAACCTAGAAAAAATAAGTTTCGAGTTAATTCACTTGGAATAACCCTAATCAGCTCTAAATACCCAAAATTGAACTTTAATTAATTAGGGTTAACTATACATCAAGTTGACTTGGAAACAATTCTTCACCGTCCTTTAGGGTCGGGAGAGTCTCACATAAAAATTTGAAACTAATTGACTTGATTTTATCCACCAAATGGGTCGATTAAGCCCTACGAGTAAAATTAAACTTTAAAAATTCATAATTCACAAAATACTTTTCAAAAATTCATAAAAATAGTTTTGGAGCTTCTCTGATATAAGAGGAACTTAGGAAAATTAAAATTGTAATTTTCTAAAAAAGTTGATTTTTATCATTATTTTAATATTTTTAATAATTAAAAATAATAAACATCATAAAAATATTAAAAATCACCAAAATGTCACATTTTGAATTTTAATTACTTAGGAACAAGCCAAATATTTTTCTTAAGTCCCTAGGATAAGATATTGAATTTTAAAGGCTTAATGTAATTTTTAATATTAAAAAAATGTATTTTCCAACCTTTTCACTAAAATAATTCTAATAAATCAAAGAAAAATTAGAAAAATACAAAATTTGTTTCTCTGAACTCCTTGAGGTCAGAGAGATTTAAGAAAAATATAAAATCCATTTTTTAACTTTAATTTTAATTTAAAATTAATTAATACTCCAAAACTCAAAATAATTCTAATAAATAAAATATAATTAAAAAAATCACCAAAATTGGTCCAAATGGTCCTCTGGTTATTAGGAATATCTCATAATTTTCTTAAGGACAGAAACATTTCCTTGGTCATGTTATTGAATTTGCCTTGAAAACCCCTATTTTCCATTAAAAATAATTACATAAATAAATTAAATACGGAAAATTCACATTTTCTCCTCTAAAGCATTAATTGACATGTAAGTGAGGTCACATAAAAATTTCAAGTTCATTTGAGCTTAATTTAGTGAGTTATAGAATTATTAAGTTTGAAGGGCAAAATAGTAATTAAAAATTTTAACATTTAATTAAAATTTTAGGATTAATTAAAAAGGGGAGGGTAAAATATTTGATTTTAAACTGATTTTGGATGATTAAAACTTAAATGATTAAGGGTAGAAATCTACTAATCATTTAAAAAATAATTAAAATAAAACTTTAATTAATTAATTAATTGAAATTTGGGAAGAATAATAGAAATTGGAATTATTAATGTAGGGATATTATTTAAGAGGATATTTATTCCTTAATTTAAAAATCCCTAAATAAATCACATCAATAATACTTAATTCTTAATTAAAAGTTGAAATAATAATCCAAATTGAAATTAAATTAAAATTAAATTGAAATTAAATTAAATTAAACTAAAATTAAATTAAAAATAAATTGAAATTAAATTAAAATTAAATTGAATTAAATTAAATCAAATTAAATTAAATTAAAATCAAATTAAAACTAAATTAAATTGAAAATTAAAATTAAATTAAAATTAAATTAAATTAAATTAAATTAAAATTAAATTAAATTAAATTAAAACTAAATTAAATTAAAATTAAATCAAATCAAATCAAATTAAATTAAAATTAAATTAAATTGAATTAAAATTAAATTGAATTTAATTAAATTAAAAACATTTAACAATAAACCTAAATGAAATCCTTAAGAATTAAATCTAAAATAACTTGAACATTATTCCAAACTTAAACTAACTTTTTATAATTAAGTTAAAATTAAAATTAAATCATTAAGTTTAAATCATTAAAATACTTAATAAGTTGATTTGCCCTTTTAAAGCTCTTATTGCTATAACTCTTAAATGAGGCATCAAGTGAAGTGTTACTTCACTTATAGGATATTCAAATGTCCTAGTTCACTGAGCAAGATAATAAAACTTAAACTCCTGGATGATTAATTCACTCGTATAATTAAATTCTCTCGACTTAAAACAATCTTAGAGATATTGAAAAGATGTTTAAGACTCGTCTTAAGCACTTCCTCAATATGATAAGATGTTTATAAGAACAACTAAATTTAATTGTTCATGGGTAAAGAAAGTCATCCTTAAACCAAAACACAAGAACCTAGACGTCATAGGAGATGACTAGCTATAGGATTAGGACTTTGGTAGACAACCAAAACCTTTCCCTTAGCTTTACCTAGGTACTTGTTGAAATATTTAAATGCCTTAACATGTGTTTTAAGTGCGACTGGAGTGACAGTGAAGACCCTCGAGGTACGCTTTTATTTTATTGCAATTTACTTTATCGCAATGCACTTTACTTTTCTTGCATGTTAAATACAACTCGTTGCATGAAAACCAAAACCTTTAGTGGTCCCCGAACCGAAACCAAAACTAAATTAAAAGTCATTACAAGATAAAAATCACCGCCACAACATTTCAAAATATAAAACAATTCAAAATTTAATCACAAACAGAACAACAAAACTACAATTGCAACTAAATTAAAACGTCTTGTTGAATAATCGGGAATACCTCGGATGATGTAACCCACGTGTTGCTAACGGGATTTCCCACAGTCTAAATGAAAGTGTGGAACTCATTCAGTTGAGTTTAGCAAATTCATCTGGACTAAGTGAATTCAATGAAAATAACGATGCCGGGAAGACGGAACCGTGGGATCTTAATCGGTTCTGTTTAACCAACTTTAAGATTTGTTTTAATTAAAATACTAAAAACACTTGGATTTTAAGATTTTCTCTAAACCGAAACACTTTTCTCATCTCTGATTTTCACCTTCTACAATTAAACCTCTGCAACAACAAGGAGCTTGGAGCATAGTGGGTAGCACGACCATCTTCATCAGCAAAACTCAGATCTACATCAACTAAACATTCCTAGAATTAAACAACCAAACCATAGGATTTCGAGGTAGTTTGCCTAGTGCAACATAAATCCTCAACCCTTCTGTTAGACATTTGCATAATAATGTTATGTAAATTAAGCCCTAATCGGTCTTAGGACTCAGAGGTAGTCGTTTGGTACGACATAAATCCTCACATCTTCAAGGCTATTTGCATGACCGCGTCATACAAATATAAGTCCTAATTAATTAAAATTGACAGGATCGAAACATTAAATAAACTCCCAAATTGAAGCCAAACAATAGGATAGTTTGGGAAGTTGCCAAGATTTCTTCGGATCCTCGCCTTCTCCTACTTCTCTTCCTTTGGATTCTCAAAATAAACTTTTCCTAATTCGAGCTAATCACTATTGAAAATTCCAAAATCCAACTCTTTGAAACCTTAAACTTTGAAATTCTCGAGAGCAAAACCACCGATCATTATCGAGAGTTTTCTTAAGTGTCTTCGGACATTTAAGATGTAATTAACTATAAGGGCTTGCCCTTATAGGAATTTTAAGAACCTGTGTAATATAAACCCCGCTTAATTCTTTTATATTAAGCGGGGAACTTGTCGGCTTATAAAATTGGTTCGCGCACCAAACAGATGTCACAAATCTTCTAGTTTATTTACCGAGCCCCATCATCAAGCAAGCAGTGTCTATTCTTCGGGATAGATACACGATTTCGTGATGCGGTGCTCGTTTATATAAACTATTTGGGATGTAAGATCGGTTTGATTTCATATCTTAAAATTTTCAAACTTAAAACTATTTTTAAAATCAAATACTACTTTCTAAATTATATATATATATTTAAATTAAATTTAAAATTTAAAATTCGCCAACAATCTCTGTAGGCGACCCCTTTTCAAAAAGACAACATTCAACCTAAAAATATGCCCACAAAGACTATGATATTTCTAGCTGAGAGAAAAGATGATGAATATTTTTGGATAGATGAAATTGATTATCTAAGTAAAGACCATTTCCAAGAAAGTTTTGAGAATAAGATAACATATGAGGTCGGAATGGATTTTCTTGATGATTCGAAAACGTTCTTTAAAGAAGACTGTATGTATGTTCAGGAGAGGTGTGAAATGATGGACGCTACCAAAAATAGTAAACTTTTACTTCCATCTGTTGAGAAATCTCATGAGCTTAAGATGGATGTACCCCATACAATTTTAATGTCTGCCTATTTAGAGAATTCATCTACACAACCAGTCTTTATATCTTTAGATTCGACTCAATCACAAGAAAAACCTGAATTGAATGATGAACAAGATAAAATTATTGAACTTAGACTTGGAAGAGAATTTGAGGATATATTTCAAAAGAACTTTGAGTTGAGAAAAGAGGATAAGGATATTGGAAGACCACTGGAAGAAATTCCAAAGGAATTTGAAAAACCTATTTCCTTAACTATGATAGATCCTCCATATTTTAATAATTATAAAGGGGAAGAATTGGAAGATAACTTGAAACAGAAGAGTGACATAGAAGAATTTGATCCTGAATCTGATTTATCTAGGGAGAATCTGATTCAAAATTTGGGAGATCTTGAATTATTTTTTAGAGATCCATTTTTTATAAATTTCAAGGATGATATTAATATGCAAATTCAAAAAATCAATAGAAGAATATTGGATCTAAAAAGAAATATGAGGAACATTGATATAAATCCATCTAAAAAGGACGAGCTGAATGAAAAATTACAATTTGAGAATTCTGTAGGAATCCCTAGATCTGAAAAAGATTAGGCAATTGATCGAGGATTACTTAATTGGAATTTTGATCCAGGAGGAATCATTTGTCGGCCCACGACGTTAAAACCAAGCGCTTTATGGAGGCAACCCATAGTTATCGGTGTTTTTGATTTAGTGTGCTTCGAGAGTCATGATTGTTAGTGTTGTATCAGTGTTTGCTTTAGTGTGGATTGATTAGCTTAATTCATGTTTGGATTAGTTGATTGACTTGATCTTTATGTGTCATTATGGATTGATCAGTTTGATTGTTGTTGGTAGATGTTTGGATTGTTAGTGGTTAGATTTGATCTTTGTGTGTCATAAGGGAGGTGATTCCCTAACTTCTTATTATGGTTAGACTTATATGTTCTCTTGCAGTAGTTGGATTGACGAGTTCACTATGGCTCGGGTCTTGCTCGGACTTGAGTTTTACAAGAGATATCATGAATTTGAATATTGACAGCTTCATCTCAATTTTGTTACATCCTTTCTCTAACTTTGTTTTCATTTGGTAGGAGTCGCGAACCTATTTGATGAATAACATTAGGATGATTTTACACTACAATACGTAACTGTTAAAGGTGCATAAATAAAAGGATTAGATGATGCCTGAAATTGGTGTCCGGAAACCAATTTATCAAGGATAATCTTATCTTTGGGATTATAATCTATAAAATTATTTAAAAAAAAGTACCTAATTTACTAGGGTAGTAATTCCGTTAGAAATTGGATGTAAGGTAGTGAGATTGGATGAGTTAAAGGATGAATTGACCTCATTTATCTTATGTGTGTTTATGTTTGTGTTACAATTTTATATAATAATTGAAGAACATTTTTATATTCTCTTGATGTTACTCGCTATGCTAGTTAAACTTTTATTTAGTGAATTTTATTCTGGCATGATTAGTTTAGATTTACTTTCTGCTGCATATTGTTCTGTCCTAATGAATACTTGTAAAGGGTTTTGATAGACATGTGTGTTAGAGAGAATTTCTGAACTGTTTTCTTCCTGCTTATATTTTCTGTACTAAATGCTATACATGACAAAAATCAAGTTTGGGGGTAGGAAGAAAAAAATAAAATTTTAATGTGAAAATACTTTCTTTTAGTATAATTTTATTATAAGCATGTTTTATGTTAGATTTACTTTCTCCTACAGTCATTCTACCCTAATTATGCACGTATATGAATTTAATAGGATGTTGTAGTAGTAAGAAGATTCAACATTTACTTTTTCTTCCTGCAACATTTTGTGGAATTAATTGCAAAATATTTTTGAAATTTATGTTTAGGGGGAAGAAAAATATTAACTCTTATTTGTTCTCAATTGTGATATTTTCAAAAATTATTAGCATAATTTCTGGCAGTTGAACTTCGCTTGAGATAACTAAAACTTTTTATTTTAGTTGAATATTATGGAAGGATAGGATGAAAGTTTTTAGTAATAAAAGTTAATTTTACAAGGATAAGATATTTGGTATGAAAGAATTTGATTATAGTTAACTATTTAAAGTAAGGAAAACTGTATTTTTGAAATGTTAAGAGACTTAAAGTATTGTGTGTTAAGAAGAGATTGTGACTTTATGATGAATAATAAAGCTCATACCTAATTATAAAGTAAGGAGGTGTTTCAAGTTTGAACTTTAGAAAGAGGAGAGTGAAGTTCAAAATCATTACAGGTTATCCAGCTATAATAATCCTCATTAAAAAAAAGAAGAGAAAAAGAAAAAAAAAGAAGGATTGAAAAACAATCCCAAAAAAAAAAGAAGAGAAAAAGAAAAAGAAAGAAAATATTTATGAGGAGAAGCTTGAGGAGATGCCTAATAAAAAATTGGCTTCACTTGAGTCACCCTAAAGGGAGAACTTGAATTCATTTCTGAATTTATATTTAAAGTATTGGCCTACATTCTGATGAAGTTTGTATAAACTCCTTTTTCACATAATCTTTCAAGGCACTCTTAATGTGACAAATTATGATTTATATTGAAATAAATAGAAGACTAGAACCCTTAGACTTGATTGCTGAACATTCTTATACCTGTAGTGTTAACCTGAGTTACTCGAATTCTTTCTAAAAGTCTAACCAATATATTCTTTTGAATGAAAAATTTTAGTTTCTTACAGTGTGAAGTACATTGCCTCGAGTTATATTTTTATTTAGTAAAAGGGTTACTTCGAGGACAAGTAACGCTTAAGTTTGGGGATTCGATGCACCAAAAATATATACACTTTTTACTATATGATTTTACTCATTTTTGGTGATATTACACTTTAAAAGGAAGGTATTTTGTATGTATTTTGGTTTTATGTACAAAAATGGTGATTAGAGCAAAAAAAAAGCAAAAACGGTGCAATTTGGAGCAAAAACGAGCAAGAAAACAAATTTTAGCTTGACACCTTTCGATAAGTCTTTCTATGTTTAATCTCTTTTACACTTCTTGCATATTTTTGAATGAGATTACACTTTAAAGAAATGTTGTTTTTATGTCTATTTTGTAGGGCTATCTATTAAGAACGCAACACAACTGAAACGGGGTGAATCAGAGCTGTAACGGAGCCAAACGGAGCAAACTGGCGCCTGCGGCGCCAGAAACCTTAGATCACCAAAAATAGGGTGCCGGCAGCGCCCTATTAAGTGCTGGCGGCGCCCAAGACTGCTTGGACGCGATATTAAGCGGTTTTTGGCCAAACACATCGAATCTGGACGCTTTTTGGAGGGTTTCTTCATGCACCTCTTGGGAAATTTGTCCCTACTCTATTTTAAACCGGATTTGAAGCCAAAAATGGAGAGGAGATGTTAGGGAAAACTTGGAGAATGCTTAGAGATCTGAGAATAAGGGTAGAAATGTAGATTTCTACCTTTTTGGAGAGATTTGTGAGGGGATTTTGAGAGAATCTGTAAGGAAATGTTCTAGCATTGCATGGATCCACGGGAGACTTTGCAGGATAGATTTTCATCTTTCTTACAAGGGGAAAAAGCTAAGTATTGTGTTTTTTATTATCTTATGATATTGTAAACACTTATTTTGTGGATTTGCTTTGAAATGAAGATTTCCGTAGTGTTTTCTTCGTGCTTTGTGATGTCTTTCTCTTACTCTTTCTTCTTCTATGAAAATAGTGGCATGAGAAGATTATGCCATTGTTTTCATTCTACTTTTCTTTTGCAATGAGTATGATTCATGTTTATGATATTGGGATACTTTCTAAAGAAGTTTTAATTATAAATGTGATGATTTTTACTTGCACTTCATTTACATTACAATAAGGGCCCGTTGTATTGTTAAAATTCATTGTGATTGCAATGTCCTGAAAGGGCAATGTAATTCTCAATAAAGTGGAACCACATTCAATTGTCCATGAATGAATTGCATAGTTCATGGGGATTGAGTGCAAATAAATAGGGAAATATGGTTTTGATGGGCGTTGAATTGGAGGTTTCAGGCGATGCACCGAGATCCCCAATTTGGTCATAAGATTAGTAACTAAACTCGAAGGTTAGCCTTCGAGTGAAGTGTGAGTGGAGCTCCGTAGTGACAAACCGTATCCTTCCAACCTAGCCTTAGATTTAGTGACTGAACTTAGGATATGTCAATGTTCTTTACATGCTTGAAAGAGGGGGTACTCTTTCGAGGGCAAAGAATAAGATTGCTCCTATTTGGCACATACAATATTTAATGCATCACATTCCTAAACTTTATCCAATTCATTACATAAGAATAGCAGATTTCATTATCTCAAAATTTACCTAACCAATTTCCCCAAAAGGGTTATCTTTAGAAGTAATATTTGCATTTAGGAGTAGTTATTATCCTTACATATAATCATCTACATTTAGGAGTAGTTGTTAGAAAAATCACTTATATCATCCTTCCAAACTAAGGTTGTTAGTAGTAGACTAGAATTTGACTAAGAACCTCTTACCTTGCTTCCCTGTGGGATCAATAACCAAGACTCCATTAGAGCCCTGTATTACTTGATACGATACGTATACTTGTGTTTGAAATTGTGACTTTACAAAAATCATTATAAATATATAAATATGAGGTCATAAATTCTTACATATAAAAAGTCGCATCAAGATTATTTCATAGCTTTTGATATATTAAATGTCACATCTTGATCATTAACTCTCGTAGCTAATTCTTCTTTTTGAACATCTATCATAGCTCTTCTAGTTGCAAGAAATGGTCTTCCCAAAATGATAGGAATTTCTTTATCTTCCTCCATATCTAAAACAATAAAATCCACAGAGAAGATAAATTTATCAACCTTTACTAAAACATCTTAAAAAACTCCTTTAGGATAAGTAATAGAACGATCAACCAACTAAAGAGTTACTGGAGTTGATAGAGCTATGAGATTAATACTGGCTCCTAAATAACATAAGACTCTTCTAAAAAATTTTCCTCCAATAACACAAGTGATAGTGAAGCTACCAAGATCTTTAAGTTTTTCAGGAAGCTTTTTCTGAATAATTGTGCTACACTCTTCACTGAGTACAACAGTCTCATTATCTGTAAACTTCTATTTTATATTCAATATATATTTCATAAACTTCACATAATTAGGCATTTGTTATAAGGCTTCAATGAAGGGAATTTTTACAGTTAATCTTTTAAGGATTTTTAAGAATTATGAAATTTGTTTATCTCTCTTTTATTGCTTCAATCTTTGAGGAAATGGAGGTGGTGGTATTTCAACGGTAATTTTCATCCGTTTAAGTTGATATTCTAAATAAAGATATATATATTTTCATTACCTTTTCAGTTCGCACATTCTCTTTTTCAATTTCAACATCTTTTTGAATTCTTGATTCCAATTCTTTTCCACTTCTTAACTGTATAGCCTTCTTTTTTTCTTTATTTTGATCTTTTGGATTAATTTCAATATTTCTAGGGAAAGTTTCTGAATGTCTATTACTAAGTGTAGTAGCAATATGTCATAATTATTTTTTTAGTATTTTTAATAGCAGCACCATGACTTTGTAATTGATTCCCTCGACTTTGTATTTGATTACCCATGTTTAATATCAATTCTTCCATAGACAACTTCTTTTCTTTAAATTGTGGGTTACTATTGAAACCTGGAGGGTAAGAAGGTTTATAACTAATGTTTCTCTGGTTGTTCAAATTCCCCAATGGGTTCACAGAATTGTTTCCCCACTGCGGATTAACAGTAGTAGTGTTATTATTCCAGTTTAAGTTAATATGGTTTTTCCAACCGAATTTATAATAATTAGAATAAGGATTGTTGGGTCTGTTATTTATAGCATTCAAAGTTTCATTAGATGATTGAGTATCTAATATTTGTCCCAATGAATTTTCGTCAAACACTTGAGGCGTTTGGAATAGTTCATTCCAAATTGATCCATTTTCTTTAAAATCACAGCAATTTGAGAAGCCAACATAAATATTGCATTAGAATCATGAATACTAGCAACTCTTTTTAGATTTACTCGTTCAGAGAGCCATTGAAAATTATTTGTAGCCATCTCTTTACTTAAAGAATATGTCTCATCAAAAGGTTTTGACATTAACGATCCACTAGCAGCAGCGTCAATGATCGATCTAAGAGATCCCACTAATCCATTATAAAATGTTTGAATTATTAACCAATCTAGTAAAGCATGATGTGGACACTTCCTAAGAAGTTTTTTAAATCTTTTCCAAGCTTCATATGTTGATTCTCCTTCAAACTGACAGAAAGATGTATTATCATTTCTAGGCTTAGCAGTTTTGATCAAGGGAATTTTTTTGACAAAAATTTTTGCGATAGTTCTCCCCAAGTTCTGATAGATCCACGTGCTAACGAATTTAACCACACATTAGCTTTATCCCTTAATGGAAAAGGAAAATATCTAAGCTCGACAACAGTCGTTCCACACTCCGTGATATTTAAATATAACACACAATTCTAGAAATCTAGCAAGATGTACGTTAGGATTTTCATTCAGTGTTCCACCAAATTTATTATTTTGTGTTATTTGGATAATAGCAAGTTTAAGCTCAAATGAATAAGCAGATACATCAGAATTTTGAATAGTTAAGTGAATTTCATCTACTGTAGGGTTAGCATAATATCTTAAAGGTCTAGGTTGATGTTCATTTTCATTTCTTTAATTATCTAAGTTGTTCGCCTTTTTGTTTAAATTTTTAATTTTTTTTTTGTTGTTTTCAAATTTTTCTAACACTACGTTCTAACTCTGAATCGTAAGGTACTAAACCTTCAGATCCAAAACTACACATACACAATTACAATAATCACACTTAAAATCAAGCACACACAAAATAAGAACTATGAAATAAACGTTTTCAATTACTTCATGGCGGCTGCTACTAGTGAATAAATATTTAAAAGTATTTTCAGTTTAGTCACAGTGTATAATCAATTTAATAAGAAAACAGCCAATCTATTCGCAAGTATACGTATCATTCAAGTAATACAGGGCTCTAGCGGTGGATACTGGCTCTCACTCTAAAGCTCCCACTTCCCTTTTCCTGAAGGCTAACTCTCACTTTAGTTTCCAATCACTATGATCGAATTGAAGATTTTAGTCTGTCACTCTAAAATCTCTAATTCTACACCCAATAAACATATTTCACTATTTATTTGCTTCCAAGCCTTATGAACTACAACACTCATTAATGAACATTAAATGCAGTCTTCATTTTTGTTGTAGAAATCATAATCCTTTCGAATCGTATGTTTCACAACATATTTTAACAATTCAATTAGCTATATCGAAAAGTAAATGAAGTACTAAGTGAAAAATCATCACAATTTCTTAACATTTATATGGCACATCCAATCTAAACCATCACTTCACCATATATCATAGCAAGGAGAAAGATGAAGAATCTACTCATAATCCATGGGGAAGATACGCAAAAACAACGATTTATATATAAAATCAATGACATACAAATAATAAGAAGTAAATACAACATATCTTAGTTTCTTCCCCGAGAAAATCCCTTAAAATTCTCTTAAATCTCTCTCTCTTCACAACAACACACAATTCTCTCTCGGAAAGTAGGGAAGAAGCAATCTCTCACTTTCCCTCTCCTCCTATAACTCTTTAGAGAAGAACCGCTCACAAAACAACACTTAACACCACACCCTAGACTCTAAAATACTTTTAAAAAACTCACACCACTTCTTCTCTAGACTCCTCTCTTTAATTCTGGCGCCAAAATCAAGTTAAAATAGTCTAGGGACAATTTCCCCAAGAGAAGCTTCAAAATTCCCTCTAAAAGTCGTTTAAAAAATTGAATTTGGCCTCCACTGATAATGGGTGCCATCGGCGCCCTATTGCGCGTAATTATATGAACTCCTATAAAAATACACCATCGGCGCCCATTCTGGTGCCGACTGCACCAAAACTTCAAATTCCTGGTTTTTTGCCCTTTTTTGATCCAAATTTATTCCATTTTGCATCTTTTTGCTGTAATTTCCTAAAATCATCATACCTGCAGCAAAGCATGAAAAATACCTTCCTTTAAAGTGCAAATATCACCAAAAAATATGTACAAAATATATATGAAAAATCAAACATACTTTGGTGCATCATGAAGCCTTAGTTTATGTTGTTTTTCTGCGTGTTTTCTACCAAAAAGTTTGATGCGTAATTTGCTAGTAATGCCGCTTATAGTGGTCTAAAGTATGTTTTCAAGATTAAATGTTCACTAGGTCATAAACACGAGTATACGTATCACACAAGTAATAAAGGGTTCTAATAGAGTCCTAATTATCGATCTCACAGGGACATTGAAATTCTTATATTATTGACTCAAAAAGACAATATCTAAACTATATAAAACCTAAGTATGAAAGTAAAGTTTAAGTTTGTAATGAGAAGCTAACAAAATTTGGTTTACTACACTAATCTCTAAATTTTAAAGTTAAATCTAATGTGAGCAAGCTAAATTTATAACTCAGGTTTTAAATTTAAGAAAGTATCTTTCCCTTTTACAATAAGGTTATAGTTAGTGAAGGATCAAAATTATCATAAATTGTTTGTACCAAATAGGAACAAAAATATTTTTTTATCTTATTACAAGTCGACAAAGAATCTTAGCTAATCTAGAGTTTAATCCATAAATCTGTGGTTACGCTAGGAAGATACAAGCTCTCACTCTTTAGTTCCACGTTCCCCTCACCTAATGGCTAACATCTCACTTTAGTTTCCAAACACCTGGACCAAATTGAGGATTTTTTGTTTGTCACTCTAAAAATCTCCAATTCTACGCCCTTCAAATTATATTTCCCTATTTATTTACACTTAAACCCCATGAACGACATTCTCATTCATGAAATTAAATGTAATTCTTACTTGGTTGTTAAAAGCATAGCCCTCTCGGATCATATATTTTCACAACAGATTTTAACAAATCAATTGGCCAAATCGATAACCAAATTAAGTTCAATGTTTGAAACATCACACTTAAGATTCTTCACATAACTATATCTCAATATATAGAAAACGACAAAGTAAACTACTCAGAATTCATGAGGAAGATAGAATAAAACAAGAATTTATATATATAAAAACAAGTTTACACAATACTAAAGTAAAATAAAACAACTTATCTTAATCTCCTCCTCAAGCAAATCCTTTGAAGTTCCTTCGAATCACATTATCTTCAAACAATATCACTTAATTTTCTCTTAGATATGTAATGAAGAAGAAATCTCTCACTTTCCCTCTCCTCTTACAACTCTTAAAGAAAAAATCTCCTAATTTCTCTCGAACCTTAGTAGTGGATTTTCACCCACTTCCCTTTCCTTAGTTGGCCTCCCATTCTAGTCCAAAATGAGTTTTTAATACTGAATGACCAAAATCCCAAGATTCTTCAATGACATCTCTTCAAAATTCATCTAAATTCAATGTATTTGGAGGAATGACCACTTCTGATGATGTTTGGCGCCTATTCAATATCTTCTCTGGAAAGTGGCACCATTTGGCGCCTGCTCAATTTTTCTTAAACGCTTTCTTTTGACTCCAAATACCATCATTTTTGCTTTCATTAAGCCCAAATGCCTAAATTGAGTAAACCTGCAACAAACATGAAAATACTTTTAAAGTGCAATATCACCAAATATAAGCATTAAATGTGTATATAAAATTGAATATTTTTTAGATATATCAAAATCCTCCAAACTTAACTGTTACTTGTCCTCAAGTAACTCTTTTACTTTATAAAAAAATATGACATTTGGTAGTGAGTTATACTTAAAGAATGCTATAATTTTTATTTTATAAGTATAATAATGAAACATAACAAACCTCTCAAAATAATGGTTAAAGCTAAAAGTGTAAGAAAATCTAGTAGTCAAGCCTAATTGTTCTGATTCTCTATTCATTCAAGAATTACTGTAATTCATCATATTAAAGATGCTTAGAAGAATCAGATGAAAAAGAATTTCATGAGAACTTTACTAGTAGAATGCTAATACTTAAATACAAGTTCAGAAATATAATAAGGACTTTTTCCTTAAGATGATTCAAGTGAAGCCAATTTTTTATAGGCGTCTCCTCAACCTTCTCCTCACATATTTTTCTTTTCTTTTTGCTTTCTTTTTTTTAGGATCATTTTTAATCGTTTCTTCTCTTTTATTTTTCATGTGAGGATTCTTATTTGTGGATAGCCTTTTAATAATTTTGAACTTCCACTATCCTCTTCTTAAAGTTAAAAACTTCTCTCATTCCTTTACTTTATAGATTCATATTAGCTTTTAATAAAATTTTTCATGAAGTCTTAAATCTTTTTTTTATAGGTAATTCTAAAATTCATAATATTAATATAATACAACTTCGTTTACTTTAAATAGTAAAAACATAACCTTATACTTTTAGACTAAATACCTTAACTTTAGAATTAACCTTTATTTTTAAAGATTTTTACTAAAGTTCTCCCATGATAGTAAAAGAAAAAAATTATAGCTATTTAAAGTTATCTTCCAATACCATATGTCATGTTAAAAATAATTTTAAAGATGTAGCTCATTGAGGACAAATAAAATTTAGTCTCTTTTTAAGAAATTTTTTCTTTCCCCCAAACTTAAACTTTTACCAGGTAGATCATTTAATATAGAAATATATTGAAGAAAGAAAATATTACATGCAACTAAAAAAAACTAACCTTATGTACTGGGTTTTTGAACTTTACGGGAACAAATTACAAAAAACACGTATATAGCATAATGTAAAATTTCACAAAACATGATATATCAAAATGATTTTCTAATTAAGGGAGAGTTCCAAACACAAGCAGGAAATTTTAAAGACATACAATAATAGATTAAAAACAAACCACGAAACCTACAAATAACAAGTTCAACACAAATTACACTACAAATCATTTAAAAAACAACAAGCTAACAAAAACATAAAACAAACAAACAATAATTAATAAAGATAACTACAAACTATGGGATAATCATCATTCTCATTATCATCCATAACAACTTCAAGCAGATAAGGAGTATAGTTGGGGCAAATAGGGATTTCCACAGAGTGATCACCCTTCAAATATCTTGTCATGGCCTCATAATAAGCAATATTAAACTCCACTCTTCCTTGCAAGTTGGTATCATTATGATAATTTTGAACTTCCATACTAGTATGTTTTCTGAGTGTCACATCATCACTCTACTGAGTAACTAGTTGTTCTATGACATTCTATAGAAAAAAGTGTTCTTGAAGTGGAAGGTCTAGAAGCTATATCACTACTTCCACTTTTAGCACTCCATCTAGCTTGTATCTTATAAGTATGAACATTTGGTTTACTGATGGGTTTAAGAGGCTGCAATAACTCTTCTGATCCATCATATCCTACTCCTGATTATGTCACATAAAGAGAAAATCAGTGCAGGGTATCCTAAGCTACCAGTAGTTCCACCCTTTAAAACACTATTGGTGTTCTGATAAATAGGAGACCCAATGTCTATTTTCTTCTTTTGTTAAAAACAAAACTCTAAGATGGCTCTATTTTTAGTAACTTCACTTACATGATTTGTAGAAAGAAGTCAAGCAGAAATGCAATAATATCATGCTATGGATTGAGCAGTTAGCATAGAAGAAGCAAAGTTTACCTTGCTATTGCTCATGATTTTCCACACTCCTTTTCTATTGATTAAAAATGCAATGACTTCATTCAGAGTTAAATCAGATGTCTGTTGACCTCATTTTTTGTGAGGTCTAGTTTCTTTTTTAGAAGCCTAGGATCTAGCTATAAGACTATTCTAGAAACTAATGATGGAACCCTACCCATTAGAATTTTTAAACACTTCTTTACTCTTCTTGAAGTTCCTTATGTTTAGTTCTAACCTATAGCACTTAGAATGATGGAACCAAACATGAGTGAGCTCAAGAGGGTTCTCTGTAGGATGGACAAGCCTTATAACAAACAATGGGTGGTCTGGCCAAGGTGAAGCTTGCACACACACACTTGAACTCCACACTCTCACTCACAACCGAAAATCCTAAACCAAACATGCTCAACCTGGTTCCTTCTTTTATAAACTCATGTGGATGGTCGCCCAAACCCTTAGCCTTAAGCTTCGGTTTGGCTAAAACCAAAACATGAAGGATTCAAAATGGGACTTCCTTTGGTCCATGGCTTAAATAGGGTGACCTCATGATTGACATTCTTAATTAATCCCAATTTTGGCAAATTCCCAATTTTGACCCTTCTTGGCCCCAACTTTCCCAAGTTACCAAAATGCCCCTAAAACCCTAAATTTTCCCAAATTTCCAAAATTTCCCAAATTCTCAAATTCTTTTCAAATATTATTTCAAACCACTTTAAATCACTCAAATTGCCCAAAACACCTCAAAATTCCCAAAATATTCAAAATTATCAAAATATTCAAAATTACCAAAATGCTTTTCATACCCCAAAAATTCCAAAAATTTCCAAAATCTCCAAAATCACTCCAAATATTTCCAAAATCATTCCATACCACTCAATTGAGCCCAATTTGACAAAATTGACCCATTTTGAACAAAATTCTCAAATTACCCTAAAGGCCCAAAATCCTTAAATAACACCAAATTTCCACCATTTTGATTCCAAACCTCCCCAATTTCAAACACAAATCAAAATTCATCAGGTCCATCCCCAATTGAAACTAAATTTAAGCCCAATTGAGCCAATTTCAAAACCAAATTTCAAACCCAATTTGAATCCCCAATTTTACCCAAATTCCTAAATCCCACCAAATTGAATCCCATGATCAACCTAGTTTCTCCAACGTTGAATTCCAAACCTTTCATAAATCTCCTTTAGACCAAATGGAATTTTCACATGACCCAAATTCAAGCTCAAACCTTACACAAATCCAACCTAAGTCAAAACCACCAATTTCATTCTAAGACCCATATGCCACCAAATTGAACTTCCTAATTCCACAATATCCACCGAATTGAAATCCGAAAGTTTTCATGACAATTTTCTAGACCAATTTCAACCATTAATTGAACAAAATCCAAACCCAAGACTAACCCAAACCCAAGTCTAACCCAAATGCCCCAAAATTGACCATGAGAAATTCCACTAATTAAGCCTCCCAACTAGTTGAAAATCAACCAATTTCTTTTCAAAACTTCTCATGACAATCATCCTTCATCAAATTGATCAATCAATTGACCCAAGTCTTAGCCCAAACCCAACCTAGACCCAAGTTCAAACCAAAAGCACAATTTTGAACCCAAACCCTAAATTTGACCAAACCCGTTGAAAATGACCAAGCCATGATCACCACAGCCAACATTTTAGTCGTAGGAACCAAGCTAAATTCACCTAGCCCAACCTAGTTGAGCCATGGACCAAGTGTCCCTTAGCTTGGGATACTTCTTCCCATATTTAGCTATACCAAGAAAGATTCTTGCCACCAGCCATCAAGCCACTCAAACCATCACCATTAAACACCCCTGGCTCACCTGAACCACCTGGCCACCAACACTGGCCTAGCCGGTCGTCCTAGTCACTGGAAAACACCAAAACCTTGAGCCACCCTAAGCCTTAAACCCAAAGTTGGAGCTCCATGAGCTTGCTCACTCCCATTGGCCACTTGTACCTTTCTTCCCTCCACCTAAGCAACATAGCTCACCAGATTGAAGCTCTGGTGGCCACCCTTTCTCTGTCTATTTAAACACCACCTACCACGACCAAAAATAAGGATGATCCAATACATTGGAGAGACTATGCCAAATTGCTCCCAGAACATTTCCAAGACCTCCTGAGTTCAAACCAATTGTTCCCAGTCATCCATAGCCATAGCTTGAGGCTAATTTTCTCACCCAGAATTAGGATAGAAATAGGACACCCCACCAAACTCCACCAAACTACAAATTGGCTTGCTCTTCACCTTCCCAAGCCAAACAAAGAAGTTCCCCACTGAAAGCCCCATCTCCCAGCCACTCTTTACCTGACTTCCACTTAAGCCTCTCCACCTATAGGAGGATTTCATACACAAACCCTTCACCAGAGCAAAGTAACACTTCCAACAAGTTTGTTAGGTCCCAACAAAGCTTCTGCAAGCACCCTATGGAGACCTTACCTCTTGGGCTACGGTATAGACCTTTTCCCCAAAATGAGCTTGATTTGGGTCTTTGTGAAGAAAACCATAATTTCATGCTTGATTATCTGTATGGATGTGTTTGTCGAGACTAGATAAAGGAGAAGGAACAATTCTCATGCAATTTAGTTGAGAGTAGAGAGAGATCTGTGGACGGAAGCGACGATCGCTCGTGCACACTAGTCGGGGACGAAGACGCTTCGCCGTCCGATCGCTCAGTGTATTCAATCTGATGCTCCGCATTTTGCCGTACGAGAGGATATAACGTAAAGTGCAGGCTAATTCAGTGGCTACATGGATGGCGGTGTCAAATGGTGGAGCACTGCTGACCTGGGGTCAGGAGGCAGCAGGGTTTATATGGTTGCGGAGCTTTATATTGTATATTTTATAAATGATTATCAGAATAAAATAAGCAATTTTGTCCCCCCTTTTTATCAACGCAAGTATATGTATCGTTCAAGTAAAAAAGGGCTCTAATGGAGTCCTAGATATCGATCCCACAGGGAAGTTTAGAGATTAAGAACTAATTTCAGCAGATGCAATTACTTTCTATTGTATGGAAATAAAGAACGCTTGTACTAAACTCTATTACTTAATTTTTAAATAGAAGATTGCAATTTAGAAAAAGTATCTTTCTCCTTGTTAAAAGAATTAAGTGAATGAATAATTAAATTAGTTATAATTATATTGTGCCAAATAGGAGCATTCCTATTCTTTACCCATTGGTCCAGGCATAAAGAACATTGACTAATCCTATGCTTGGTTACTAAATCTGCGGATAGGCTGGGAGGATACCGGCTGCCACTTCGGAGCTCCCACGTTCCCCTCGCCTGAGGGCTAACATCTACACTTCAGCACCCAAACGATAGGACCGAACTGAAGATTTTAGTCTGTCACACTAAAATATTCAATTCTACGCCCGATAAATAATATTTCCTTATTTATTTTCACCATTCGTCGAAGGCTTTTGACTTCCTTGAATCTTAGATGTAATCTTTACTATAATTGATAATTCAACATATTTTAACAATTCAATTGGCCAAATTGAAAGTAAATTAAGATTTAAGTAAAAAGATTATCATAATCTTTATTTAATATTTTAAGGCACAACGAATTCAATTCTTCATTTCACAAAATCTTAACAATAAGGAGAAAGTCAGAGAAAACTACTCAGAATGCATAGGAAAAATAACACAAAATTTGAATTTCATTTAAAGTTATCAAACAATAAATAAAAACTTATCTCGAATCATCTCCCCACGCAGACTCCTTGAAGTTCCTCTAACTCTTCCTTCTTGTACAACACACTTAATTATACTTACTAGTATACTCTAAAACACACTAATGCACACACAATAAACTCACCACACACTACTGACTTCCACAAGACACACACACCAAAAGAACACACCCTTTTTTGGCATAAATTCATCTATATTTAAAGAAGAAGGAATATATCTAAAGGTTACTTAAGCACATCTTCAAAAAGCATCCAGATTCAATGTATTTGGCTTGAACCGATATTTTCACCGATGGAGGGCTCGATCTCGCCTTCGGTGGGCTTCTTGAACTATGGCTAACCGCTAAGGCTCGCTGTCGGTGGGCTCCTTTGAAATATATCCAAAACTTTCGGGAAAATCACGCCGTCGACGACCTATTCCTCGCCGTTGGCGGGATAGTTCAATTTCCATCTCTTTTTAGTCCTTTTCGTTCCAGATTTGCTTCTTTTCGATCTGTTTGCTTCCAATACCTATAAATCTTCATACCTGCAATAAAACATAGAAAATACCTTTCTTTAAAGTGTAATTTCATATAAAATTGGTATGAATTTCTTAATACATTTTCCTGTGATTAAATTCCCCCAAACTTAACTATTACTTGTCCTCAAGTAATCTTGATACTATATAAAAGTAATGATTATTTGTAATAAAATTTTAATTCAGAAATACTATAAATTTGATTTAAATAAAATATTATAGTAAAGATTATTATAAAGATTTTTAGATAATTAATTTAACTATATAGATGTAAAGCTATTTAGTCATCAAGTTTAAGATTTCTAGTCTTCTATTTATTTCAAGAATGACTATATTTTGTAATATTAAATTACTCAAGATATTCAGATGATAGGAATTTCATGAAAGCACTACTTAGTAAAATACTAATTCATATATATAAGTTCAGAAATGTAACTGAGTTTACCCTTTAGGTTGATTCAAATGAAGCCAATTTTTTATAAGACATCTCCTCATGCTTATCCTCACTAACATCTTCCTTTTTTATATTTTGGATTGATTTTCAATCTTTTTTCTTTTTATTTTTCTTTTTTTTTAAGTGAGGATTATTGTATCTGGATAGCCTGTTAATAATTTTGAACTTCACCTTTCTCTTCCTAAATTTGAAACTTGAAACATTTACTTACCTTATATGTATTTCAAAGTTTCTACTTCATTGAGTTTCAATCTTTTCTTTCTCAACTAAATACTTAAGAATTTCATTTTTTGAAATATAGTTTTCCTTACTTTTAATAGTTAACTATATTCTTATCCTTTTATACCAAATATCTTAATCTACAAAATTAGTTTAATCACTAGAAATATTTCTTTTAACTTTCTATAATAATTAAATAAATTAATTCTAGTTTACTGAATTAATTTCATTACAGAAAATCATTTTATAATAATTTTTGAAAATATAAATTGAGAATAATTTAATAATTAAATTTTTATTTATTTTTTCTCCCCCAAACTTAAATTTTTATATCTATTTATATAGGGTGAAAAGAAAATAAACTGTAAATTTAAATCATACCTTCGTGCTTTAGGTATTTCTCCTTTTTGAAGTTCTGGAGGTTCTTTTCATCACTTAATTAACCTGTACTGTTAATAACCTTCTACACATATATAATATCAAAGAAATTGTTGGGTAAAAAAGTTTTGAAATAAGTACAACTAGTAATGCAATTTATATCACAACATAACACAACATCCACATATATTTCACAAATCCAGTTTCAAAGTTATAATCACAAATTGAAATATTAAAATTTAAAAGCCACACAAATTTAACTTATACATCAATATTAAAATGTCTTACATAACATAATAATCAAAGTTCATAAAGTAAACATCAATACTGAATCTAAGAAAACAAATAAACAATCACATAACATAAATACCTAAGCATAGAATCTAATCATCAACATGAAAATCCCAAACTATATGCTTGTGTCCTTATTCAGCAGGTGGAGTAGGCTAGTAATGAGTATAACGGGGGCACTCAGGAAATATAACATCAGGCTCTCCTCTCCGATAATGATTCTCAGCATCATAATAGGCTATCTCAAATTCAGAATGTCTCTACAGATAATCACTGTCATAATTATGCCTCCGTTCTAATCCTCTAATTCTCTTATCAATATGATCCAATTTTTCTTCAATCTTTTCAAAAAATTTTCGCTGCAAGTCATTTCATTCATCAAATCATAAAGGGTAGGAGAACTATGGGTAGGAGAGTCATAACTAGTATAGGGAATATCCTCATTAGTTGAAGGTGCATAGCTCCTAGTCCCAGATCTCCATCCTTCGTGGGATTCATAAGTTTTTATATTAGCCTAGGTAATGGGTTTCATAGGTTCAACCCATTCCTCATCATCTCTAGCCTCTACTCCAGACAATTGACAGAGTGCATAAATTAGACCAGGATGTCCTAGTCCTCCTCCACTTTCACTTCTTGCAGTGGCTAATATATTTTTGTAAATAATACTTCCCACATTAATACATATGTGGTTATGATACAAAAATTCAGAACCGCTCTATCTCTTGTTACTTCACTATGGTGATAGTTACGTAACAAAGTAGAATAAATAAAAAAATGCCAAGCTTTAGAGGTTGCATTTAACATAGACAGAGTGAAGTTTACCCGTTCACGCTGCTTAATTTTCCAAGTTCCTTTCCCATCGCCGAGAAAGTTAATCACCTCCTCCAACGGTCCTTCCATTGTTCCGAATGTATCGTACTCGCTGGTATGAAGATCTTGTACTTCATAGAAAGAATTTATTCTTGCAGCATTAAAATCAACTAAAAATTGTCTAACCTTTATTGGTACATCTTCTATCTCAGTCAGGTTGCATAAAATTCTTTCACGATTTCAACTGCAGCTCTATTTGTTGTATAATAAAAATTTTCCTATATTCTCTCTTTTATTGTTCGTTCCACTTCTCCTCCTGTATTCTTAAAAGCTCTTTCTTGAATGCATTTTCTTGCTTTGATATTGAAGTTATATCTTTATTGAGCTCTAGCATTCACGAATCGTGTCTCATTATAATCTAGTCGCCTCTTCTGTCGTGGAGCCATTTCTCGATCTATCAAATTTACAAAAATCTTGACTAAACTTCAAAATGATACTAGAATGGCTTCCAAAGATGACTTAAAATAATCTAAAATGAATTCCACGGATTTCTTCCAACTATATTTTCTATATTTCAATTTTTTCCAAAATCCCCAAATGTGGAAGAAATACTCAGTGAAAATAAGAAATTTTGCATGGGAGTGAAGCTCTTACGAAGGGAAGACAAAATTCGGTTTCAATATGTGTTGATATTGCTCCAAATCCACGATCTCTCAAGCCCTAGGTCGGTTTTTTGAAGTTTTGAGGAAGGGGACGATGAATAGTGATGGTTGACCGGTCAAAATAAAGTGCTTTTCGGGATCTCACCGTCAGCAGGAAAAATCTCGCATTCGGCGGGCTAATTAATTCAAATAGGCTTAAAGTTTCTGGAAAATCTCGCCGTCGGTGGCATCGTTCTCGCTGTCGACGAGATTTTTCAGGAATTAATATTTTTAATATTTATAATGTTTTCAATTTATTTTAAGCCTTGATAATGTCCGATCAATCAATTAAATACATTTTCTTGTGATTAGATACTATTTTAACTCACATAAATTCACAGAACACAAAACATAACAATTTTATATATGTAATTCAAGGTTTTACAATATGCATACACCACATTTACTTAACACATAAAATTCAGCGTCGTAATCCAAACCACAGTACTCAAAATACTGAGACTAAACAAACAACACATAATCTCATTTATACTGAGATCAAATCTTAAAATCTAAAATATCAAATGTGTTAATTTAAAAAAAAATTAAATTTAAACTAACTCAATACATAAAAAAATACGAATGTCTTCTATTCGACAGTGTCTGTACTAAATTCATCTCTGATATCTCCGATAGAACGTAGATGAACAAATAGATTGTAGAAAGGCCTGTAAGGAAATTCTTCTGTAGAATCTTCTTCAATCCATCCTTTCTTTCTCAAAAGCCGTATGAAACTAGCCTCAAGATGTCCAGAATAATCGAAGTGTTCCTTCATCCTCCAATCAATATGATCAAAAAAATCAGAGATATTATTAATGGAAGTCATCAAGTTTTATACCTCTTTTTCCAATTCTTTGAGTTTTCGTAAGATCAGATTTGTTTTGTCAGTAAAAGACCTGATTGAAAGAGAGTTTTGAGATGCTTGATCAGTAGTAATGGTTGTCTCATTATTGTTATCCAGAGTAGGAAACATATCAGTTAAATCTAATGGTTTCCAAGGCAAAAGTACTTTTTCCCAGGCTTCATTAGAAACTTGGTACTGACTACATAATTCAAAAATTTCTGAAGCATGTTCAAGCCCATAAATCGATTCTTGCACAATCAGGCCTAAAGCAGACTTCACAATAATTGAACCAACATCGATAGGTAATCCCGCTTGAATACAATAATTCAGAATTGCACACTCAGAAACTTTGTTTACCCTCATAGTGGGTAATAATTTTGAAGAAATAAATAAGTGCCAGTGTTTAGAGAAGTGGTTTAGAAGTGATGAAGAAAAGTTAACATACCCGTCTTCTCTTGTTTTCCAATCTTCTAATTCGTCAGTCAAATATTGATATATCTCATTCATATTATTTCTTGTAGGAACAAAATTGGAATAGTGGAAAATAGGTGTATTTTCAATTGAATATAACTCATTGATTCTAGGAGTGAAAGTTACCCATCTGCCTCACACATGAACACTTCCATTATTGATTCCATGAAGATTGGAGTAGAATTCCTTTACTACGGAGATGACTACTGCAAAAGTTGTATAGCTTAATACCTCCCAACGTCATCGCATAATCATCTCCTCGATAAACGTTTGTCGAATTCTCCACTCCTCTATTCACGAATCCTCTTTCTTTGATTAATTTCTTCTTCATCATAACTTTGTTGAAGATTCGCTAGGCCTCATAACTGACAAACTTTCTTTGATTGAACACTCAGGATCTAGTGATTTCAAGTGGATTGGATGCCATAATGATGAGTTTTTGTGGAGTTTCAAGTTGTTTTTAGTAAGTAAATGGTTTAGATTTCGAGTTTTAGGCGTTCTTAAAGAGTTAAAAACACTTAGAATCACCAGAAATTGTCAAAATAACTCCCTAAACCGCTCATTCCCCGATATCGCTGTCGGCGGCAATGATCTTGCCGTCAACAGGATGCTTAAAAATATGAACTAAATTTGGCTGGCAAAACTTGCCGTCGGCGGGCTAAGGCAAAATTGCCCAGTTTCGCTTTGGTCCGAATGCTTTCTAATTTTTTCTATGTATCAAATATCATGATAATTGATGATTATAAATATAAATTTGAGTAGTAGAATTCATTTTATATCATAAAAAATAATAAATCAAATAAATATACAAATATTACACCTAAATAAAGATCATTATAGGTTGCCTCACATAAAGCGCTTGGTTTAACGTCGTCAGCCCGACCTATTCTGATTATTAATCAGGTTGACTGAGCATTAAAACCTCTTTAAAATTTAGTCTTTTTCCTTCAAAATATGGTTTTAATCTGTGTCCATTTACTTTAAATATGTGTCCAATCTTTTGATCTTCAATTTCTACAGCATTAAAGCCGACCTTTATCAGGCACCTCATTCCAGAATTGTGGCAGTATGAAGTAATTAGATGATCATCTTGCTGGTGTCTCCTTTTCTCTTTATTTTTGGTTTAGTTTTTTGTTATCCTTTGGATAATTTTTTGGTTAGGTTTTAGTTACATTCTGTTACTCTTCTTTTGGTGTGGAGTTGTAATTGGTTGGGTTTGCCCTCATTGGGTAGTCTTGTAACTTCACAATTTCCTAACATGTAGGAGTCAAAAATTGCTCCTTTGTTTATATATATATATATATATATATATATATATATATATATATAAGAATTGCATTTGAATGTCCAAGTTGATCACCCACAACTTGTCCATTTCCATTTCACTATGAATGGTAACAAATTTGCTGCTTCTTTTGTTTATGCTGGTTGTACTAAAGCTGATAGGAGGGAGCTGTGGAATGTGATTACTGCTATCAGCAAAATGGAACTCCTCAGCTGGATTGTTGGAGGGGATTTTAACTGCATTGCCTCAGCTGATGAAAAGAGAGGTGGCAGACTTCCTAACCTGAATAAAATGGCTAATTTCAATGACAGTATCCAACAAGCTGGGTTGTATGACCTTTGATTTCAGGGAAACAAATTTACTTGGAGAAGAAGTACCATCTGGGAGAGACTGGATCATTATTTGGCCAATGATTCCTGGCATCATACTTTTCTGTACACCACCATCACTCACCTAAATTTTGCTAGCTCTTATCATAAACCCCTCCTCCTTACCATTTCCTCCCCCCCAACCAACCTGTCCACCTCCCCATTTAGATTTCTAAATTTCTGTTCTTCCCATCCAAATTTTAACAAAGTCATTGCTGAAAACTAGACTGGTTGTTCCAGTAACAACCCTTTTACCAAACTTCAGATCCTTCAGGTTAAACTATCCAGAGCTTTGAGGAGATGGTGCTGGGAATCCATTGGGAATGGTTTCCAAGGGGTCATTAACACTGAGGTGGAAGTTACCAGATTGGAAGTTGAGGCTCAGGAAGATAAAAATAAGTACAAAGTCTTTGTGGCTGCACAAGAAAAACCTCTAAACTACATCAACTGGCAGGACCTTATCCTAAGGCAAAAAGCTTCTTACATCAAATTTAAGGATGGGGACAGGAACACCAAATACTACCATGCTTGTATCAATTTTAAGAGGAAGTGCAATACCATTCTATCTATTGTGACTGATCAAGAAGTGATTCTCAGGGGTGCATCAGAAATTGCACACAGTGCTGTAAACTTCTACCAAGATCTTCTCACCTTCAAACAAGCTCTCCGACTCTCCGATCGAAAGTAGTTTGTTTGTCGATGTTCAACAATACACAAATTCTCTCAAGCTCACCGATATCCCTACTCGAGAAGAAATCGGTGGCACTCGAATTCCATAGCATGACTCCAAAGCTGCAGGACCAGATGGTTACAACTCTGAATTTTATAAGAAGACTTGGGACCTGTGCAAAAATGATGTCAGTGTAGCAATCCAATGTTTTTTCCAAGGTATGGATCTTCCTCAGTATTTCTATGCTTCCACTATTGTTCTAGTGCCAAAAATCACTGCACCCAAAACATGGAACCACTATAGACCAATCAGTCTAACCACTGTAATCAGTAAGATTATCAGCGAAAGTTATTGTCAGGCGTGCTCCAGCCCCACCTCAAAAGAATTATCACTCACCTCGAGCCGCATTTGTCCAAGGCAGAACCATCTCTCGACAATGTGCTTCTTTCCCAAGAACTCGCTCCTTGACCTCGATGAGTCCCTCGCAGGGGGGGTAATCTTATTTATAAACTTGATGTGAAAAAAGCGTATGACACATTGGATTAGAATTTCATCCTCCAGATACTACACACTAGGGGCTTTTCTGTGGATTTCCGCTTAATTATCAAGAGATGGCTGAAGTTCAACCACCACTCCATTCTAATCAATGGTCAGTGTTGGGGAGGTTTTCAAGCAAACAGGGGGCTTAAACAAGGTGATCCCCTATCCCCTTCCATATTCATCTTAGTGATGGATTATTTATCCAGGCTAATTGAAAATTGGGTCTCTCCTTTCCACTATACTAGATACCATCATAAATCAAATGTAGTTATCTCCCATCTACTATATGCCGATGACATCATGATCTTTTCAAGGGCCTCCAAGAATGCTGTTAAGAAAGTTACTCACTGCCTCAACCATTTTCAGAAGGTTTCTGGCCTTCAGTTAAACAAAGTAAAATGTGAATTATTGTTCCCTAAGCACACTACTGCTACCTTCTCTCACTGGATCCTTCAATTTACTGGCTTCTCTAAAGCCACCCTCCCTATGAAATACTTTGGGGTGCAACTCATCAAAGGGACAATCAAACAAACTCAGTTTGAGGAAATTATAGGGAAAGTGCACAATCAGTTATCCAACTGGACCACCTCTTATCTATCTTCTGGGGGCAGAATTACCCTTCTCAATAGCATCCTTACAACTTTCCCTAACTATGTTCTTCAAATGACCTGTATGAAGAAGAGTTCAGGAACCCAACTTGAGAGAATTTTCAATCGATTTTTATGGGCAGGCAATAGGAGGCAGATCCATTGGGTGTCTTGGCAAAAGCTGGCCAAGCCTATTGAAGCTGGAGGGCTAGGTTTCAAAGGTCTTCTTCAGCTGTAGAAAGTGAATTTCTATAAACTCTGGGTACAGTTCAAACAACAAATCTCTTTGCGGGCTGTTTACATGAAAGGGAAAAATTGGAAAGATAGTCACCCCACTATGGCTCAACTTAAACCAGGTATTTCAAGGATTTAGAAACACATGCTTCTCAACAGAGATTTAGCTGAATCTTTATATTACTGGGAGCTGGGCAATGGCCGAGTCCGAGCCTCGGCATGATAACCGGTGCCCTCCTCACATGAAACAAGCTCTCCCCACCATTGAAAAATAGTATTTATCTGTGGCTAGTTCTTTGGGACAATATGCAATGGTCTACTATTAAACTGCAGGAGTTGGTAACTGCTGATTCAGCTCAACAAATCTCTACCCTCCCTTTTGACAGAACCAATTTAGATAAAATAGTTTGGTGCAGTGGTGGTTTGCATAGCCTCACCAAACATATCTATCTAAAGATCAATGATTGGCCTCAATGCAGATGGGCCAGAAAAATTTGGAATAAGTACCTCACTCCATCCATGTCTTTCTTTTCCTTGAGATTGTTCCATAATCTGCTTCCTACTGATGATAATCTAAAGCCCAAGGGGCTTAGGGGGCCTTCTAAGTGTTATCTCTGTGGGACCAATGATGAATCATCGCAGCATCTCTTTTTTACCTGTAGTTTCTCTCAGGAGGTGTGGCAGGGAGTCATAAATCTCTTTAACATTAACACACTACTCCTGGAATGGTATGAGTTTCACAACTACTGGATGTCCCGGCAAAATACTAAAGTGGGTGATGTTCCTTTGATCATTGCATGGTTTATATGGATGCATAGAAAGAGTGTTAAGTATTAGGATAAGACCAGCAAAGTCTCAACTGTTGTGGGGAACTGCCATTCCTACCTCACCAAACTAATACAGCTGAAAAAGTTCCCTACCATTCTTAATAGTCCTGTAAATGTTCTCCCCAAAAGATATAAAATCCTCATCGTCTCATCGGAAAGCCCCACCTTACCCATTCATCAAAGTTAACACCGATGGATCCTTCTCCGATAGGGTGTCTGGCCGTGGGGAGTCTTCAAAAACCACAATGGTAAAAGCCTTTGTTACTTTCAAACTCCTACTGTGGCACAAGATGCTCTGGAAACTGAACTTGCTACAATATTCAGGGCTCTACAGCTTGCTCATTCTTTCCAATGGCACTCTCTTATTGTGGAATGTGATTCCGATCTTCTATTACAATCCATGCAGAACAATCATCACCCAAATTGGCACCATGCTTATTGGATCAAAAACATTAAAGCTATCTCCCAACATTCTGATATCAAGTATGAATTCATTTACAAGGAAGGAAACAGGCCGACCAATTGGCTTGCCAGAAATGCTAACTCAACTCAACAAATTACTGTCTCAGCTAACCCCCCTCCCCAACTGCAACTGTTTATGGAAACTGACAGGATTAAAGCTCCTTACTTCAGAATTGTTGGCATCTAGGTCTTTCTTTGTGGGCATTTTTCCCCCTCCCATAGGGATTTCTGGGAGTTTCTTGCAGGTGCTGTTTTGAAGGATTTCTGTTAATAGTCCTTTAACAGATTTTTGTGGGGACTGACTTGAGGAGTTTTGATATGTTCAACACTGGGTGTTCAAGGGTTGAGGTTTTTATAGCTTCCAATGTATTTTCAATTTTGAAGTTTTGTGTGGAGTTGTATGGGTTGAGATATAATCTCTTTGTATTACACATTTTGATTAACATGTAGGGAGCCATGTAGCTCCTTCCTAATATATATATATATATATATATATATATATATATATATATATATATATATATATATATATATATATATATATATAATATATATATATATATATAATGGCTGTCTTGAGTTTGGTGCTCGTTAGGGTTCAGGGGTCGGGGATGACCCCTGGCGGCGCCGAGCAATCGCCTTTCTGGATAGGTAGGCTTACTTACCTGGTGGAGGTGGTAAGGTGTCCCTATTGGTTCCGATCAGGTGGATCCTTTTACTTCTTCCCGGGCTCTCCTGGTTTTGAATTTACTGTTCCATTGAATTTGAGGTGGGAGTTACTTTTAGTTCTGTTTTTCTCTTGGCTTGGTGGTTCCCTTTCCTTGCTGGTTTGGGAACACTGGTTTACTCTTTTGAGCTTTTTGGTGAGTCTTTTTTCTGGGTTAGCTTGTTTTGTATTCTCCCTCTTTTTTCTGGGGGGGGCATGATGGCCTACCCCATAGACATGGATACTAATTTACAATGGGCTAAGGCCACTTATGCTGGGGTTGTTGGAAACTCTACTACTGATGCTCCCACCTCGAATTCCCTTATTTTCCCTCAATTCCTGCATGATGCAAGCTCGGCAGTGTCTCTTTGTCCTTTTGTTCATCCCATTCGGTTCCCTGGATGGTAAACCGACTGTTTACTTCTCCGACCGGGAGCTAGCTCGGCTCGGTGAGGAAGTTAAATTTACTTTAATAGGGAAATTTGCTGCGGGACATCCTAAGATGGACTCAGTCGACAATTCTTCACTTCTATTCGGCTTATTGGTAAGTGGCAACTTGGCTCGCTTGATGGTAGGCATCTCTGATCCAATTATCCACCGAAGAGGATTATGCAAGGCTTTTGCCAAACAATCCGTATCTATTGTTGGAGCCGACATGAAGATTCTAAAATGGACCCCCGACTTTGATCCTAAGAAGGAACCTCCCATTGCTCCAATATGGTTTAAACTCCCCGAACTTCCTATCGGGTTTTATAATCAAAATGCTCTATTCAATATAGCCAAAGCCTTGGGAACTCCTCTCGGAACGTATGGACCTACCAAGTCCAAAGCAAGACCTGCTGCTGCTAGAGTTCAAGTGGAAAGGGATGTTACCCTTCCCCTTATATCAAGAATCAGAATTGGTTCTGAAAATGAAGCCTTTTGGCAAGAAGTTATCATGGAACAAACCCCCTATTACTGTACCCACTTGCAGGATGTTTGGTCATACATTAGCGGAGTGTTACGAGCTCCATCCACCAGCCCAAAAGAGTTGCCAAACCACCCCCTCTCGTCCACTTACACAAACCCCCCCCCTTCCCCCCCTCCCCACATCCGCCCTCACCTCATGCCCAAATTGACCCCCAATTAATCAACAAATTTGATGCTGCTATGTTGGCTGATGACCAATCCAAGGGTGTATTTGCATTAGGTGAGGATCCAGTGCTTAATACTAGAGATATAAATCTATTTCCTGTAAGAGATGACCAAGTTATTGAGCAGCTGGGAAGAGAAGCAGCTCATCAGGGGTCTAAATTAACTGAAATTGGGAAAAGAATTAACAATGCTCCTCTGGAAACTGAATGTGATGAGGATAACGGCTTACGATGCAGAGCAGACACCTTTATATCTTCCGGATCCCCAAATGGAGACCTTCAGGAGAATTTGCAGAAGATGTCTCATAAAGCTGAAGAAGAGTGGAAAATTCAGAAAAAAAGGAGAAGGAAAAAGGAATTAACAGAACTCAAAAATTTATCTCAAGATAACATTCTTGGCACCCCCTCAACATCTCCAAAGTCTTCCCTCCCTAAGTCGACCGTAGTGGGAAAGCTTTATACCATGATTAATATTTTATGCTTGGAATGTTAGGGGAATTTCTAATCCCGGTTCCCTTAACGGAATCCATCAACTGAACAGGACTCACAAATTTTGGATCATTGCTCTCCTTGAGCCATTGGTGAGAAAAAACATCACTGCCTTCTCTAAAAGATTCCCTGGATACAATTGTTTCAGCAATAGCAACAATAAAATCTGGATTTTTAGTAGAAAGGAACTGCATTGCAATATCTTAATTGATAACCCTCAATATCTCCATATGGACATTTCTCTAGATCACTTTAACTGCTTGGCTACTTTCATCTATGCTGGGAGCTCCTTTGAGGCCAAGAACATGCTTTGGACTGATTTACATAATATTACTGGTACTGCTATCAGGAACTGGATTGTAGGTGGAGATTTCAATAGCATAAGAGAACCTAGTGAAAAATTGGGTGGCAAAACCCCAAGCATCAATGCTATGATGCAGTTCTCCAATAACATCCAAACTGCAAGACTTTTTGACCTGGGGTTTATTGGCCCACCTTTCACCTGGAAAAGAGGTAAGCTGATGGAAAGATTAGATAGATTTTTGGTGAATAGCCAGTTGATGGAGTCACTTCCCCTCACCCAAGTTCATCACCTACCTAGAATTACTTCTGATCACTCCCCACTGCTTATTAAAGTTTCTTTGGGGAGTATGGGTAGGCGACATTGCTTCGAATTTCCGAATACTTGGGCCGATCATCAAGAATTTCTGTCACGTAGTGAAAGCTTGGATGGAACATCCCTTATTTCCCCGGTGATAACCCCCTCATCGAGCTTTGGAAGTTACAAAAAATCTTAGCTTCCATTTGAAGAAATGGAACGAGAACGACTTTGGTAATGTTTTCCACTGGGTTACACAAGCCGAACTCAATTTGAAGGCTGTGGAACAACTGAATGCTAATGGTGTGGAGAATGAGGATGACATTATTGATGCACAAGTCAAATTAATCCAAGCAATTAAGGTGAAAGAGAACTATCTGCAACAAAAAGCTGCTCTCAATAGATTTGTTTATGGTGACAGAAACTCTAAATATTTCCATGCTATGATCAAATATAGAAGACAACTGAATGCTATTGTCACTATCAAGGACCAACAAGATCAATGGATCACCCAACCTGCCCTCATTGCTGAGAGTGCTGTCAGGCACTTCCAGAATCTTTTTGCTGCAGACAGGTTCTCCCCTCCCCCTATCCAAACTGAGCTGTTTGATGAAGACAGACTTTATACCCAACAGTTGCAGCTTACCAGTTTGCCTGAGGAACATGAAATTGTGGCTGCCCTCAATTCAGTTGATGGAAATAAGGCAGCTGGACCTGATGGGTATACCTCCATTTTTTATAAGAAGGCTTGGGAGCTCATTAAGAAGGATGTAATTGCTGGCTATTCGAGCTTTCTTCTCCGGTACCAATCTCCCCCTTATTTCTCCTCTACTACCATAGTTCTTATCCCCAAAGACAAGCGAGAAAACCCGTTGGAATGATTTTAGGCCTATAAGTCTAACCAACACATTCTCTAAGATCATTAGCAAGATCCTGGTAAATAGACTTCAATCTCGCCTTCCAACTCTCATTTCTCCTAATCGGTCGGCTTTTGTCGGGGCGAAACATCACTGATAACATTCTCCTAGCTCAAGAGTTATTGCTGGACATAGACAAGCCAATCAGAGGCCAGAACCTGCTGCTCAAACTTGATTTGAAAAAAGCATATGACACTATCAGCTGGGAATTCATTGATCTTATTTTGAAGGGAAGAGGTTTCAATTCTCACTTCTGCAATCTGATCCATAGATGGATCTCCAATACCAATTACAGCATCCTGATTTATGGGATTTGCCATGGATATTTCCCTGCTGGGAGAGGTATAAAGCAAGGGGACCCCCTGTCCCCTACCATCTTCATTATGGCATTTGACTACTTCTCCAGAGTTCTCAATCAGGCTCATAAATCCTACCCTTATCTCTGCTACAAGCATTGCTCCACCCCTATTGTGAGTCATCTAGCCTATGCGAGATGATGTTATTATATTTTCCAATGGCGATAGAATTGGCGATGAAGAAAACAATGCAGATTTTGGAGCATATTAAGGAGGTGGCTGGTTTAGATTTAAACAAAAATAAATGTCAGTTCCTTACTGGTAAGAACTGCAAGAATGACATCCTCTCTTGGATCAAGAATTTCACTGGTTTTTCTCACCCTTCTGTCCCAATCAAATATCTAGGGATACAACTGTTAAAAGGAAAAAAAAAGAAAACTCAATATGATGAGGTGACTAACAAGATTACTTCTCAAATTAACTGCTGGGCCAATACCTTCCTCTCCAATGGGGGTCGAATCACCTTGCTTCAAAGTATCTTAACCTCTTTCCCCCTATACACTATGCAAATGATTAAAATGAAAAAAAGCACCCAGCAACTGCTAGCCACTACTTTCAACAAATTCCTCTGGGAGGGCAAACATCCTCAAAAGCATTGGGCTATTTGGAATAGGCTGTGTAAACCAGTCAAGGCTGGGGGTTTAGGATTTAAGAGCTTCAAACAGTTGGGTGAGTTATTCTATATCAAGCAGTGGATCAGGTTTAGACAAAATAATTCTCTATCGGCCTCATTTGTTAGACATGTTAGATACTAAGGAAGGTGAAAAATATATGTATAAACTAGCCAAACAAAGAGAAAAGAAAAGTAAAAATTTAACTCAAGTAAAGTGTATTAAAGATGAAAATCAAAAAGTGCTTTTCTTAGAAAAAGATATTCAACATAGGTGGGTGAGTTATTTTGATAAACTTTTTAATGATGCTGAAAGTACGATCGACCTTAGTGATCTTAATATTGTTAATAATAATAAAACTTTTCACTTTTACCGTCGCATTAGTAAAAAGAAGTTGATGAGGCTTTAAAGAAAACCAAGGGGGAAAGTCCGTAGGACCCGATGATATCCCAATTGAAGTGTGGAAATGTTTAGGTGATTTGGGGGTTTCTGGCTTACTAAACTTTTTAATATTATTTTAAAAACAAAAAAGATGCCTGAGGAGTGGAGAAAGAGCATTTTGGTCCCCATTTTTAAGAATAAAGGAGATGCACAAGAGTGTGCAAATTATAGAGGAATTAAATTGATGTGTCATACTTTAAAGTTATGGGAGAGGGTAATTGATCATAGGTTAAGACGTATTACGAAGATTTCTCATAATCAATTTGGATTTATGTCGGGCGAGTCTACCATGGAAGCTATACATTTATTAAGAGGTTTGATGGAGAGGTACGAGAGATAATAAGGAGGATCTACATTTGATTTTTATTGATTTAGAAAAAGCTTACGATAAGGTTCCTAGAGATGTTCTTTGGAGAGTCCTTGAGAAGAAAGGTGTTGATTTGACTTATATTCAAGTCATTAAAGATATGTATGCTAGAGTCTGTTACATGTGTTCGAACCGAAGGAGGATTGACCAAGTATTTTACTATTTACGTTGGTTTACATCAAGGATCGGCTTTAAGCCCATATCTTTTTGCTTTATTTATGGATGGTCTTACTCGGCCATTTACAAGAGGATGTACCTTGGTGTATGCTTTTTGCTGATGATATCCTCCTGGTGGATAAGACAAGAGAAAAAGTCCGGGAAAAACTTGAATTATGGAGGTCTACATTGGAGTCTAAAGGTCTTCGTTTGAGTAGAACTAAAACTGAATACATGGAATGTAATTTTAGTAATAGTAGGTCTAGTGACGAAGTGTAACTTTGGGTGATCAAATTATTAAAAGGTGTGAACGATTTAGATATCTTGGGTCCATTGTTCAAAGCGATGGTGATATAGATGGGGATGTTAATAGTAGAATTCGAGGTTGGTTGGTTGAAGTGGAGGAATGCGTCCGGCCTATTGTGTGATAGAAAAGTACCGCTTAGATCGAAAGGAAAATTTTATAAGATGGTGGTGAGACCTTCGATGCTCTATGGTGCTGAATGTTGGCCTTTAAAAGAGAAGCATAATGTTAAGTTAAGTGTTGCCGAGATGAGAATGATTAGATGGATGAGTGGCTTTACACTTAGAGACAAAATGCGAAATGAATATATCCGTAATAGGGTTGGAGTTGCACCAGTGTCGGATAAAATTAGAGAGAGTCGCCTTAGATGGTTTGGTCACATTAAACGTCGACCACTCGATGATCCGATTAGGAGAGTAGATGTTTTAAATACAACTTATGTTAAGAAAGGCAGAGAAGTGCGACCTAGGAAAACTTGGGCTTATTGCATAAAAAATGATCTTAATCTATTAGAATTAAACGAAAATTTGACACTAAATAAGACGCAATGGAGAAAAAGGATTCATGTAGCCGACCCCACTTAGTGGGATTAAGGCTTTGTTGTTGTTGTTGTTGTTGTTGGCCTCATTTGTTAGACACAAGTATTACAAAAGAACCCATCCAAACCTGGTTCATCCTAAGCTGGTTGATTCTATCCACTGGAAGGAGTTGCTGAAAGTCAGAAATAAAGCTAATGATTTCTTCTGCTGGGAGCTGGGATCTGGTAAGATCAACTTTTGGCTTGATAACTGGCTTCACGGGTCTGCCCCCACCCCTCTCTTCCCCGCTGATTATGACTCAGCCTTGATTGTGTTTGATCTATGGCAAGGTGACCATTGGAACATTGCAGCCTTGAAGAAGATTGTTCCTGAAGATACCATTCCTGAAATCCTGGACATCCCGATGGATTCTTACGCTCCTGATAGACTTGTTACCAAGAATCCACCACACAGGTCTCTAAGCCATTTTATCTATAAGCATACTCATACTTGGCCTAAGGTTAGCTGGGGGAAAAGGATATGGTGCAAGGAACTCACCCCTTCCATGTCCTTTTTTTCTTGGAGGCTTTTTCATGGATTTCTACCATTGGATGATATATTGAAAATGAAGGGGCTCAAAATTGCCTCTAGATGTTGGCTGTGCAATTCTGCAGAAGAAACCATCCAGCACCTGTTTATGGAATGCCCTGTGGTGAAGGAGGTCTGGAGCTATACTTTCATTAGAGTAAATCTCAGAAGGCATCAGGGTCTCTGGACTTCCATTCAGTCCTGCTGGCTTGACTGGATGGACCTCCAACTCTCCCATATCCCTCTTATCATTTTTTGGTTCACCTGGATGGCTAGGAACAAAATCAAACATCAAGGTGAAAGGTTGGATAGCAGACAAATCTCCACTCTTTGCTGCAGCTTTATACAGAATCACATTTCTAATCCTTTCTCCTCAGTTAAGCAAAAACCCAGGGTGAAATTAATTCAATGGACTCCAGCCCCTTCTCCTTGGATCAAGATCAACACTGATGGTAGTTACTCTAGGTATAATGCTGGCATTGGTGGGGTATGCAGGAACCATCAAGGCAAATGCCTTTGGTGGTTCCAATCCCCCATTTGTGCTTCTTCTGCTCGGAAGCAGAAATTGCTGTCGTTCATCGGGCAATCAAGATGGCTAAGGTGCTTATGTACTCTCACCTGGTTATTGAATCTGATGCTGCACATAACCTACAAATGCTGAGGGGTTCTGCCACCACACCCCATCATCTTGTATATTGGAAGAGGAGAATTACTCAGCTTACTCATAATATCCAGATCCAGTGGCAACACATTTATAGAGAAGGAAACCAACCTGCTAATTGGCTAGCCAGAACTGCATCCTTCAACAACAGAGTTAAGTTTAGTGCCTCCCCTGAGGCCCATTTATCTTCTTTGTTGAGAGGGGATATTTTGGCTCTTCCTTTTGTTAGAAGAGCTTAACTTTATTTTCCATTTTCCTTTATTTTCTTTTTTTTCCTTTGGGTGCTGTTGGGCCTCACCCCCCCTCCTCTAAACTTTTGTAATTACCTTCACTCTTAACATGCAAGGAGCTTAGGGCTCTTTTAGAGGAAAAAAAAAAAAAATATATATATATATATATATATATATATATATATATATATATATATATATATATATATATATATATATTATGAATGCTAAATTTTCAACGGATGCGAGGAGAAGATGACATGTACGCATTTTCATTTTTGCATTGTGATTTTCTTTCATTTTACTTTACTGCATTTTCTTACCTGCATTTATTTACTTTACAAGAAAAACTCAAAATAAATTTCCATGCTAAACCAAAGCCAAAAAAAATAATTTTAAAAGTTAAATACATTTTCAAAACAAAACAAAAACACACAAATGAACTTAAATTAATACACCCTCTTTGGATGATCTGGAATCCCTCAGAGGAGGCAACCTACAGATGCTGACGAGATTTCTCCAGTTTAAACGAGATTAACAACTTGTTTAAACTAAGTGAATCCGAAAGAAATGGTGGTGTCAGAATAAGAGAATCGTGGGATCCTAAACCCGGTATTGCTTAATCAATTTAAACTTCCGCATAGGACATCTAAATCAACAACAACAATTATGATAACAAAACCTGACATACACACTTAACAAAACCTCTTGGAGTTCTTTGAACCTCTTGAACATTACAATTCTAACTTAAAACATTAGGTAATGAGGAACTTAGAGCATGCACTGTGAGCAGCACGATGAGGACATACAAAAGATCATCTTCGAGAGAGAAAATTAATCTACAACAGCAGATCTATTTTCCGTATTATAAACAAGAAGCCATAGGATGTTGAGGTAGTCCATCCAGTATGACATAAATCCTTAACTTATCTTTTGTACAAACATGTTGTGCAATATAAGCCCTAACTCATCTTAGGATTTCAAGGTCGTCGTCCGGTACGACGTAAGTCCTCTTATCTTACAGGCTATTTGTATGATTTGTATCATGCAAATGTAAGCTTTAAATAATAAAATTGGTAGGATGCAACATTAAATAATATCTCTTTTAAACTGAAACCAGGCCATAGGATAGTTTGAGAAGTCACTGAGGCTCTCCTTAGAACTTGTGGCACCCCATAGCTTTTCTTCCTTTGGATTCCACAACACATGTTCTAAATTGAACTTTTCCCATTTGAGATTTCCTATACACTACCTTGAAAATCCTAAACTTTGGAGTTCATGAAGATAATCTTTCATGATCTAAATCAAGAGTTTTTTTAGGTGACTTCAGTCATTTAAGATGTAATTAACTATATGGGCTTGCCCTTAAAGGAGCTTTAAGAACCCAGCTTAATATAAACCCTATTTAATAATTTATATTAGATAGGAAAATTTGCCGGTTAACATAAAAGCTTTTCACAAAATAAAACTAATGTCATTGATTGTGTATTTTATTTAATTGAGCCTCATTATCAAGTAATGTTTCTATTTTTTGGGTTAGATGCAAGCTTGCGATGTTGTGCTTTTTTATTTAAACTATTGTATGTATGAGATCAGTTTGATTTAATATTTTTCAAAATAAAATATACCTTTTCAAATTATATAAATAAATATTAAATTTAAATTTAAAAGCGGGCGAAGGGATATCCATTCCAGCGAGTCACAACTTCTAATTTGATGACTGATAATGTCACAAATGTAGAGTATTTGCATAGAAATTCATTCCTTAACTGATATAATAAATTGATCATTTTAGGAGTTAATTCCACAAATTTACCTCGGACAAAAACCTGATCGTCAGATGATTCCCAGAGGTTTGCATAAAACTCACGAACAAAATTAATAATTGCTACTGTGTTTAAGTAGCAAAAAGACTCTCATTGTCATGCTACAATCAATCCTTAGATATAACCTTCCGGATTGAAAAAAGTTTGTTCCTGGATCAAATTCTTCGTAGCAAGTTTTAAATTGTAATGATACTGAGCTTTGAGATTCATGAATCTATTAGAGTCAAATTTCACTCTTCCCTTCCCCTTCTTCATTTTAAGAGCCATTTAAATCTAAAAAACTAAAATATATCTAAATAAATTTATAAAATTGATACAGTTAGCTCCTAAAATTGAAATCATAGAATATAAGCTTCACACAATGGTGTTGACCTCACTTTTGTTGAGATCTTGTCATTCTTTAGATTAGCCTACGGTCTAGCCATAGAACATGCCTGGTGACTATCTTAGACGATTTGTGATGGGACCCTTACCCCATAGAAATTTAAAACACATCTTTGCTTTACTTGGAGTTTACAAATGCTTAAATTCTAACATCTAAGTAATTAGGAGGATGAGGCCAAGCATAAGGAAGCTCAAGAGGAGTTCCCTATAGGATGGCTAAGCCTTAGGACTTACCCTGGTTGGTCTAGAGCTAGTACACACAATCTTGCACATCCACTCTCACTCACCACCTCACAACCCTAAACCAAACATACCAAACTTCCTCACACTTGATCCCCTACTCTTTTAGAAACTCATGTGGGTGGTTCATTAACCCTTTGGCCCTAGGCTAGGGTTTGGGTTTGAACCAACACATGGAGGATCCAAAGTGGGATTTCTATTAGTCCATGGCTCAAATGCGTTACCATTCTCATTTAACCCGAATTCTACCAAAAATTCCAATTTGCTTAAATTACCTAATTTTCTCCAAAAATTATCCTAAAACATTCCTTACCACACAAAATACCCAAAACACCTCAAATTTACCAAAATCCCCAAAATACCCTCAAGATACCCAAAATGACCAAAATACCCCTCCAAATTCAAAAATTCCAAAAAATTTCCAAAAATTTTAAAATCATCATAAATGTCCCCAAAATCAATATAAACCACTCCACTTAACCTAATTTGACCAAATTGACCCATTTTGACCAAAAGCTCTAAATTGTCCCTTTAGGCCCAAAATGCCCAAATTAACTTCAATGTCCACCAATAGGGCTGTAAACGAGCCGAGCTCGGGTGAGCTCAGGCTTGGCTCGTGTTTGGCTCGTTCATAATTAACTCAGCTCAAAATCGGCTCGTGTTCGAAATGGCTCGTGAAAGGTGTGTTCGTGTTCGGTTCGAATTAAATATTCTTGTTCGTGTTCGGCTCGTGTTCAGCTCGAAATTGGCTCGTTAAAATTAATTGGAAAAATATATGTATAGTGCCGGATTCAAACTTGGACCAAATGAATGAAAACAAGAAGCATAACCACGCTACCAAAGAAGCAATTATGATTTAAACTTAAATATAAATTTATATAATATATTAATATATAAATAATATATATAATAAATTATTATATAAATAATTATATGATTATTTTTTTATTTCGAGCCAATTCGAGCCGAACACGAGGGAACAAACAGTTGTTCATGTTCGGCTCATTAACATTTCGAGCTTAAAAATTTGTTCGTGTTCGGCTCGTTAGGCTTAACGAACGAGCCGAACACGAGCTACTTAACGAGCCGAACACGAGCTGTTCGCGAACAACGAGCCAAATTGCCAGCCCTATCCACTAAATTGACTTTAATCCTCCCCAATTTCAATTATAAACTCAAATTCACAATGCCTAATCTCATTTCAAGCCAAACACAAGTCCAATTTGATCCAATTTCAAGCTTAATTTCAAGTCAAACCAAAAAGCCCCAATTTTGACCATATGACTTAAATCCCCCAAATTGAACCCCTTAGCCAAGTTGATTTCCCCAAATTTGAATCCTAAACTCTTCATAAAATTCCTACACACCAAATTGATCCACTAATTGACCAACATTTGGACCTAAGCCTCAACCAAACCTAACCCAAATCAAAATCTCTAATTTTACCCTAAACTAGCCACTTACCCAAATGTGACCAATTTGAACCTAAAATCCCCACCTAATTTCAAGCCAAAACACTTCATGACATCCACCTAAACTAATTTGAGCCATTAATTTAATTGTAGCCAAGCTCTAGCCTAACCCAAACCCAAGCCTAACCCAAAGTCCCCAAAATTGACCAAATGTTCAAATCCCATCAAATTGACCCTCCCCATCAATTTAAAATCACTCTAATCCTTTTCTAAACTCATTATTAAAATCATGTACACAATTTTGAATAATAAATTAGACCTAAATCAGGATTGAAGACAACCTAGCCTAACTTAAACTCAAGTGACCCAAATTGAACCTATGAACCCAAATGTAATGAAACCTAACCTAATTGACCAAACCAAGCCTCCCATAGCCAGCATTTGGACCTTAGGAGCTACCCTAGATCCACTTAGCCCAACCTACATAAGCCATGGACCAAAGGTACCCGAAATTAGGGGATATCTTCCCATTATAGCTAAACTATAAAGATCTCTTACCCAAAGCCATTAAATGGTCTTGATCAGTGTCGAGTGTGCTACCTCTAACATAAATATTCAAATGATAGTTTCAATTCAGTTTCACAATAAGATCAATTTAATAATTAGGCTGTCACTCATATATGCAAGTGTACATATCTTTCAAGTAATGCAGGGCTCTAGTGAAGTTTGGTTATCGATCCCACAAGGAAGCTAAGAACTTTATCAAAATATAGCAAAGATTTGAAATCCAATACTCAATTTACAATGCAAGTTCAAGTACTATTTAAGTTACTACTGCAAAGATAACTACGGCTAAGTTAACAACAATTTCTTTCTAAATTTCTAAACAGGATTAACTAAAACACACTAAGTTTTGTATTGAAATGTTCTAATATGGAAAAGTATCTTTCCTCTTACAATGATTCTGTGATGAGTGATTGATATAGATTGATAATAAATTTGTATTATGCCAAATAGGAGCAATTATATTCTTTACCATCGTCAAAGTATCCCATCTTCCAAGTATGAAAAGAACATTAGCAAATCCTAGGCTTGGTCACTAAATCTATAATTAGGCTGGGAGGATACTGGCTTTCACTTCAGAGCTCCAAATTCCCTTCATCTGAAGGCTAAATCTCACTTTAGTTACCAAACTTTAGGACCAAATTGGTGATTTTAGCATGTCACTCTAAAATCTCTAATTCGACGCCCATCAAACCAAATTTCCTTATTTATTTACACTAAATTCCCATGAACTATGCAGCTCATTTATGGACATTGAATGGACTCTCCACTATTACTGTAGAATACTTAGTCCTTTCAAAGTTTTCACCCTTGATTAGTTACCCACGTTTTTACCAAAGGATGCCTCAAACACCTCTTAAAAATTTTCCAAAAATTCTTTAAAATTACAAAGTAACTGTCTGGTGCTTTGTTGACCTCATTTTTTTTGGTGAGGTCTTTTCTTTCCTTTTAGTGCTTAGGATCTAGCCATAAGACTTCTCCTTGACTATCCTAGAAGACTAGAGATGGAACCCACCTTTTAGAAATTCAAACCAAATCTTGATTATCTTTAGAATCTTACATAGATGGTCATCAACCTCCAAATCACTTGGAAGGTTGGGACCAATGTGTAGGAAGACAAAGATGAATTCCTATAGAATGTTCAAGCCTTAGGACTGTCCTGGGTGGCTTGGTCTTGGTGAGGTCTGGCTTTCACACACTTCACTCCTACACTCATCCTAAACCCTGAACCATACTTACCCAATTTTGACTCCTGGTTCATTGGAGCACTCATGTGGCTAAGTCCAAACCCCTAGCCCTTGGCTACGAGGGTTAAGAACAACCTATGAGATGTTAAAAATGGACATTTATTGGTCCATGGCTCACTCTAAGCTTTTCCACCCCCCCTTCAACCATACCCAAATTCTATTTTACTAAAATTTCTTGTTTTAACATTGGGTCCTCAAGCCTACCCAAAATTATCTAAATTACCCCTACAACCACAAAACTCCCCAAAATTTCCCAAAAATTACCCAAAATTCCCAAAAAAACCTAAAAATCATTTTGAAACAATTCCAACCTTTTAAATTCACCAAAATACCCCAATACCCTCCAAATAACCTCTCAATACCCTAAATACCCTTTTAGCCCAAAAAATCCAAAAATTCCAAAAAATTCCAGTAAATCTCAAATATTCCCAATTTCATTTTGTCCAACTACACTATAAACCAATTTTGCCAAAATAACCCACGTTCATCAAAATCTCCAATTTAACCTATCTTTAACCCAAATTTGCCCGTGTCAAACCAAATCAACCCATTTGACCTCATTCTTGCCCAATTTCAATTCTAAACTCTAATTCGACATCCTCAATACCAATATAAACCAAATAGAAGGCCCAATTGATTCACATTTGAGTTCATTTGCATTTGAAACCTAAATCCCCAATTTTGCTAATTAATCCAAAAATTTCTAATTAACCTAATGTCAAATTTTTCCTTCTAATTTCAATCATAAACCTTCCATGACATTCCCATGTAGCCCATGCAACCTTCAATTGCCCCAATTTCAGCCTAAGCTTAACCTAAATCCATTTGAAAACCAAAAAAACGCCATTTTAACCTAAAGTGAATTCATGCCCTAAATCTACCAATTTGACTGGTTTAATCCTAAAATCTCTTCCCAATTGATATTGGGAACTCATCAATACATTCCCCTAGACCATTTGAAACTTTAAATTTGGTCTAAACCCCAGCTTAAACCAACTTGGGCCCAACTTGATCCAACCTTGCCCAAATTAACTAAAATCCCAAAATCCACCTAATTGACCTTTCCATTAAACTCAAAACCTTTTCATGTCTTCATGAAAGTTCTTCATAGCAATCATTTACACAATGTTTCTCAAGACACTTGGACCCAAATCAAAACAAAACTCAAGTTAGCCCAACCTAAACTCAAGTGAGCCAAATTGAACCTATGGCCTAACCAAACCATATTGAACCAAATGTGGCTAAATTAACTCTTCCACGGCCACCATTTGAACCCTAGGAACCACCCTAGATCCACCTAGCCCAAGCTAAGTGAGCCATAGACCAAGGGTCCCCCATTTTAAGGATCTCTTCCCTTAAGTGGATAAATCCTCTTTTGCCTTGCCCCAAATCCTTCCCATAATTGATTAATCACCATTAAACCTTCCCACCTGACTCACTTGACCTAGGGCCAGCTCCCCTATCCTTGTCGACCGGCCTAGTCGCCGGTCAACATCGAGAGCCACCACTAGCCTAAACTCACCCAAATCTCCCCAACTATCCACCTCAGCCAAATTAAACCTTGGAGCCTCTCTGCTCTCCACCTAAGCAAATGAATCGACCCCTCAATTGAACCCAAGATTAACTGAATGGCCCTGGCCATTTAAACACCTCTCCTCGGCCATAAGAAGGGTGTTGAAACTTTTCTCAACAGAACCCCCCCCCCCCAAATCATCCCTAGAGCTTCTCCCAGTTTAGAGAAGAAGAACCCCACTACTTTCCTGCCTCAATCCCCACTGGTTGAGCTCAATTTCAGAGCTCAATCTCAGGCCAGAAACAGGACAACCCTTGAAACTCCATAGAAACCCAATTAACTCTTCCCACACCTTCACCAAAGGTAGAGAAGAAGTTCCCCAGGAAAGCCCCCCTCACAAGACCAGCCATTTGCTCTTTCGGCCAAGGTTTGAAATCAGACTTGGACAAAGTCATTCCTAGGCATTTCACCAGGACCAAAGGCTTCATCTGTAGGCTCCTCTAGCTCCAACGAACATGCCGAGCACATTCAATCAAAGCTTCACCTGTCGAACCAAGGTATGGAAACTCCTCTTTCTCTCGAGCTTCCAGCGATTCTCCATTTTGTTAAACTTGATTTTAATGTGTATTAGCCGTATGGATTTGTAGCCATTGTTTAGACGAGCATGTAGGAAGAAACCCCATTCGATTTAGTTGAGAAATGAGTGAGATCTTAGGGCTAGAAGGTGGACGGTTCTCGGCTCACACCAGTTGGGACGATGAACGGATGTCGTCGGATTGCGCGTATATAGGATGGATGGCCAGGATCAAGCCGGACGGAAGAAAAAACGTGAACCGCGGGCCGCGTGGCTGTCGAGTCAGATGGCGGCGCCGAATCAGGAAGAGAGGCGTGGAGCTTTGACCCGCCGTAGGTTGAGGTAGCGCTGACTAGTTTAAGTAGATAAATAGGGTATTTCTTATTTATTTAAATGCCTAGAATTTCAAAAATGCATATCTTTGTGTAGAAAAATCACAAAAATAAACTAAAAATACCCTCTTCGTCAGTGAACAGAGGAGAATAATGTGGAAAAAGAATTAATATATTTTGTTAAGTATTTTTTTATTAATTTAATGCTGTGAGTATTTTAATTCTCCATTCACACATACAATTCACCATGGCATGAGACCATAGGGCTTTTGTAGCCTCTGCTCTTGGGAACATTCCCTGAATTTTCCAAGGCTAGAGGCCATCCCTATAACAAGTTATCCATTTTTCAAATTTTTATGCTTGTTTTGGTACTTTAATTCCAGTAATTAGCACACTATTTGGAAAATTCTAGAAAAATTAGGATAGGTTCCCTATGACCAAAGGAACTTGGGATAATTATCTCATGGCTTAAAACATTATAAACAATCCCAATAGTTCACTTAACCTAAAATCAACCTTGAATTAATTAGGGCAAATTAAAAAAAAAATGACTTGAAATCTTTAGGGTCAGAGGAAGTCCCATAAGAAATTTCGAATCAATTGGAAATGTTTTAACCTACTAAATGAGTTTTATAAGTAACATGGTCATTTTTAAACTTTAAAAATTCATAAAACCCAAAATACATTTCAAAAATTTACCAAATTCATTTTGAGGTTTCTCTGGTATCAGAGAAGTTTAAGAAAATTAAAATGGGATTTTTCTAAAATTTTTCATTTTTAACATATTTTTGAATATTATAATAATTAACAAATAATAAAAATAAAAAATAATAATAAAATTCACAAAAATGTCATATTTTACTTCCTAATCACTTAGGAACCAACCGAATATTTTTCCTAAGCCCCTCAGAAAAGTTATTGAATTTTAAAGGCATAATGTAATTTTTAAGATTAAAAATGGATTTTTCAACCATTCCCACTAAAATAATTCTGAAAATTCAAAGAAAAATCAGAAAAATATAAAATTTATTTTTCTGATTTCCTTGAGGTCAGAAAGATTTAAGAAAAATATAAAACTTAATTTTTAACTTTAATTTTGTTTTATAGTTAATTAATGCCCCAAAATTTAAAATAATTATAATAAATAAAATATAATTTAAAAATCACCAAAATTGGTCCAAGTGGTCCTCCGATCAGTAGAAACCTCCCATAATTTTTCTAAGGATAACAACTTTGTCTTGGTCATGTAGTTGAATTTTCATTGAAAATCCTTATTTTTCATTAAAATAATTATATAAATTAAATTAAAAATAGAAAAATCACATTTTTCTCCTCTAATGTCTTAATTGACATATGAGTGAAGTGACATAAAAGTTTCAAGTTCATTTAAGCTCAATTTAATGAATTATGAGATGAATATGCCTAAGAGGGCATAAAGGTAATTAAGGAATTTTGACCCTAATTAATATTTTAGGCTTAATCAAAGGGAGGGATGAATATTTGATCCTAAATTTTCTCTTAGATGATTTAAACTTAGGGAATTAAGAAGTAGAAACACATTGATCACCTACAACATAAAAATTGAAATCTTAATTAATTAAGCCATTTAAATTTTGGAGGAATAATTAAATTTTGGACTATTAAAATTGGGGATAGGACTTAAGAAGATATCAATTCTTTAATTTAAAGTCCCTAATTAGATTAATTCAGCTTTTAATTAATTCTAATAATGATGATTAAAATTAATTAAAGAGAAAGCAATCCTTAGTTAAATTAAAGTTTAAAACATTAACTTATTTAAACTAAAATGAACCCATAACATTAAAGTTAATTTGAAATCATTTAAAACTTAACCTAAAGCAAATTTGAAAGGTTAAAAATTAATCCAAAAATAATTTACAATTAAGATGTAATAATCAAATTAATTTTAAAAAAATTTAAAAAAAAATTTGAATTATCAGAACTTAATGGAATTAAAGGGTTTAAACGCCTCTTTAACTTAAACAATTTTAAAACTCTTAAAAATCAATTTGAAATTTTATAACTAAACTAAACTGTCTTGAAACAACAATTCAATCTTAGTGGTTAAATCCCTTAACAAAGTGATTTTCCCCTAAAGGCTTTCATTATCATAACTCTCAAATGAAGCATCAAGTGAAATGTCACTTCACTCATCGGATAATCAAATGTCTAAGTTCACTGAGCAAGAACTTAACTAAATTCTTGGATGATCAATTCACCTGTACAATGAAATTCATTTGGACTCGAAATAATCCCAGAACCATTGAAAAGATGTTTAGGACTCGTCCTAAGCACTTTCCCAAAATGATGGGATGTTTTAGAAGAAAGTTTGAACTTAATTGCTCTTTGGTGAAGAAAATCATCCTTAATAAAACAAGAGAACCTAGACGTCATAGGAATTGACTAGCAATAGGATTAGGATTTTGGTAGACAACCAGAACCTTCTCTTAGCTTTATCTAGGTGTTTCTTGCAAATATTTAAAATGCCCTGACATGTGTTTTAAGTGCAGCCTGGAATGATGAGAATGCCCACCAGGTACGCATTTAAGTTTATTGCAATTTATATTCTACAATTTATTAAATGTCTTATTTTCCTGTACTTATAAATGCATGAAAATGATCGAACCCAACATGTTTAAACAACTCAAAATTTAATCACCAACAAAATAAAATTGCAATTACAACTAAAATTAAAACGTCTCGTTGGATGATCGAGAATCCCTCGGATGATGTAACCCACATGTTGCTAACGAGATTTCCCACGGTCTAAATAAAAGTGTGGAATCATCTGTTGTACTCTCGACATTTTTAATGGAAGCAACTATGTCGTGTTTTGCCTTCAGTTTTGTGCAATTGACTGCAAACGCCACTAAATCTGAGTTTGACTCGATTTAAAGAAAGTTGAACGAAGAATGATTTGAATGAAATGATAACAAAAAAAAAAAAATCAAACTCAAAATCCAAATAAAACACAAAAGAAAACTCAAAACAAATCAATCCAAAATCTCGAATTACAAAAAAAAGAAATGAATAAAAAATCTAAATCAAAATGAAAATTCAAACTTGAAAATCAAAACAAAATCAAATCACTAAAAAACAACGAATAAATGAAAACGAATTCTTGAATCTGAAATCCCCAGCCTCAGGTTTTTCTCAAAATCTTTTCTACTCCCCGCGATCCCTTTCCTCCTTTGAGAAGGTCGACTGAGTCTACAGACACAAAACCACGAAATTTTTTATTTGGTTCTGATGGCATGGATTCATATCCTTCGCCCTACAATCAAACTTTGATCAATTCCCCCGGGATGTGAAACACTTTCATGTCTCATTCCAATCTTATACTACACCTAAAATTCTCCGCAAAATCTTCAAAACCTAAATCAACTACTAACTTTTGGGATTGGTACCAAAATTCCAGTTCGCATCCTTCTGAGGCTGGTACACAAATTCTAGTTCTCATTTCGAGATCGATACTCAAATTTCAATTCTCTTGTCTAAATTTCTGCCAATCCCTCATCCTTCCAAGAAACTTTTCCACATTCTAATCCTCTGACTTGGGTATAAGACCGACAAGGCATCCTAACCTCGGTGACCGCCAATCCCACATTCTATCCAAGAAACTTTTCCACATTCTAATCCTCCGACTTGGGTATAAGACCGACAAGGCATCCTAACCTCAGTGACCGCCAATCCCGCATGCTTCCGAGAAAATTTTCCGCATTCTAATCCTCCGACTTGGGTATAAGACAGACAAGGCATCCTAACCTTGGTGACCGCCAATCCCGTATCCTTCCGAGAAACTTTTCCGCATTCTAATCCTCCGACTTGGGTATAAGATCGGCTAAGCATCCTAACCTCGGTGACCGCCAATCCCGCATCCTTCCGAGAAACTTTTTCACATTCTAATCCTGCGACTTGGGTATAAGACCAACAAGGCATCCTAACCTCGATGACCACCAATCCCACATCCTTTCGAGAAACTTTTCTGCATTCTAATCCTCCGACTTGGGTATAAGACCGACAAGGCATTCTAACCTCGGTGACCGCCAACCTCGTACTCTATCCGAGAACCTTTTACGCACTCTTGAAATCTTGGTATCAATAACCAAACTCTGATTCCCATCTCTTTCGAGACTGGTACCTAAATTCCAGTTCTCTCTTTTCGAGGTCGGTACCTAAATTCTGACTCGCTGTCCGAGATTGATACCTAAATTTCAACTCTCTTTCGAGACTGGTACCTAACTTCCAGTTCTCATTTCGATATCAGTATGTAAATTATGATTCTCATCCTTTCTATCGGTACCTAAATTTCGATTCTCACCTCGAGGCTGATACCTAAATTCCCGTTCGCTTTGCAATCCCAAGGTTGGAACATAGGCTCCAATTCTCATTTCCATGAAATCAATCTTGAAATCAACCTTGAATCCAACTTCAATCAAAATCAAAACTCTGATTAAATCAAAATTCAAACTCAAAATTAAAACTTGAAATAAAAAATTCAAATGAATCTAAAATCTGGTCTCTCCAGATCTTGTGATTTGGAATTCACCTCCTTTTCCCCAGCGAGAGTTCTGGAATCTTCAGTCTTGGAGATTTACCCAATACTCCTTAGCGGAAACTTTCTACACTTTGTTCCAAGTGTAACACTTAGACGTCTGTGTTGGTATTGTTGATCTCTTCGGTCAACGCCAATACGAGCGGTGTGCTTGGTTAGCACACCACACCTATTGGGGGTCCATTTGTTGACCTCATTTTTTTGTGAGGTCTTTTCTTTCCTTTTAGTGCTTAGGATCAAGCCATAAGACTTCTCCTTAACTATCCTAGAAGACTAGAGATGGAACCCACCTTTTAGAAATTCAAACCAAATCTTGATTCTCTTTAGAATCTTACATAGATGGTCATCAACCTCCAAATCACTTGGAAGGTTGGGACCAATGTGTAGGAAGACAAAGATGAATTCCTATAGGATGTTCAAGCCTTAGGACTGCCCTGGGTGGCCTGGTCTTGGTGAGGTCTGGCTTGCACGCATTGCACTCCTACCCTTATTCTAAACCCTGAACCATCCTTACCCAATCTTGACTCCTGGTTCATTGGAGCACTCATGTGGCTAAGTCCAACCCCAAGCCCTTGGCTAAGAGGGTTAAGAACAACCTATAAGAATTTCAAAATAGACATTTATTCGTCCATGGCTCACTCTAAGCTTTTCCACCCCCCTTCAACCATACCCAAATTCCATTTTACTAAAATTTCTGGTTTTGATATTGGGTCCTCAAGCCTAACCAAAATTACCTAAATTACCCCTACGGCCACAAAACTCCCCAAAATTTCCCAAAAATTACCCAAAATTCCAAAAAATCCTAAAAATCATTTTGAAATAATTCCCACCTTTTAAATCCACCAAAATACCCCAATACCCTCCAAATAACCTCTCAATACCCTAAATACCCTTTTAGCCTAAAAAATCCAAAAATTCCCAAAATTCCCAGAAAATTCAAAAAAATCCCAAATATTCCCAATTTTATTTTGTCCAACTACACCATAAACCAATTTTTCCAAAATAACCCACTTTTATCAAAATCCCTAATTTGACCTATCCTTAACACAAATGAACCCAATGTCAAACCAAATCAATCCATTTGACCTCAATCTAGCCCAATTTCAATTCTAAAATCTAATTCAATATCCCCAATACCAATCTAAATCAAATCTAAGGCCAAATTGATTCACATTTGAGTTCAATTTCATTTGAAACCTAAATCCCCAATTTTGCCTAACTAATCCAAAAATTCCCAATTAACCTAATGTCAACTTTTTCCTTCCAATTTCAATCATAAACCTTCCATGACATTCCCACGAAGCCTATGAAACCTTCAATTGCCCCAATTTGAGCCTAAGCTTAACCTAAATCCATTTGAAAACCAAAAAACCCAATTTTAACCTAAAGTGAATTCATGCCCTAAATATACCAAATTGACTGGCCTAATCCTAAAATCTCTTCCCAATTGATATTGGGAACTCTTCAATACATTCCCCTAGACTATTTGAAACTTTCAATTGGGTCTAAACCCCACCTTAAACCAACATGGGCCCAACTTGATCCAACCTTGCCCAAATTAACCAAAATCCCAAAATCCACCTAATTGACCTTTCAATTGAACACAAAACCTTTCCATGTCTTCATGAAATTTCTTCATAGTAATCATTTACAAATTGTTGCTCAAGACACTTGGACCCAAATCAAAACCAAACTCAAGTTAGCCCAACCTAAACCCAAGTGAGTCACATTGAACCTATGGCCTAACCAAACTAAATTGAACCAAATGTGGTTAAATTAACTCTTCCACATCCACCATTTGAACCCTAGGAACCACCCTAGTTCCACCTAGCCCAAGCTATGTGAGCCATGGACTAAGGGTCCCCCATTTTAAGGGATCTCTTCCCTTAAGTGGATAAATCCTCTTTTGCCTTGCCCCAAATCCTTTTGATAACTGATTAATCACCATTAAACCTTCCCACCTGACTCACTTGACCTGGGGCCAGCTCCCTGTCCTTACCGGCTGGCCTAGTCGCCAGAGGGGATCAAAACTGAGAGCCACCACTAGCATAAACTCACCCAAATCTCCCCAACTATCCACCTCAGCCAAATTAAACCTTGGAGCCTCTCTGCCCTCCACCTAAGCAACTGAATCCACCCCTCAATTGAACCCAAGCTCAGCCCAATGGCCCTGGACATTTAAACACCTCTCCTCGGCCATAAGAAGGGTGTTGAAACTTTTCTCAATAGAACCCCCCAAATCATCCCCAGAGCTTCTCCCAGTTTAGAGAAGAAGAACTCCACTGCTTTCCTGCCTCAATCTCCACTGGTTGAGCTCAATTTCAGAGCTAAATCTCAGGCCAGAAATGGGACAACCCTTGAAACTCCATAGAAACCCAATTAACTCTTCCTACACCTTCACCAGAGGTAGAGAAGAAATTCCCTAGTAAAAGCCACCTCACCAGACCAGCTATTTGCTCTATCGGCCAAGATTTAAAATCGGACTTGGACAAAGTAATACCTAGGCATTTCACCAAGACCAAAGGCTTCATCCGTAGGCTCCTTCATCTCCAACGAACTTCCCGAGCAGTTTCAATCGAGGCTTTACCTCTTGAACCATGGTATGGAAACTCCTCTTTCTCCCGAGCTTCCACCGATTCTCCATTTTTTTTCACTTGACTTCAATGCGTATTAGTTGTATGGATTTATATCCCTTGTTTAGACGAGCATGTAGGAAGAAACCCAGTGCGATTTGGTTGAGAAATGAGTCAGATCTTAGGGCTAGAAGGTGGACGGTTATCGGCTCACACCAGTTGGGACGATGAACGGATGCCGTCGGATCGCGCGTGTATCGAATGGATGGCCAGGATCAAGCCGGACGGAAGGATGAAACATGAACCGCGGGCCGCGTGGCTGCCGAGTCAGATTGCGGCACCGAATCAGGAGGAGACGCGTGGAGCTTCGACCCGCCTTAGGTTGAGGTGGAGCTGACTGGTTTAAGTAGATAAATAGGGTATTTCTTATTTATTTAAATGCCCAGAATATCAAAAATGCATATCTTTGTGTAAAAAAATCACAAAAATAAACTACAAATACCCTCTTGCTCAGTGAATAGAGGAGAATAATGTGGAAAAATAATTGATATATTTTGTTAAGTATTTTATTTTTAATTAATTTAATGCTGATTTGAGTATTTTAATTCTCCATTCACACATACAATTCACCATGGCATGAGACCATAAGGATTTTGTAGCATATGTTATTGGGAACATTCCCTGAATTTTCCAAGCTTAGATTCCCTCCCTATGAACAAGTTATTTATTTTTCAAATTTTTATGCTTGTTTTGGTACTTTAATTCTAGTAATTATCATACTGTTTGAAAAATTATAGAAAAATTAGGATATGTTTCCTATGACCAGAGGAACTAGGAATAATTATTTCTTGGCTTAAAACAATATAAATAATCCTAATTGTTCACTTAACCTAAAATCAACCTTAAATTAATTAGGGCAAATCAAAAACAAAAATTACTTGAAATCTTTTCTCCACTGATCTTTAGGGTTAGAGGAAGCCTCGTAAGAAATTTGGAATCAATTGAAAATGTTTTCACCTACTAAATGAATTTTCTAAGTAACATGGTCATTTTTAAACTTTAAAAATTCATAAAACCCAAAATACATTTTAAAAATTCACCAAATTCATTTTGAGACTTCTCTGGTATCAGAGAAGTTTAAGAAAATTAAAATTGGATTTTTCTAAATTTTTCATTTTTAACCTATTTTTGAATATTTTAATAATTAAAAAATAATAAAAATCACAAAAATAATAAAATTCACAAAAATGTCATATTTTGCTTCCTTATCACTTAGGAACCAACCAAATATTTTTCCTATGTCCTTGGGAAAAGATATTGAATTTTAAAGGCATAATGTGATTTTTAATATTAAAAATGGATTTTTCAACCTTTCCCACTAAGATAATTCTAAAAATTCAAAGAAAAATTAGAAAAATATAAATCTATTTCTTTGAGTTCATTGAGGTCAGAGAGATTTAAGAAAAATATAAAACTTAATTTTTCAACTTTAATTTTATTTTATAGTTAATTAATGCCCCAAAATTTAAAATAATTATAATAAATAAAATATAATTCATAAAGTCACCAAAATTGGTCCAAATGGTCCTCTAGTCTGTAGGAACCTCTCATAATTTTCTTAAGGATAGAAACTTTTTCTTGCTCATGTTGTTGAATTTTCATTGAAAATCCTTATATTTCATTAAAATAATTATATAAATTAAATTAAAAGATAAAAAAATCACATTTTCTCCTCTAATGTCTTAATTGACATATGAGTGAAGTGACATCAAAATTTCAAGTTCATTTGAGCTCAATTTAATGAGTTATGAGATGAATATGCCTTAGAGGGCATAAAGGTAATTAAGGAATTTTAACCCTAATTAATATTTTAGGCTTAATCAAAGGGAGGGATGAACATTTGATCCTAAATTTTCTCTTAGATGATTGAAACTTAGGGAATTAAGAGGTAGAAACCCATTGATCACCTACAACATAAAAAATGAAACCTTAATTAATTAAGCCATTTAAAGTTTGGAGGAATAATTAAATTTTGGATTATTAAAATTGGGGATATAACTTAAGAAGATATCAATTCTTTAATTTAAAGTTCCTAATTGGATTAAGCTTCTAGTTAATTCTAATAATGATGACTGAAATTAATTAAAGAGAAAGCAATCCTTACTTAAATAAAAGTTTAAAACAGTAACTTATTTAAACTAAAATGAACCTAAAACATTAAAGTTAATTTGAAATCACTTAAAACTTAACCTAAAGCAAATTTGAAATGTTAAAAACTAATCTCAAAATAATTTACAATTAAGTTGTAATAATCAAATTAATTTAAAAAATATTTAAAACAAATTTGAATTATCAGAACTTAATGGAATTAAAGGGTTTAAACGCCTCTTTAACTTAAACAATTTTAAAACTTTTAAAAATCAATTTGAAATTTTATAACTAAACTAAACTGTCTTGAAACAACATTTCAATCTTAGTGGTTAAATCCCTTAACAAAGTGATTTGCCTTTAAAGGCTTTCATTATCATAACTCTCAAATGAAGCATCAAGTGAAATGTCACTTCACTCATCGGATAATCAAATGTCCAAGTTCACTGAGCAACAACTTACTAAATTCTTGGATGATCAATTCACCTGTACAATGAAATTCATTTGGACTCAAAATAATACCAGAACCATTGAAAAGATGTTAAAGACTCGTCCTAAGCACGTTCCCAATATAATGGGATGTTTTAGAAGAACAATTGAACTTAATTGTTCTTTGGTGAAGAAAATCATCCTTAATAAAACACGAGACCCTAGACGTCATAAGAATTGACTACCAATAAGAATAAGATTTTGGTAGACAACCAGAACCTTCCCTTAGCTTTATCTAGGTGTTTCTTGCAAATATTTAAAATGCCCTGACATGTGTTTTAAGTGCAGCCTGGAATGACGAGAATGCCCACCAGGTACGCATTTAAGTTTATTGCAATTTATATTCTACAATTTATTAAATGTCTTATTTTCCTGTACTTATAAATGCATGAAAATGATCGAACCCAACATGTTTAAACAACTCAAAATTTAATCACCAACAAAATAAAATTGCAATTACAACTAAAATTAAAACGTCTCGTTGGATGATCAGAAATCCCTCGGATGATGTAACCCACATGTTGCTAACGAGATTTCCCACGGTCTAAATAAAAGTGTGGAACTCGCTCAATTGAGTTTAGCAAACTCTTTTGTACTAAGTGAATCTGATGAAAATAGCGGTGCTGGGATGACGGAACCGTAGGATCTTAATCGGTTCTGCTTAATCAACTTTAAGATTTGTTTAATTAAAACATTAAGCCATCTCAATCTTCAACTTTTCTAAACCAAAACACTTCTCTCTTCTCTTGATTGCTACCTTCTAAAACAAAACCTCTGCAATAACAAAGAGCTTGCAGCACAGTGGGCAGCACGACCATCTTCATCAGCAAAACCCTTTTTTTTAATTAAATAACCAAGCCATAGGATTTCGAGGTAGTTTTCCTAGTGCAACATAAATCCTAAACTTTTCGTTAGGCATTTGCATAATCATATTATGCAAATTAAGCCCTAACCGGTCTTAGAACTTCGAGGTAGTCGTTTGGTACGACATAAACCCTCACATCTTCGAGGCTATTTATATGATTGTGTCATACAAATATAAGTCCTAATTAACTAAAATTGGCAGGATTGAAACATTAAATAATACTTATAAATTGAAGCTAAACAATAGGATAGTCGGGAAGTCACCGAAGTTCACTTCGCGTCTGTGACATCCCCTGCTTTTCTTCTATTGGATTCCCAAAATAAACTCTTCCAAATTTGAGCTAATCCCTTTTGAAATCTCCAAAGTCAAATTCTTTGAAAACCTTAAACTTTAAAATTCTTGAGAGCAAAACCACTGATCATTATCGAGAGTTTTCTTAAATGATTCTCGTCATTTAAGATGTAATTAACTATAGGGGCTTGCCCTTATAGAGAACTTTAAGAACCTAGGCAATATAAACCCTGCTTAATTCCTTTATATTAAGCAAGGGAGCTTGTCGGCTTATAAAATTGGTTCACAGACCAAACGGTTGTCACAAATCTTCTAGTTTATTTAATCGAGCCCCATCATCAAGCAGTGTGTCTATTCTTCGGGATTGATACACGGTTTGTGATGCGGTGCTCGTTTATATAAACTATTTGAGATGTGAGATCGGTTTGATTTCATATCTTAAAATTTTCAAACTTAAAATTATTTCCAAAAAATCAAATGTTACTTTTCAAATTAAATTATATATATATATATCTAAATTAAACTTAAAATTTAAAAAAAAAGTTCACCGACAATTTTTGTAGGTGACTCCCTTTTCAAAACACTCAACCTAAAAATATGCTAACATGCTTAAGCGCAGAGTTTCTGGCGCTTAGGCGTGGCTCTCATTGTCTACTGGCGCTTAGGCACTAGATCTGGGCGCTTATGCGCCCTAATTCATTTTAATGCCTTCTTAATTTTTCTCCGAATTTGATCCTTTTTCAATCCTTTTGACATATTTGGTCCATTAAGTGTACCTGAAAGAAAAACACACAAACACCTTCTATTAAAGTGCAATATCATTAAAAATAGGTTTAAAAATGTGCATTAAAATATATATATCAAATTCCCCCAAACATGAAATGTTACTTCTCCTCAAGTAACACTATAATCTTTCAAAACCAACATAAGTAAATAACGTGAATGAGTTTCATTAGGAGATTCTAAAATTTTGTTATATAATTGTGGTATTCCAATTTAGAAAAAACTTTAGTAAATGAGACGAATTTAAAGTTTATAAATTTTCTAAATTTAAAAAGTATGAAAATATGAGCTCCTATCTAATTCAGATATACTTGTAATTTTTCCAAATATAGAGTTTAGGCATTTTATCTTCTCTACTTAAAAATTTTGATTAAAAAAATTATTCTCACTATATTATATCCTTAAGCTTAGGAGTTTCTCAAATCTTATGCAAATAAATAGATTTGAAGTGGAAACAACTTTTGATTAGGCACTAATCCTCAAGCTTCTACTCCCATATTATACTTTACTTTTTTCTTTTTTTCCTTTTCTTTTTCTTCTCTTTTTTTGGGCAAGGATTACTATATCTGGATAGAACTTTAATGGTTTTGAATTCCACTCTTCATTTCCTAAAGCAAAGGTCTGATATATCCTTTACTTAAAAGCATAATAATAGTTCTGAAAACTACTTTTAATAAAAAAAGTTTAAGTATTGAAAATAAAAGTCTAATATTTCTATATTTTTCAAAAATACAATATCTCTTACTAAGGATAATTTCATCATATTTATCATCTCTTTACTAAAAAAAATTTTAAATTGAAAATTTTATTCATCACTATAAAGTTTTAACTAAATTTTCTTACACATTTTTTATATTCAAAACTTTATTACCCTAATATAACTCCATACACATAATCATTTTTCAAATCAAATTTATTTGTAGCATATTTTAGAACAAATAAACATTATGTTTTGAAAATTGATTTTTCACCTCCCCCCCCCCCCCAAACCTATATTTTTATAGAAATTAAATATTTTAGCATTATATATAAAAAGGCAGGAAGGAAAAGTTAACACTTATTTATATAACAGGAATTTTCATATCCTAATTATGCAGGTACAAAAATTTAAAAATAGGGGAAAAAATGATCACAGTTCATTTTGATTTTAATATTTAAGAGATTAAAATAACTTTACTGTAGTGGAGGTTAAAGTAAAAGCAAATAAAACAAACTAACATAACATCACAGCCACAACAGAAAATTCATGGCAAGAATTGTAATTTAAACATTAAATTTTAAATGAAGGTTATCTCTATTTAAACTTCCTAAAGTAGCAGGAATAAGTTCAACAAAAACCAATAAAAAATATTTAAAATAAAAGAGTTCAAATAAATACTACCACATCATCATCACAGAAATACACATTACAACAAACAATAACAATAATGTTTACTACCATCACAAATAACAACACATAAAATAGTCCCAACTTTAATACAAATAACATAAAAAGTTAAAATAAAACTCAACATAACTTAATCCTTACTCATCCTTATCTCCACCATCATCTTCTTCATCGTCATCATCCTTCTAAAAACTAGCAAAATCAAACTGAGTATACCTTGAATAAGGTGGAAATACCACACTCTGACCTCCTCCAATAAGTCTCTCTAAAGAAGTGTTGTATTTATCATCATAATCACTATGCCTTCCTAAATATGAATCAATATAATCAACATAGTTTTCAAGATTTGATAGTTTTTCCATAGCATAATCTATGTTTCCATCATAATCTGCAACATTTTAGATTGTGAATCAGTACTAGATCTACCACGAGATGTAGAAGCTCTAGATGAAGAAGCATGTGATGTAGAAGCACCATAACTTCTAGAAAATCCTCCTTTCCAACCAAAAATTGAATGTTCAGAGTAATTCTTCATGTTCACACTTGTAATGGGCTTCAGAGGTTGAAGAATCTCCTCCCAACTATCATATTTAATACTAGCTTGCTTACATAACGAAAAGATTAATGAAGGGAATCTCAAACCTGCAGTAGCACCGGCTCTGGCATAACTGGTAATAATCTGATATATGAGAGATCCAATATTAATTGGCTTACAGTGCTGAATGCAGTAGTTCAGTGCAGCACTCTCTGGTCACTTCACTAAGATAATTCATTGGGAGTAAACGAGCAGAAATAAAATAATACCATGCCTTCGCTGTGGCATCCATCTTCGATGTAGAGAAATTTACTCTTTTACCACTAGTGATTTTCCAAAAACCTCTTCCAATAGTTAATGAAGATATAATCTCATCTAGCTCCTCCCCTGTAGGATTGTAATTGGAATAAAACAACAAAGTATCCATAGGTAGTTTGTAAAATGAATTGATTACCTTAGGTGTAAATGTTACTGTCTTTCCTCTCACCATCACTAGATCATCTTCAGATTCATGGAGATTTACATAAAACTCCTGAACTATAGAGATCAACGCAACAATAGAGAAAAAATAGAATCGATACCACTGTAGGCAAACAATAAGATCTTCTACTTCTCCACCCATATTTTTAAAACATCGTTCAGGGATTTAACTTCCTCGATTGAAGTGCTTCGGCATAACGATCCTGAGCCTTAAAAATTACAAATTTGTTCGAATCAAATGTACATTTCCTCTTGCTTCCTTCATTTTTGGTGTCATTTTAAAATTTGCAAATAAATTCACAATAAATTCAAAAATCAACTTAAACTCACTACATCTAACTTCTAAAAGCTTAAACTTACTCTTCCATGTAAAGTCCACCAATTTAAATCAAATTTACACTTTGTCCTTTCAAATTGAATGTTTCACAAAGAGTTTTAACAATTAAATTGGCCAGATTGAAAAGTAAATGAAGTTCAAAGTGAAAAACCATCACATTTTCTTAACATTTTTATCGCACATCAATTCTAAATCAACACTTAACGACATCACATTGCAACAAGAACGACAAAGAATTCTACTCAAAATTCTTGAGGAAGATATAACAAAACATGGATTATATATACAAAAGCAAAGTCATACAAACCACAAAAGTAAATACAACTTATCTCAATTTCTTCCCCAAGAAAATCCCTTGAAGTTCCGTTGAATCCTTTTCCACATTCAGTAACCAAGCATAAGATTAGTCAATGTTCTTTATGTCTAGACCAAAGGGTAAAGAATTTGTATGCTCCTATTTGACACAACACAGTTTTAAACTAATTTTAATTATCTATTCACTTAAATTTTTTAACAAGGAGAAGGATGCTTGCTTATCTATTGAATCTCACTTTATTAGTAGAAGTAGTTAATTGTTAGTAGAATTAGTTTATTAAAATTTCATCTTATTTACGATTGCATATTAATGACGGATAGGCAATTCGATTTACAAGGTTGTGATTCTGAATTGGTTTTTATAATCCTAGTCCGTAGCCTCTGAAATATTCCTGTGGGATCGATATCCAGGACTCAATTAGAGCCCTGTATTACTTGAGTGATACGTATACTTGCATTGATAAAAGTAACTCTACGATTATTGAATATCTTTATACACTTTTATATCAAGTTATAGCCATTTTTATTGGATCAATAGATTTTTCCAGAATTCTTTTGATTTCTTGATTGGAAACTTCAGCCAAGCTACTTGCTGAGGATGATAAGTATTAGAAATTTGATGATAGATTTGATATTTCATCAATAATTTCTCTATTAACACATTTTTAAATGACTTCTCCATCAGTTATGATAACTATTGGCATTCCAAATCTGCAAAATATATTCATTATTAAGAACTTTGTAACACTTTGAGCATCACATCGAGATAAAGCAACAACTTCTATCCATCTAGACACATACTCTACTGCTAACAGTATGTATAAATATTCGAAAGATAGTTTAAATGGTCCCATGAAATCGAATCCCTAAACATCAAATATTTCAACTTACAAAATATAATCAAGAGTCATCTCATTTCATCTGGAAATATTTCCTACACGTTGACACCGATCGCAATTTTTTATATAAGCATTTACACCTCTAAAGATAGTAGACTAATAAAATCCATATTGCAAGAATTTATATGTTATTTTATCAACACCAAAATGTCCCCCAAAATCAGAATTAGGACATTTTTGGATAATTTCAAAAGTTTCTTCTAAATGCACACATCTTTTAATAATTAAATCCTTTCCCCGTTTCTACAAAATTGGGTCGTCCCAAAAATAAGTCTTAGCTCAGATAAAAATTTCCTCTTTTGTTGAAGTTTCAGATCATAAGGTAAAACGTTACTAACAATAAAGTTCACAACGTGTGCATACTATGGAACATGCCATTAATTTATGTTGAACCATTTTTCATCTAGAAAATGTTCATAAATTTCTTCTTCAAGGCAAATTATTTTCTCAGAATTAAGCCTGGACAGATGATCAACAATTTAATTATCAGCTCTTTTTCTATCTACTATTTCAAAATCAAATTCTTGCAAAAGAAGAACCGATCTTATTAGTCTAGGTTTTGCATCATTCTTTTACATTAAATACTTTATAACAAAACGATCAGTATGCACCACACATTTAGTTCCAATTAAAAATGATCTAAACTTTTCAAAGGCAAATACTATTGCTAATAACCTTTTTTCAGTTGTGGTATAATTAAGTTAAGCTTCATTAAGATTTTTACTAGCATAGTAAAAGACTTTGAAAATTTTATCATATTTTTCTCTCAAAACAGCTCCAATAGCATAATCACTTGCATCACATATTAATTCAAATGGTTTTTTCCAATCTAGTGAAAAAATAACTGGTGCAGTGATTAATTTTTCTTTTACAAGTTCAAAAGCTTTTTGGCAATATTTATTAAAATTGAAAATCACGTCTTTCTCGAGCAAATGGCATAGTGGCTTAGAAATTTTTAAAAAATCTTTAATATAATGCTTGTAGAATCCAGCATATCCTAAAAAACTCCTCATTTCCCTCACATTAGTTGGATGAGGTAAATTAGTGATCACTTGAATTTTTACAGGATCTACTTCCATAATTTTCTCAGAAATGTGGTGTCCTAAAACAATTCCTCCTGCTACCATAAACTGGCATTTTTCTCAGTTAGGAACTAAGTTTGTTTCTTCACAGCGTTTAAGAACTCATGATAAATGCTCTAAACATGATTCAAATGATGTTCCAAACATCAAAAAATTGTCCATAAAAACTTTAATTCCTTTTTTTATTAAATTACAAAAATAGACATCATACATATTTGAAATGTAGCAGGGGCATTACATAAAACAAAGACTTGGGAGGGACCATTTGTAGTGGAGAAGGTTTACTTCGGCGGGTCGTACCAGCTAGTAGATTCTCAAGGAGATAGACCCATGTTGCCGCTATATGGATGTAACCTGAGGAAGTACTATGCAACATAAAGAAATTCTAAATGAGGACGATTATATTTATATAGCCATGTAGCCAGTGTCTGTGACTATGTCTAAATTTTGTAATAAAATAAAGTTAAATGAAATAAAATAAATTTTCTCACAAGATAAAAAATGCTTCTTAAATTTTTAATTTTAAGTCTTATAAAATCGTATTAAATAAGATAGTGAAATCAATATAATTACAAAAATCACTCAATAAATAAAAAAATAATAAATAATAAATAATAATAAGTTTGTTCTTGTTGTTGTTCGTGCAAAATACCAACTACTGACATTTCCCCTATTTTCTTATGTAGGAAATGTCAACCCGTAGGTTGGTATTTGCTTCAAAAGACGGCTTGGACCTTGTGCTCCGAGGACATTGCAAATATGAGAACAAAGATGAGAGTTGGTTGTACGGAGGTCGAATATACATCAGGACACGGAGAAACTGGAGGTTTTGTAGACTCACACCTTCCCTCTAGTAGACATAGTCAGATTTCATCTATGATCACTACTCCAGAAGGTGGTCTTATCACCGCTATAGGTGAAAGGGTTCTGGATGCACCATTGGCATGTACAAAAAGAAGAAATGCAAATTGCCGCAAGCGTTGCCTCTTGGACAGGATGGAGAGGAGACAGGTCTGGATGTTAGCCACTGAGCTATAAGCTATTCCAGAGCAGTTTTATGAGCCAGAGATGAAAGAAACTAATAACGACTCGCTGCGCATAGAGAGAAAGCCAGAGACTACTGAGGACCCCGTGCCGACATGGGATCTGATGAAAGAAATTTTTACTGGGTGCTCGACTTGCAACTGGAGTCTACCTAGAAAGCCTTCAGCCACAGGGGCATTTTCAGAATGCCCGCAGTGCCATGTTCTACAGTTGGAGTACAGCACATCCGAGGCGTACGCAGCCACCTCGATGCTACTCAGGAGTTGAGAGCATCCTGACATAGAGCCTTACGTACAACAGTTCATTCTGCCTCCACCGTAGTGACGAGTCACAGACTACGTGATGGAAAAAATTAGAAGAGCCAGAAAGAAAGAATTCCAACATTATAAGAAAGTTTAAGGAAGATTCATCAATATTCTATAAGGGCTCGAGCTATAAACAGAGCTATTTTCAAGAAATGATCAAGAGAATATCTGGATTGTGTCTTCGCTCTCCAAGATTTGGGCGAGCAGGTCGTCTGAAGGAGAGGACATACACAGAGCCAACGAAATGGAAGAGAGGAAAGGGAATGGTAATTATTCAGTGTGGATGCTCTTATAACATCGTCAAAGATCAATAGGGTAATCCCCCAAGGATTCTACAGCATGATAAGGCGGATCTGATGTCGCTGCAAATTAAGAGAATGATAAAGAGAATGGTTAAGTGGCATGTGCTGCTTGCAGAACGTGTCCCTAATAGTTGCATTATAAACATCTATGAACATGGAGACTGTATCTGCCTTATATCGACCACCACGACTTTGTGAGGCCTTTCTGCACAGTCTAGTTTATAAGTGAAAGTGATATATTGTTCGGCCAGGAGATTTAGATTGTTGGGCCAGAAGTGTTCTGAGGTTCCGTAGAGATCCCTTTACAAGTCGGATCAGTGTTAGTGCTAAAATGAAACAGGGCAGATTTCACAAAGCACTGCATCCTAAGAGTCACAGGACAAAGAGTTTCAATTACATTTAGAAGAATGAATGACGACAAGGCACCGTTGTACTATGAGTCGGATCCAGAGTTGGAAAGTCTTCGTCCCTTACCACTGTGACAACAGTACCTCTGGGTGTTCGCAAGGGGACTTTTGTCCTGGAGCGTAGCCTTAGTTGGTTGGCTTGTTCATAGCAGCCTCGCACAACATAATTCTACTATCTCGTGCACCAGTTCACGGCAGCTGTCACCATTTTTCAGTACCATTATGATATGATAAGTCAATTTTGTTTAGCTATGTACACTCGATCTACTTTTGGATGCTTGACAGCATGTGATTAGTTGTACTACTACTTTCAGCAAAATTACTGAAGATTTATATTTCAGAGATGTTTCTTTTTGCACAATGGTGAAAAAGCTGTAAGACCACATGCTGGTCCCAAATTGAAACGAACAAGGAACGATACAACAAAAGATGAAAAAGAAAATGATAACAAATGAAATAAGTTAAAATAAAACAAAATAAAGAAAAATCAAATCTAAAATCCAATTTTCCCCGAATGAAATGAAATTAAATGAAATGAAAACAAACTGAAAAATAAAGATAAAATTAAGAACAAATGATAAGCTAACTCTTTCTCGAGACTCCGAGTCTCTGCACTCATTCTCAGATTTTTCATTTCCAAAAGCACTCCGCAAACTTTGGCGCCTTACACAACTTCACTTCCCACAAATTCAAAATGTCACCAAATTCTACAAATCTCACAACAGCTACAAGTCTTGGCCGAATTGCACAATTCTACTTTCTTCGAAAGTCAATATCAAATTTTCTCTAAATCTTTTCACATGAAATCCTAGGATTAGTACATAAACTATGTTTCCCCTTTATCACCTCTTGGGTTGGATGTGAGTCCCTGAGCTTTTCTTCCTAATGTGACACTCTGCTACCTCTTGAGCTGAATATGAGTCCCTCAGCTTTCCTCCTCAATGTGGTTAAATTACCCTAAATTTTCCACATCCTATTCGAGAAATTTTCTGCCTTCCATGAAATTCCAGGGTCAAAGCATGGTCGTCTGATTCCTTCAAATTCCCTAAATTTGCTGCGTCCTTTCTGAGAAATTTTCTGCCTTCTATGAAATTCCATGGTAGGAGCTTGGTCGTCCTATTCCTTCAAATTCCTTAAATTAGACGCATCCTTTTCGAGAAATTTTTCACCTTCCATGAATTTCCTAGGTCGTAGCATAGTTGTTTGATTTCTTCAAATTTCATAAATTTTCCACATCCTATTCAAGAAATTTTCCACATCTGTGAAGTTTTGAGATTGGTACCAAAATTCTTATTCTCATTTCCGAGACTGGTACCTAAATTCCAGTTCTCATCCTTTAGGATCAGTACCTACATTCTGATTCCCATATTCTAAGATCAGTACCAAAATTTTGATTCTCATTTCCAAGACAGGTACCCAAATTTCTATTCTCATCCTTTTAGATCAGTACATAAATTTTGATTCTCATCATTTGAGATCAGTACCAATATTTTGATTCTCATTTCCGAGACTGGTACCTAAATTCCAGTTCTCATCCTTTAGATCAGTACCTAAATTCTTATTCCCATCTTTTGAGGTCGGTACCGAAAATTTGATTCTCATTTCCAAAACTGGTAACTAAATTCCTGTTCTCATCCTTCGGATCAGTACCTAAATTCTGATTTCCATCTTCTAAGGTCGGTACCAAAATATCGATTCTCATTTCCAAGACTAGTACCCAAATTCTAGTTTTCATCCTTCGGATCAGTACCTAAATTCTAATTCCCATCTTCTGAGGTCGGTATCGAAATTTTGATTCTCATTGCTGAGACAAGTACCTAGATTCCAGCTCTCTTTCTTTAGCATCGGTACCTAACTTATTATTCCCATTTTTTGAGGTTGGTAGCTAAATTCCAACTCTCCCTGTGCACTCACTTAAACCTAAAGATTCCCTTGAAATTAAAATTGTCAATTTAAAGTAAAATTTCATAAATTTGAAATTCCTTAAACTCAAATTCCCATTAATTCAAAACTCAAAATCAAAATCAAATTTAAAATCAGATCAAAACTCAAATTAAAATCCAAAATCTGAATCTAAAATCAAATTCCAATTCCAAATCAAATTTTCACATTTTAAATTGAATCTGATCGGGCTCCATCAGAATTTGGAAGCTTGAAATTCATTGTTCCATAGTGAGGCTATCCCACATCCTTTCCCCAAGGAGAGTTCCTGGGTTTAAAGGTTTTCAACAAGATAATCTCCAGCTGAAGTTTCCTCGTTGAATTCTGCATTTTATCTTGGGTTTTAACTCAGGCAATTATATTGGTTTGGTTGATCTTGTCGGTCAACGCCAATACGTGCGATGTGCCTGTCCGACACACCAAACCTATTAGGGGTCCATTTGTTGACCTCACTTTCGTAGAGGTCTAGTCTCTCTTTAGAATAGCCTAAAGTCTAGCTATAGGCCTTTCCTGGTGACAATCTTAGAAGACTAGCAATGGAACTCTTGCCCATAGAAAATGAAAACACTTCTTTGCTTCACTTGAAGTTCTCAAATGCTTAAAATCTAACCTCTAAATGCTTATGAGGATGAGATAAAGCATTAGGAAGCTCAAGAGGAGTTCCCTATAGGATGGTCAATCCTCAGGACTAACCCTGGGTGGTCTAGGTGAGGCCCACACGCACACACTTGCACATTACACTCTCACACACTACCTCACAACTCTAAACCAAGTTTCCTCACACTTGATCCCATATTCTTTTGGAAACTTATGTGGGTGGTTTCCCCAAGCTTTTAGCCTTAGGTTAGGGTCGACTAGTACCAGTACATAGAAGATCCAAATAGCGAATTCCCTTGGCTCAAGGCTCAAATAGGTTGGTATTTCCAATTTATCTCCAATTCTTACCAAATTCTAACTTTTGACCACTTTACCCCTAAACTCCACCAAATGACCAAATTTCCCCTTAAACACTATTTTTGTCCAAAATTCCTAAAATCAACTAAAATTATCAAAATCTCCCAAAAATCATCACAAAATGTTCTTCACCACCCAAAATACCCAAAGCACCTCAAATTTACAAAAATTCCCAAAATACCCCCCAAAATATCCAATATTACCAAAATGCCCCTCCAAGCCCAAAAATTCCAAAATTTTCCAAAAATTCCCAAATCCAAAAACTCCCAATTACAGTTTCAAAACATCCCATGAGCTAAATTTGACCAAATTAATCCAATTTGACCAAAAGCCCCAAATTTCTCTCAAAGGCCCAGTTTCCCCAAATCACCCCCAATGTCCATCCAATTGACCCCAATCATGCCCAATTTCAATTATAAACCAAAATTCTCCAAAAACTACCAAAGCTTCCCCAAACCACCTGACCTCTGGCCACCTCCCCTGGCCTGGCAGACTGACCTAGTCGATGGAGGAGCTCAAACCGAGAGCCACTTTCTCCCCTTTAAACCCAAGTTTGCCCATCCTGGTTGTCCAACTCTGTTTGCCCACTGTAGCTCTTCAGCACTCCACCTAAGTAGTTGATTCCACCTATAACAAAGCTTTGAGCTCCACCAAGCACCCATGGCCATAAATAGAGCCCTTCACGGCCAAAGAGAGGTGTAGAAATTTTCTTAAGGGAACATTACCAAATCCCACAGCTTCCCTGAGATCTCCTAAGTACAATCCCACTATCTTCCAGCCCTAATCTCGACTGTCCAGGGAAAATTTTCCCACATAATATCTAGCCTAAACTAGGTCACTTTCCACCACAGCTCCATAGTGCACCAAATCCAAATTAATTGCACCCACACCTTCACCACACTGAAAGAGGAAGAACCCCCATAGAAGCCCCATCACAGAGAGCCTCCAGAGTAGAGTTTAATCAACACCTGAAATTGGCCTTGGTCAAATTCAGGTCTAGACATTTTTCCACAGCTCAAGGCTTCATTCGAAGGTTCATTGGGTCCAATCAAAGCTAGTACAACCATATACTTGAGTCTTCCTCTCTCAGAAAATGGTATTGAACACTCTCCATCTCCCAAGCTGTTCTTCGTCCTCCATGCATTTATACAATATTTCATACCATATAAGACATATAGATAAGTTTTTCTTGCTTAGATGAAGCTCAAGTATCAAACCCATGCGATTTGGTTAAGTCTAGCTCAAGTTCATAACGCTAGAAGGTGGACGGCTCTCAAGATGAACCAATCAAAGATGAAGAAGGAGCTTCATTGGATCAAGTGTGTTTTGAATGAACAAAACTGATGCAGTCGAATGGAGAGATGATACATAAAGCTCCAGCTAACGAGGCGGCTACGTGGATTGCGGTGTTGAACTAGAGTGCGACACACAAGGCTTCAGAGCTATATAGGATGACACGGTGTCACGCTGGATAAATAGAGAATTAGGGATTTTCTGAATTTTTTAGATAAGCCAAAACATTAAAATTCATAACTTGGTGTAAAAAAATCATAAAAATAAAAGAAAAATACCATATTACTCGGTAAAGAGAGGAGAACAATTTGCAAATGATTTCAAGTTCATTTGATGTATATTTTATTTTAAATTAATTAAATACAGTATTTGATATTTTAATTCTCCTTTTGCATGAACATTTCACCATGCCTTGAAATTTAGGGTTTTGTTCCCTCTGTCATGGGGGATCTTCCCTGATTTTTCCAAGGTCAAGGGGGATCTCTATGATGAGATCCCTATTTTCCATGTTTATTGTGTCTGTTTTAATAAAATCATTATAAAAATTGAAATACTTATCATAATATATGAAAATATTTTGGTAGGTGACTTGTGACCATAGGACCATAGGAAAATTTCAACTTTATTTAAATCATCAAATATAACCCTAATTGCCACAAATCCTTAAAACTGAAAGGAAATTAATTTGTACTAAATATAAGTGTAAATAACTTGATTTTTGCTTCCCACTATGTCTTATGATCAGGGGAACTCTCATTAAAATTTGTAAGTCATTTGGACTTAATTTGATCACCTAATTTGATTTTCCAAGTTAAATGATATTTTTTACATTAAAAATAATTCTAATAATTATAATACAACTCAAAAAATTACCAAATTGGTTTTGGAAGTTCTTTATGATTAGAGGAACATAAGAAAATTAAAATTTGAATTAAAGTAAAATTTTTATTTTTAAGGTTATTTTAAATAATTTAAATAATTAAAAATTAATAGAAATTATTAAAAAAAATTGTGAAAATGTTCTAAATTGCCTCCTAATCACTTAGAAATAATTGGAATAATTTTTATAATTTTCTAAGTGGTAATATTAAATTTTAAAAGGTTAATATAATTTCTAAAGCTAAAAAATGGGTTTTCCCTATTTTCTCACTAAAATAATTCTAATAATTGAAATATGAATCATAAAAATGTAAAAATTAGTTCTTTGGGTTCCCTCAACTCAGAGAAATTTAATAAAAATATTAAACTTAATTTTTAAATTAATTATTATTTTATATTTAATTAATACTCCAAAACATAAAATAATTACAATAATTAAATAAAGATTCAAAAAATCATGAAATGTGGTTCAAGTGGTACCCTGGTCTAGGTGAACCTCTAGTAATTTTGATAAAAATAAATATTATGTTTTCATTGAGTTATAAAATTATCTTTGAAAATCCCTATTTTTGCATCAAAGTAATTACATAAACTAAATAAAATTTTGAAAAAAAACACGTTTTCTACTCTGGTGTTTTAATTGACCTATAAATGGGGTAACCTAAAAATTTGAACATCATTTGAGTTGAAATTGATTAATTATGATGTATTAAGGCCTTAGGGGCAAAGTTGTAGTTTTGAAAATTTTAGCCTTAATTGGCATTTAGGTCTAATAAAGGTTAAATGGGTGATGAATGATGTTAATTAAAATGATTGAATGATTGAAACATGAAGGGATAAGTGGAAGAAACAAACCTCACATTTTTCATAATCTAGAATGAAATTGTAATTTCTTTAATTACATTAATATGGAAGAAAATCAAAACAAAAGATCCTTAAGGTTAGGGGTTTTAACTTTGGAGGTTGATAATTCATCAATTCAATACCCCTAATCAGTGGTTTAATGATAATTCAATTATTTGATAAGAATCATAATCATAAAGGTCAAATTAACTTATTTTTCTAAAATATAAATATACCCACTAAAAATCTTTAGGTCTTAGTTGTGAGTTAAGCTTAATTAAAATTTAACTAATGAGGTTTAGAAAAGAAAGCTTAATTAATACCAAATACTTTGGAAACACTACAAGTCCACTTCCAAACTAAATTTGGCTAAATTCGTTAATAAACTAACTTGCCCCTAAGGGACTTTACTCAAGTAATTTATAAATAAAATTTCAAGTGATGATTACCCCATTTTTGCGATAATCAAAACATCAAATTCACTGAAGCATAAGGGTATGAAATGGATGAACCATTTAGTAAGTAGGATAAGTTCAAATGAACTCAAGAAAGTTCAAAAGGGTTGTGGAATATCTAGGGTTTCTCTGAATCTTTTCATAAGTCTTATGGACATCTTGTAGGAAAACGGAACTAATTATACTTATTAAAGAAAGCATCTCTTAACTGAATAAATAGAATCCACCAAGTTATGACATAGGATTTTGTAGTCCTATGACGAACCTATCTATAGGATTTTACTTTCCTGCAAATTATAAATGATTTTTGCAGAGATACTAAAAGTTTCAGTCGGAGGAACGAGAAGTCTCGCCATGTACGCTTTTATAGTTTACAACACTTTCTTTTTATGTACTGTCTTTACTGTACTTTCTCTTGCTTACAAGCTTGCATGACTAAAAAACAAATGTCACCATGCATGAAAACCAGAACTTTTAGGATAGACACAAAACTGAAACAAAAAATTAAACCAAAATTAAAATCAAAACAAAACAAAAATTAAAACCCACTACCACAACAATAAAAATATAAAACAACTCAAAATTTAATCACAAATAAAACAAAATCACAAGTGAAACTAAATTAAAACATCTCTTTGGATAATCGGGAATCCCTCAGAGGAGGCAAGATTCGGTTGCTAGCAAGATTTCCCACGGTCTGAATGTACTGAATTCATTTAGTTTAATTTGGTAAATTCATTTGGACTAAATGAATCTGAAGAAAATAGTGGTGCTAGAATGAGGGATCCTTGGGATCCTAACTGGTGTCGCTATAATCAACTTAAATATTCTCCCAATAAGATATTAAGACATCTCGATTTAAACATTTCCAAAACATGTTGCTTCTTTCATCTCCTTAATTTGACATTTCTAAAACTAAAAAGGAGCTTGGAGCATACAGAGTGGGCAGCATGGCCATCTTCAACAACAAAATTCCTTAAAACTAAACAACAAGCCATAAGACTTTGAGGTAACTTGTCTAGTGCAGCATAAACTCTTGCCTTATCCTTTTTAACCTTTGTACTTCGTGAAATATAAGCCCTAACTCGTCTTAGGTTCCGAGGTTGTCATCTGGTATGACATAAATCCTCATATCTTCCAGGCTATTCACATGATCAGTATCAATTGAATATATGCCCTAAATAATAAAATTGGCATGATGAAATCTTTAATAAATATCTCAAATTGAAGCCAAATAGTAAGATAGTTTGGGAAATCACTAAGATTCTTCTTGGAGCTGTGTTTTCCCCTAGCTTTCTTTTCCTTTGAATTTCAATAATAACTATTTTGAGACTTGAGCCACTCACCTATTAGATTTCCTATTACCACATTTCATGAAGAACCCAACCATTTGGAAGTCATGAAAATAATATTTCTTGATCTATATCAAGAGTTTTTTTAGGTGACTTCGGTTATCTAAGATGTAATTAACTATAGGGGTTTGCCCTTATAGGAAACTTAAAGACTCTAGATTAATATAAACCATATCTATATCTTTCAAATTAGATAGGGGAAATTGTCAGTCAACATAAATGATTTGCAGTCCAAACAGATGTCATAAGTCTTTATTTTATTTAATCAAGCCTCACCACTAAGCAATGTATCTATATTTTGGGATAGATACATGGCTTGTAGTGAAGTGCTTGATTATTTAAACTATTGATTATATGGGATCGGTTTGATTTCATATTTTCAAAATTAAAATGATATTTTTCTATATATATATATATATATATATATATTTATATTAAACTAAATATATCTCTTAAACCAAAGCCATCTTTTGCACTGACACAGGCCCCTATAGCTAATTACATCCTAAATGATGGAGGTCATTTAAGAAAACTATTAATAAAGATCAAGGGTTTCATCCTCAAGATAATCAATGTTTGGGTTTTCAAGATAATTTGTAAGGAATAGCAAGTGGGGAGGACCAACTAGGAACAATTTTATAAATCAAATGAGTGAAGTCTAGGGGATATCAAGGACAGTGAATCATATCTTGGTAGGTCCCTATAAGATTTTGCGGATGATTTTCTCTGCGAAACTATAATAAGCTCACAATTCCTTAAAATATCCAAAATCTTGTAAAGGGGTTCAAGGCATAATCCTAAACCACTTTAGAAATTTATAGATCATTTTGAGTATACATAAGCTTATTATGCATTGAATTAATTAACCCTGATTAGGTTAAGATTTAGTTTTGGTGCTTTAATTCATGCTCAGAGAGCCTTGGTTTTTAAATTAACCCATTAATAGGGCAACTAATCATTCATTTTGATGTTATGTAATGAACTATAAGAGTAAGAATCCTTAAGGTAAATTTACTTATTAAGGAACCTTTCATCTCTTTTCAATTGTACTTTAGCTCGCAAGGTTTCAATGATGTTTATGATTTCTTAAGTTTCCATCCTAAGCCTCATTAAGTAATTTTAAGTTAAACATAGTTCACTACTACGCTCTAAGGTACCTTAACGGTGAATTTAAAATTTTGAAAAAGGTGAAGTTAAATGTGTTTAATTCCCATTAACAGATTAAGTTATCATTAAACTATTGGCTTGAAACATCAAATTAAAGAGTTACGGTCCTCCTAACTCAAGCCTTTTACCTTATGATCTTCCAAACTTGATTGGCTTTCGATTCTCAATAATTTAGAAAATTATACTTTTACCCATTTTGTAGAAAATGACATAAATTAGTTTATACCCTTTAACTCTGTGTTTCAATCATTTCAAATAGTTAATTATCATTAATGTTACCCATTAATCTTTTGAATTGACCTAAATTTTTAATTATAATTATCATTTTACTCCTTGGGTTCTTTACTTCATAGTTTCTTCAATTTAACTCAAATGACTTTAAAACTTTGTTTTTACCCTATTCATAGGTCAATTTATACCCCAGAGAAGAATTTATATTTTTATAATTTTTATTTAATTTTTAATAATTATTTTAATTAAAAATTAGGAATTTTTAATATTAATTAATTTTACTAACCAAAACATCATTTCTTCGGATAATTTTAGGAGCTTCACATAGATTAACAGACCACTTTAAATAATTTTCATGAATTTTTTAATAATATTTTAAATTTTATAATTTTTAATTTATTTTTAATGATTAAATAAAAAGAAAATTTATTTTTAATTCAAAAACTAATTTTAATATTTTCATAAACATGCCTAACCTCAGAGAACTCAGAGAAATTATTTTTATTTTTTATAATTATTTTTTTTCAAAATTTTGGAAAAATACATTTAGTACTTAAAATATGTTTTTACAGCTTTACAAATTTATAAACACATTTTTAAATTATTCTATGTGGTTGTAGTGAAGTTTGTGATGTTTTGAAATAATTTTTTTATTATTTTTGGTTATTTTTAATTATTTAAAAAAAAAAGAAAATAGCTTGAAAATAGACTTTTTATTTTAACCATAATTTTATTTTTTTTATGTGACCCTAGTCTTAAGAAATACTTCATACCAATTTTCATAATTTTCTTATTATTATTATTTTTTTTGAGCTAAAACCCTTGTTTATTTAGAAATACATTTTCATATCAAAAAACTTTTTGTGGCTTCCAAATTTTCACAAACGCTTCCTGAGTTGATCATCTCTAATTTTGGTGATTTTTTTGAATTTATATTTTGCTAATTATTAGTATTTTTTATTAATTTTAAACTAGAAAATGTTTAAACTTGGGTTTTTAATCTTTTGATTTTTATTTTTATTTTTCCTAGGGTCCTCTGAGCAGAGTGATCCAACTTAACTTAGTTTTGTATTTTTCTGACTTTTATTTTAAATTTTATAGTTATTTAATTAAGATAATACTAAATATCCTAAAACCTTAGGGCTTTTGATCATAGGAGTGCTCTTTAACCTTAGAAAAGTTAGAAAAAGTTCCTTATGTCATTAGGAACAAACCCTCAAATTTTCACTTAACATGGATAACTATTTAATTATTTATAATTAATTTCCTTTTTCAATTATTTAATAAATTTAATATTAAATATTTAACAAATAATTTTGATTTATGGTTCAATAAATTCTTCTCTATTCACTGAGCACAAAGGTAATTTAATTTTTTTCTGCACCAAGATATGAATTATTAAAGTTTTTGTAATTATTTAAATAAAAAAAACCCAATTTTCTACTTATCCACATCGGCTGCCACGTCAAACCTCGATCCCACAGAAGAATACGTGTCGTTGTCCAATTACTTGTGCTTTCCACGTCTCTACGGTTCTCGTTTCATGCCCCTCATCTGATGACATCTCAACCGCCCGTCGATACATGCAAAAATGGACAACAACCGTTCATTGTCTCCGATCACCCTAACCTGAAGAATCATTTGTGTTAGAACCCTATGATATTGCTTGATATTGAACCAAATTAAGTGTGGTTTGTTCCTTCACCTTGAGTTAAGTGAGGCAAATACATCCATACAGCTTGATACACATGAATTACAAGTTTTTTTCACAAAATTCCAATTAGAGGCCAAAATAGAAAATTTTGAGTCACACATTGGCCCAAGAGGTGAGGCCTCGATTGGTTTGTTCATGAGCTTTGCCTTGAGTCCAAGAACATCCTCAGAGCTTCATTTCAATCTGTAATTGAGCCTAAGTGTGTTCTAGGACAGGAAGTGGCTCAGGTGTGGTTTAGTTCTAGATTAGAGGGCTCGAGATGATGGGTTTTTTATTAGGGAAATGTTTTTGAAGTGTTGTGAAGTGTTTGGGATAGTTAACATTGGGTTTGGAGGAGGTTGATTCCATGGCTAAGAAATTCCTTGGATTTGAACTTGGAAATTGTGGTTCTACAGTCGATTTGAGGGTTTGAAAATGGTGGGGATGAACCTCCTGAGGTTGCCAGAATTTCTGGGAACAAATTGGCAAGGCTTTGCTAAGGTCTTATACCTTCTTCCCATTTGGCTGATAGGATAAGTATTTTTTATAGAACAAGTTGTAGCTGCCAACAGAGCAAACCAAGGTGGCTAAAGTGGTGCTTAAGTGGAGGTAAGAGAGGCTCCAATGACCAAAGGGAGTTAGCCACCTCAGTGGGTTCAAAATTTTAGGAGACATTTAAAGAGTTTCCACTAAGGATTAAGAGAGTGTATTTTTTAATTTGAATTTGTGAACTTGAAAGTTTCAGATAAATATTAATTGACTTTCTTTTGTTTTGATTTGATTTGGTTGTTCAGTTTGTTTCACTTTCGAAGGTGTCATGAACACCGCAGAAGGAGTATTATGTCATAATTCAGTAAAGTGTGTCTTATACAAATATGGAAATGACATTTTTATGAGAAACGAAATCCTTGCATCTTCCCCAAAATTTTTTAAGTGCGGAATGATTATGAATAGAGTACGAAAATCATGAAGATGGGAATCAGAACACTCACACCAACCCTGGAGTTTGAGTTTATCATATTAGGAAGGAAAACCCTGGATTCACATCCAATCTAAGAGGTGAAGAAAAAAGAATCAGAATCTTTGCACTAACTCTAGAATTTATAAGGATATCAGAATCTTTTCAGTGATCCTAGAATTTCAATTTTGAATGTCGAAAAATTTTTGGATAGACTGTAGAATTTGTGGAAAAAGGGAATCAGAATCCTTGCACTAACCTCTGACCTTCAAAAAAAAGTGGATAGAATGTGAAATTTTTGGAGAAGGGGAAATCAGAATCCTTGCACTGACCTCTGAACTTTAGTTATGAATGCTGAAAAAATTATAGATAGAATGCAGAATTTGTGGAGACATAAGTCAAAATCCTTGCATTGACCCCGAATTTTAGAGGGTACGGAATTGTTGCACCGATCCAAGAATTTCAACATCTTCATGCAGAAAAATTTATGGATAGGTTGTGAAGTTTGTTGAGATGAAAGTTAGAATCCTTGCATTGACCTCAGAAATTAAATTTTTGGATGCAGAAAAAATTATGGAGGATGCGAAGTTGTGGAGACGAAAATCAAAATCTTTGCATGGACTCTAGAATTTAGAAGGTATCAAAATCCTTGGACTGACCCAGAATTTCAATTTCTGAAATTTACATTTATAATTTTGTGGAGTTTAGATTAAAATTACTTGTGTGTGAAGAGATGTGGATCTTGCAGAACCAGCCAAACCTCATTCACACGAGACAGAGAACCTAGTATTCCTATTAAAAGGAAAGCTTGACCTACGGAGAGACAAGAGTGACGTTAGTGATAGGTTGAGAAGATTCTATCTATCCATGTCAAAATTTGAACTTGGATTTATTATTTGATATTTTAAAGTTTAGTTCATGAAGTTTATAAGAAATTGGGTTTTGAATTCCTTTCTTCATTGTTGTTTATTTCATTTCCTTTCGTCTTTTCTTTCATGATTGTTGATTTTCTTATGTAGTAATTCATTTTATTTTTCTTTTTATCATTGTTTATTATTGTTTTTATTTGCTTTTTGGAGTATCGTTATTTGTTATTTGAAAATTTTAGAACCAAGACATGCTTGGTTCAACGACTTCAAACCGACCGCACAGAGCAGAAGTTTCAATCAAAAAAACGTTTCATTGAACTGTTCGATGATAGTACAAAATTGCTGATCTCTTGGACCCAGCTGCAGTACCTAGTTCAACGATGTCAAAATTCTGAAATCACAATAAGGATCTCTGTCGAGGAGGCAATGGTGGAGCTCAGGCAAATTAGTGGGTGTGCTCAGTTGTTTAGTTGGAGGGAAGAAGTGCCCAAGCATCCAATTGGGTTTGGCCACATTGGATGGGCTCAATTTTGAGTTTTCCCCTTGGTGGCCTTCTTGGCATTGGCAAATTCCAGCGACCTAGGTGGCTGGCCAGCCATGGTGAGGTCCCAATCCTATCAGGGAGTCAGGGCTTGATATTGGTGAGGTCAATTGAGGTTGGCCATGTGTAAAGAGGATGAATTTAAATGGATGAAATTAATGAAAAATTTCATGATTCTGATTTTGGGGGACATTTTGGTGTTGATAAAACTGCATATAAAATTTTACAATATGGATTTTATTGACCTACAATTTTAACGATGTGAATGCTTATATTAAAAATTGTGATCGATGCCAGTGTGTAGGCAATATTTCTAGAAGAAATGAAATGTTTCTCAATTATATGTTGTAAGTTGAAATATTTGACATTTGGGGATTAGATTTCATAGGACCATTTATACCATCTTTCAGAAAGTTATACATATTGATTGCAGTAGACTATGTATCTAAATGGATTAAAGTTGTTTCTTTACAACAAAATGATGCTCGAAGTGTTACAAAATTTTTAAGAAAGAATATATTTTTGTAGATTTGGAATGCCAAAAGTAATCATAAATGATGGGGGAAGTCATTTTAAAAATGCAATTATGGAGAAACTAGTAAAGAAATATCATATCATCCATAAAATTGTTACTACTTATCATCCTAAGACAAGTGGTTTGGTTTAATTATCCAATTATGAAATTAAAAGAATTTGGAAAAATTTGTTAATCCAAACATAAGGGATTCAACAATCAAACTGGAATTTTCTTTGTGGGCTTATAGGACTGCTTACAGAACTCCTATAGGAATGTCCCAATATAGACTAATTTTTGGGAAAACTTATCATTTACGAGTTAAAATTGAGCATAAAGCATATTGGCCTATTAAAAGTTCAATTATAATTTGAAGTATGCTGGTGAGAAAAATTATTACAATTAAATGAGCTTGAAGAGATAAGGAATGAATTTTATAAAAAAGCTAAGATATATAAAGAAAAGATAAAGATGTGGCATGATCGTAGGATTCTTAATAAAAATATTGAACCAGGACAACAAGTTTTTCTATATAATTCCAAATTAAGATTATTTGCTAGAAAACTTAAGTCCAGGTGGATATGCCCATTTATTGCAGTAAAAGTTTATCCTTATAAAGCTGTGGATATTAAAGATCCTAAAATTAAGAAAATATTTAAAATAAATTGTCATAGACTGAAACCTTATTTCTATGTTGAAGAACTTAAAAATTATGAGAATTTAATATTGGGTCACCCAAATTAAGTATTGGGTATGTCAGGCTGACGATGTAAAACCAAGTGCTATGTGGGAGGCAACCCATAATTATCGGTGTGCTTTGCTTTAAGTTTGTTTTGTGTGTTTTATTTGGTTTGAAGTGAGTGTTATATGGTAGTACTTTGATTAAATTATGTTAGTGGAGATTAATGTGACCTTAATTGATCATTTGGAGGAGCTAAAACGAGTTTTCGTAGGTTTAGCAGACCTGTGCTAAATTGAGCACTGGTGACTAAGTGCAAGCAGTTGGCGCTTAAGCGTCGGAGTTATAAAAGAATGTGAAAAAATGAGTTTCTAGAATCCAATATCATGGGGAAGTTGCATGACACGATTATGGAGGATTTGTGAACGTGTGAGGATGGTTTTAAGCCATTTAAAGTCTATAAATAGAGATCAGATTAAAGGAATTTCATTCCATTCCAAATTTCTATCCCAAAAGCCTTAAGAAAGAGTTTAAATTGGAAAAATGACTTATTGAGATAATGAAATGAAGAAAAGGAAAATGCCAACAAGATGAAGTTTGTTAGTGAGAGTGCACAAAAGTTATATAACGGATTTCAGGTCGTTAGTATTCAAGGAATAGCAGAGAAGATTGCAAAGATTGAGGCTAATGTTGCATCAAAGGAAGCAAAGGTAAATGAAACTAATGCACATTTAACACATATTGGATGGCAATTAAAAATGCAATTTAGTCATAAAAGTTATGTTGAAGAAGTGAACTAGACAATGTATCTGGAAAACAAGTGGATTGAAGAGGATTCTATAAGATGTCTTCATCATAGTATGTTCTATCAAATCAATATACCAAATGGTTTAGATAAAACTACTGGAGGTACTAGTTATGTTCCACCTAATGGAGACTGGAATTAAGTTCTATAGTGTGTTTTGTGTTAGTTATTTGTGTTGTGTGTTTAATTAATTGTGTTACATGTTTGATGTTTTATGTATGTTTTGTGTTATTTGTTATTTGTTTTATGTTTTTATGTTAGTGTTTAGTTTTTTGTTTGAGTATTTTATTGTGAGTAAGAAAAAAATGAGATCTTATCCAAATATCTTGGATTAAGAAATTGTGGTGTGTACTTGTAATTTGTATGAGTTTAATTATGTAAAAGTTTGTGTTTGTGTAAAACTTGTTTTGAATCAATGTTAATACAAAAGAAGTGTAATTCTGGAGATAAGAAGATTAAAAGATGATGAGATACTTTTTAAATCAATTTAGGGTTTATTCGAGGAGCGAGCTTGTTTATTAAACAAAAAAAATAAAAAACTGCAAGTTGGTAGCTATGTGTCGAGACCCCGCGCTTACACGCTAAAGCTCCACTGCTAAGCGCCATACTTTCGCACTTAAGCGTCAATTCACGAAAATTGATTTTCAGGTTTAAAAACCCGAAAAATCACAAATTTTTCACCACCATCATCTTCTTCCTTCAGCATTTCACTATTTGGAGGGTGAGGGCATTCACTATATTTGCTAATCTTGAGCCATTTCAAGCGAAATTTGTTAGATTCAATCTTCATGAGGTAAGATCATTACTCCTAAGTATAACCTTTTTATTTTCACCATATATTTTGAGCACATTTTGGAGAAATATGAAAATCACTATTCATGGTGAAATTTGAGAAAAAGTATGAAGAATTACTTGGATTTAGTAGTTTAAGCCTTTAGGAGTCGAGTTTAGTGATTTTAAGTTGAATATGTAATTTATAGTGATTTTTATGTAAATTTTAGAAATGGCATCGAAGAGGAGAAAAGCGAGAGTCACGTTCGATTCTGACAAGTTCGTCAGTTCCAAAGCTCAAGATCATTACATGCGAGCGTTATAGTACGTAAATTGATCCAGGAGCGAGGATTCGATAAACCAGGCAGAGAAATAGAAGATATAATTGTGAATCACCTCTAGAATAAGTTCTACTATTTTACTGTTGCAGCTGTTACTTTTGTTGTGCGGGAGTTCTATGCAAACTTGTCAGATCAGAGGATAACTTTGTTTGGGTACGAGGACAACTGATACTTTTTTCTCCTGAGGTAATTAACAAATTTTACCTACTGCTGCCTAGTATGTTTTATTTTTATTCAAATTACAATGAAACTGAGAAAGAGTTGGATGAGATTATTTACGCTTTGACTGATGGGAGGGGATTATTGGAAATTACAAATGAGAGAAGAGTTAACTTCCCTGCATCAAAGTTAAATGCTAACTCCAAAGCATGGCATTACTTTATATCATCCAAGCTACTTCCTACAAATCATCTAAGCGAAGTGACTAGAGAGAGAGCCACTTTGAACTACTGTATTCAGCAGAGGAAGGCAATAGACATTGGAAAGATTATTTATGATTGTATCTGGAATTCTGCTAGGGCAGCCACCGTTGCAGGAATGAGATTTTCTTTACTTATACATTCATTTTGTGAGCAGGGTGGTGTTAGATATGAAAATTGGGAAGAGGTTCTTCAACCTCTTAAGCCTATTTCCAGTTTAAATTTGAAGACTTATGTTGAGCATTCAATATTTGGCTAGAGAGAAGGATTTTCTAAGGGTTCCGGTGCATCTACTTCTGCTGCTTCCACATCTCGTGCTTCTACATCCCAACATCTTCAGGTCAGTTTACTGATTAACAGACTGAGCTTTTGAATAGGATAAGAGATATGTTTAACTTAACTGCGGTTCGAGTTCATGATTTAGAGGGGAAAGTAAATCATTTATGGGATTATCATTAGAGACATATGGAGTAAGAGGGGAATTATCACAGTTATATGGATAGACTGATCAGAGGTGATTTTAGTGTTATTTACCAACCCATCCATAGTTTACCCCATATGTGCCTACTCGTAACTAGAACGAAGGAGATGATGATGAGGACGAAGATGATTAGGGTTGTTATTTTATTTGAGTTATGTTATGTGATGTGATGTGTGTGTATACTATTGCTATTTTTGTTGTTATTGAGTTATTATTATCAATTTTGGATGTTACGAATGACTACTCTATGTCTTTCATTTTGTTGTAATAGTGTTGAAACACTTTAGTTTGTGTTTATTTTAGATATGGATGTTGTGTGTCAATAATATGTAATGTGATTGTTTGTGGTAGTAAATGTGTTGGTGATTTGTTAGTGTATTTTGTTTGTTAATTTATAACTTTTTCCAGAAACTATTTAGGAAGGTTTTAAAATGCTATTAAAGTCTACTAAAATTTCATGCTTAACATTTCAAATTACTACCATATATATGTGTTAGTTATGAATTTATGTTTAAGTGTCAGAATTTACTTTTATGTCCTCCACTACTTTTGAAGTCTTTTGAATTTCTTTTTAAAAAATGAAAAATTGTTAAAATTTTATATTAAGTCATTTTCATTCATATGTTTAATACCTGCATATTTAGGATATTAAAAACTCCTGCAAGTTTAATATTTATAGTTTTATATTCCTACTCATGTATCCTGCTATTATGCTTAAATGTTTCATTATAATGAAAAACTTAAAGTTTGGGGGGGGGGGGGGTGGTCGGAAAAACAATTTTCAAAAACTTAAAATTTTATTTGCTCTCAAATGTACTAAAAGCTTTAATTTTGAATGAAAAATAATTATGTATATGAAATTATATTAGGGAAAAATTATTTTGAATATAGAAATGAGTAAGAGAATTTGGTTAAAATCTATAGTAAGGATGAAAATTTTAAAGTTAAAAATTTCTTAGTGAAGAAATGATGAATATTTTGTATTTATCTTTAGAGAAAAGTTATATTTTTGGAAAAATAGAAGGATTAGAATTTTATTTTTAATGCTTAAGTTTCTTTTATTAAAAACAATTTTCAAAACTTTTGTTATATTTCTAAGTTAAAGATATATATCTACCTTATGCTTTAGGAAAGAAAAGTTGGAATTCAAAATCATTAAAGGCCTATCCAGATACAGTAATCCTTCCCTTATAAAAAAAGAAAAAAGAAAAGAAAAGAAAAGAAAAGAAAAGAAAAGCAAGTGAAAGATAGTATGTGAAAAGGAAGGAGAAGCTTGAGGATTTAAGGGCCTAATCAAAAATTGGTTCCACACCTGATCTTTTTAGAATATAAGATTTGATGAAAATCTTGAAGCTTATAAATATATTATAGTGAGTATAATTATTTTTAGTAAAGATTATTAAGTAAATAAAATAAAATGTATAAGCCCTATATTTTGAAGAATCTTTAAGTATTTCTAAATAAGAAAGGAAGTAGTATTTTTTATTAACCTTTACCTAAAAGATTTTTAAACTATAAATTGGTCTCCTTTACTAAATTTTTTTCTAAATTAGACTACTAAATTTCAAGAACAAAATTTTTAAAACTCCTAAATAAACTCATCACATAATTCTGTTGTATGATTTTTATATAATGAAAGTATCACTTGAGAACAAGTAACATTTCAAGTTTGGGGGATTTTGAAACACCTAAAATATATAGTAATTTTATACACATGTTTATACCTATTCTTGATGATATTGCATTTTAATGGAAGGTATTTTGTGTGATTTTCTTATAGGCATGATTAAATGGATGATCGTGATGAAAAGAAGGAAAAATGATTAAATTTGGAGTAAAATAAAGAAAATTTGAAAAAGTGATGTGTTGCGGTTAAGAGCCAGAACTCGTGCTTATGCGCCAAGGCACCGCGACTATGCGCTACAGTTGGAGCTTACATGCCAGATGGACCATGGCTAAGCGTCGAGACCTCGCGCTTACACACGCCAATTAAAAAAGAGGAGTTATTTTAATTTAAGCACCATTTTGAAGAGGTTTTCGAAGCACCTCTTGGTGAGAACGTAGGTAACAACCTATTGGCGCCAAATTCATTTCAAATTACTCTTGAATGGATGCATCTTCTGGAAGATACGTTGAATCGAAACACAAATGGATGCATCATCTTCTGGAAGATACTTTTTGAAAAAGTATAAAAAGAGGATTTGAAGATCAAAAATATGGTTATTGTTGGAGAGTGTAGTTAGTGTTTAAGAGTGAGTTTTATGTTAGAGAGTTATTGTTAAACACACCTCTCCACTTCACGATCTTTATTACATTTTATATAGTTTGTATTAGGAATAAAATTGAGATTTGGAGTCAACAGAGTTAGGCGCAAACGTCTAAGGAGTATTGTAAGGGAAAGCAAAGTTTTCAAAAGAACTTCAAGAGTTTTTTGGAAAGGATTTACAGATAAGTCTTTATCTTTATATTACATTTGGATTTTGATTAAGACTTATTGTGTTTTCACTATGATTTCTACTTTTAAACCAATTCGTGATTGCATTTTTTCCATGAATTCTGAGTAGTTTTCTTTATCTTTTTTCTTAAAGTGATGAAGTAATTAATTTATGAAAGTATGCTGTGATAAGTATAGAATTCAATGTTGGAAGAAATTGCAATGATTCAAAACATTGCACTTTATTTACTTCTTAATTTGGCCAATTAAGATGTTAAAATACATTGTGAGAACATGTAAGATCCAGTGTGGTATTGTCTTAGTCAACAATTGGAAAGAATCACATGAGATTGTATGTGTGAGAATGTAGTCCATATGGTTGAGTGCAAATAAATTGGGAGATATACATTAATTGGTGTAGAATTATAGGACTTTAGAGTGACAGGCTAAAGCCCCCAATTTGGTTTATTGTTTTATATTTGGATACAAGATATTAGCCCCCAGGTGGAGGGAATCGAGGAAACTCTAGAATGAGAGCTAGTATCTTTCCCGCCTAACTCGTCTTCAAGATTTTTGGAATAGTAAATTAACATATGTTCGTTATAGCATCTCTAGTAAGGGTAATGAATATAATTTCTCCTATTTGGCACAACACATTTAGTATACTTCCACAACAAAATTTCATAACTTGTTACTTAATCATCAAAAGGAAAAAAAATATTTTACTTGTAATTGCTTACATCTTTTAAAAGTTTAGTTGAAGTTGTTATTTACTTTTATTTAAAATTATAAAAATTAAGAAAAAGAATCAAATTTCATTTTCTAATATTCTATCGTTAGTTTGAGTAAGGTCTTTCTTTAAAATAGTAGAAAATAAATTTTCTTATTTTCATTTATTTATGACTTTCCCTGTTGGTTCGATATCTCGGAGCTTAATTAGAAAGTCCTATATTACTTGATAAACGATACAATACTTGCGTAGTATCCTATTTTAAAGTATCATTTAAATCTCTTATCTACATTGGCATCAAGTTTTTGGCGTCGTTGTAAAGAAAGAGATCATTAAAGAGAAGATCAATTCATATATAAAACGTAAGCATAGATATCTGGGATCACATACCAGCTCGTGGATTGTCAAGGCGAAAGACTGTTGATTCCAATAAACAAATGATACCAAAATAATATTATGTGTCTTGATGATCTTAGGGCAAAAACATTGCCTTAAATGGTACCGATGGAAAATTTATCTGTAAACTTGTTCCAATGACAAAATGAGATAATGAAAATTGTTACTTAATGAAATTCTTAAAGAAACAAAATCAAATCTTCCTTTAAATTTATAAAAAAGAAAAAAAGAAAAAGCAAAGTCAATGAACACAAAATACAAAAATATAAAAATACATGCAATAATAAAATTAATTATAATATCTTATTGCTCTTGTTTGAGTTGTAATTCAACATGATGATGTTTATCTTGGCTTCTTTGCACTAAAATGTTGGACCATAGGCTGATATTCTCAATTTGACAGGGTATTCACCTCTGACTCAATGGGAAGCGAGAGACAGGTAGAGTTGTCATAGACTTTGACTTAGACTTCTCATAGGTCGATATTGTCTATGATGGGCCCTTATTGACAATCGTCAACCAGGAGGAGATAAAGGGATAATGACCCGTGTTGAACTTTAAGAGCAAAGAGGTTGATCTGCCTGAAAAAGGAAGGAAATCACCGAGGGTTATGGAGACAACCAAGGAAGATAGCATTCAGAATTTTAAAAAAGGAAAAATGAAGTCCATGGTACTGATAGCAGAATGTGAGCTTTTTATCCCTAGACAGGGCACACAGAGTCCCAATCCACGAGGAGCGTACCTCTGTCTCAGATGCAGTGATGAAGCTTGAACCGTCGTAAACACAGGGTTTTAGACTGTTTTCAAAGAATATTGACACAAGAACATATTCTGTAGATCTCCCACTATTAATAGAGAAGGATCAAAAGCAAGCCAGATAATGGAGGAGGATGTTCCCCAATCACCAGTCAGGTAGCAGATACATTTCTGGAGCTCGCTTTGCCAGTGTATGCACTAGCTGAGCCTTGTGAGGGCTGCATGGAGTGTGATGCCCTCCCCGAGGAGTGTATCGTGATTCTAATCATAAAGGGTACCAAGGATCTTGAAGATACATTGCTCGATAGGGCTCCGGTGGGGCCCTATTTTTTAAATAGGACAAACTCTTTGGATTTAGGCCCCGGTGGCGCCAGTCCAAAAATTTTTTTGGGTCCGAAAATTTTTTTGTAATTTCAATTGTTTCATCCTCTACAATGACATTTAACACTTCATTAAGCATCTATTTCATCACACAAGCAATAGCTAACACAATTTTTATACAAACAACACAAAACATACTTCTATATATAAAATTCACTTTACAATATAAACACTAATATGTTCATCAAATTAAACCAACAAGTCTTAGTTGTTTAGTGTTGCAAATATGCTACGATAAGCAAACACTGAAATCTAAGCACACACAATGAAATTAAGCATAGAAAATCCAAATTCAAACTACAAAGAAAAGAAAAGTAAATACTAAACACACCAAACACAATTAAGCAAAGTAAAGCAAACACACATCAAACATAAACAGAATCCAGATAATCACTCCTCATCGGTCTCAGAACTTTCTTCCTCTCTGATATCTCCAATAGATTCTTGATGCACGAATAATTATAGAAGGGATGAAATGGGAACTCATCAGATTAATCCTCAGCAATCACAGTGTTCTTCTTTATCAAATTAATCAGGTCCATCTCAATCTGACCAGTGTGATCAAATTGTTCCTTCATCCTCCAATCTATATGATCAAATAAATCAGAAATATTATTAATGGTATTCATAACATTTTGTACCTCTTTTCCAACTGCTTGATTCTCTTCAGTATCGCTCTAGAACTTTTAGGAAAATAAGGTTTAATAGGCTGTGAAGTCTGAGTTAGTTGATCAACAAGTAGATCAATATCCCCTTCATCTCCTACTGTATGGTAGTCATAAAGATTAGTTGGATCAATAGACCTCCTGGGAAGAAGAACTTTTTCCCAACTCTCATATGGAACTTGTGATTGACTACATAACAGAAATATGGTGGACGGGTGTCGAAGCCCATATATAGATCCATGAACTATCAATCACAAAACTGATTTCACAATTATATTACCAAAATCAATCGACCTTCCAGTTTGAATACAGAAATTCAAAATAGCACTTTCCTTGGTTACCTTACTAATTTTCAATGTTGGAAATAACTTTGCCGAAATAAAGTAATGCCACTGCTTTAACACTGGATTTAAAGATGCAGAAGGGAAACTAATATATCCATTTTCTCTAACTTCCCATTCTTCATTTTCATCCATCAAATAACGATACACATCATTCATATTATCACTTGTGGCATTAAAATTGGAATAATGGAAAATAGGTACATTATTAATCATAAAGAGATCATTAATTCTCGCAGGAGTAAATTGCACAAACCTACCTTGCACAAAGACAAATCCTTGGTTGATCCCATGAAGATTTGCATAGAATTCCTTCACAACCGGAACGACTGCGGCAGTGGTAGTGTAACATAACACTTCCCAACATCTTTCCTTTATTATCACTTCAATTCCTATAGTATGATTATCCATACCTCGATTAATAAAGCCTCTTTCCTTGATAATCCTCCTCTTCATCATCACTTTGTTGAATAATTGCTGCGCCTCGAAACTGATAAACTTTTGTTGGTTGAAAATGCGAGATCGAGGGGTTTCAATGGAGTAAGAATCCATGGGATGCGAATTGGGAAAGGTAGTTTTCGTTTTTCTGGATTTTGGAAGTTTAAAATGGAGTATAGGGAGTTATAAGGAAGAAGATCCCACTCAAAACCGGCAAAAATTGCATTTTAAAACTCCAAAAACTGTCAACAGGTTTTGGGCACCAGCGGCACTCGATAGGGCGTCGGAGGCGCTCGATAGGGCACTGGCTGCGCTCAAACCTGGAAGTTCAGCATGTTCTCTATAATTGGGAGCCGGCGGCGCCAGTGGTAAAAAATATTACAAACTTTGTTTGGCCCAAAATATTCCAATATCTCAATTCGATCCAATATTTATCAATTTTTAAAAGTACTTAGGAGTGATTAGGATTCTAAAATAACTATCTAATAAGCACAAATACAACAAACAAACAAACACACCACAAAGATACATATGTGTTGCCTCCCATAAAGCGCTTGGTTTAACATTGTCAGCTCGACAAACCATTCAGTTAATTGAGATGAATCAACATTAAAACCTCTTTAAAGTTAGGTTGAAACCCGTCAAAGTAAGGCTTTAATCTATGCCCATTAACCTTGAAAATCTTTTCTGTATTAGGATCCTTAATATCAACAGCTCCAAAAGAATGAACTTTTACAACTGTAAAAGGTCCCAACCATCTAGACTTGAGCTTTCCAGGAAATAATTTTTATCTTGTGTTGTATAACAAAACTTTTTGTCCTTGTTCAAGTTTCTTTTTCAATATCTTCCGATCATGCTACAATTTCATTCTCTTTTTATAGATCTTGTCATTATGATAAGATGCATTTCTAATTTTTTCCAATTCATTCAATTGCATAAATCTCTTCTCTCCAGCATTTTTCAAATTAAAATTCAACTCTTTCATCACCCAATATGCTTTATGCTCCAATTCAACTGGTAAATGGCAAGTCTTACCAAACACTAGTCTATAAGGGGACATTCCAATAGGGGTCTTAAAAGCAGTCCTATAAGCCCGTAATGCAGTATCTAATTGAGCAGACCAATCTAATTTATGAATATCCAAATTTTTCTCTAAAATTCTTTTAATTTCTTAAATAGACACTTCTGCTAAACCACTAGTCTGTGGATGATAAGCAGTTGAGATTCTATGAATAATATTATATTTCTCAATCAATCTCTTAATTTGATTATTCCTGAAATGGGATCCACCATCAGTTATAATCACTCTCGGCATTCCATATCTCATAAATATATTTTTCTTTAAAAATTTTGAAACACTCTGAGCATCACATCTAGGTAAAGCAATAGCTTCAATCCATTTCGAGAAATAATCAACAACAACCAATTTATATAAATTTCCAAATGAAGGAGAAAAGGGTCCCATAAAAATCTAATCTCCATACATCAAAAGTTTCAACTTCCAAATTATAGTTTAGAGGAATTTCTTTTCTTCTAGAGATGTTATCTACTCTCTGACATCGATCACATGATTTAATATATTTGTATACAACCTTAAAAAGAGTAGGCCAATATAAACCAGATTGCTAAATCTTAAAAACAGTTTTATCAACACCGAAATGACCTCTAAATTTAGAATCATGACATCGTTGAATAATTAAATTAGTTTCTTCTTGTGGCACACATCTTTTAATAATCAGATCCTTACACTGTTTATATAGATAGGGCTCATCCCAAAAATAAAATTTTGAATCATATTTAAATTTTTTTGTTGTTACCTTGTTAAATAAGGTGGTACAATATCACTCACAATATAACTCACAATATCAGCATACCAAGGCAAATTTCTTCCCATAATAGTATAAAGTTGTTCATCGGGGAAAGTTTTTGTAACTTCCTTCTCAAATTCAGATAATTTATCATATTCTAATCTCAACAAATGATCAGTTATTTGGTTATCAAATCCCTTCCTATCAACTATCACAAAGTCAAATTCTTGCAGAAGAAGTATCCATCTAATCAGTCTAGGTTTCACATCCTTCTTTTGCATTAAATATTTCATAGATGAATGGTATATATGCACAGTACTTTTAGCTCCAATTAAATAAGGTCTAAACTTTTTAAAATCAAATACTATATCTAATAACTCTCTTTCAGTAGTGTTATTATTAATTTGAGTTTCATTAAGAGTTTTACTAACATAGTAATTGACTTTGAAAACTTTATCATACCTTTGCCCCAACACTACTCTGATTGTATAATCACTAGCATCATACATAAGTTCAAATGGTTTCTCCCAATCTGGTGAAATAATTATAGGTGCATTGATTAATTTATTTTTTAATAATTCAAAAGCATGCAAACATTCATCATTAAACTCAAAATTTCTATAATTTTATAAAAGTTAGCACAAAGGTTTGGTAATTTTAGAAAAATCTTTAATATATTACCTATAAAATCCAGCATGTCCTAAGAAACTTCTCACCTCTCTCACGGTAGTGGGTGGTGGCAATCTCTCAATCACTCTAATTTTAGCAGGGTCGACCTCCATGCCATATTCAGAAATTTTATGCCCAAGCACAATTTCTCCTGCAACCATAAATTGACATTTCTCTCAATTCAGAACTAAATTTTTTTTCTGACAAAACTCCAAAAATTTTGCTAAGTTATCCAAACATATTTCAAATGAAGTCCCGAATACAGAGAAATCATCCATAAAAACTTCTATTCCATTATCTATCATACTGCTGAAGATAGACATCATACATCTCTGAAATGTTGCAGGTGCATTACAGAGTCCAAAAGGCATTCTTCGAAAAGCAAAGGTTCTGTAAGGGCTAGTAAATGTAGTCTTTTTTTATCCTCAGGAGCAATAAGTATTTGATGGTAACCAGTATATCCATCCAGAAGGCAATAGTACTAGTGTACAGCAAGTCTATCCAGCATTTAATCGAGAAAAGGAAGAGGAAAGTGGTCTTTTCGGGTGGCAGCATTTAATTTACTATAGTCAATACAAATTCACCATCCATTAATTTTTCTTGTGGGTATAATTTCATTACATTCATTCACTTCAACAGTCACTCTTCTGAAGATACAATAACTGGTACGGTAGATGATTCTCCTAAAAACATATACTTCAAATGATAGGGAGAATTTTCATCTCTAGTTCAGGAAGTTTTATTATTGATGGATTTAAGTTTTTATCTCCACCTTCCATAGTGTCCAATACTTCAAATATCTTCTGAACATACTTCAAATCTTTATTTTTTTAATTATCTGATTTTTCCTCATTTTCAATTCCTTCTTCAAACATATCTTCATACTCTGCTTCTTTTTTAAATATATTTTCAAAATGATATTTTCTTAAATATTCACAGACCTCCATCCTAAAACATTCATTATCTTTTTCCATTGAGGGATACTTCATAGATTTCAAAATATTAAAGGTTGCCTCTTGATCATTAACTCTTATAGTTAATTCTCCTTTTTGAACATCAATCACTGCTCTCCCAGTACCAAGGATGGTCTTCCCAAAATAATTAGAATCTATTTATCTTCCTCCATATCAAGTACAATAAAATCCACAGGAAAGATAAATTTATCTACTTTCACAAACACATCTTCCACCACTCCTCTAGGGTAAGTAATGGAACAATCAGCCAAATGAAGAGTCACAGATGTAGGAGAAATTTCTCCTATTCCCAACCTTTTGATATTTTATAAAGGCATAAGATTAATACTAGCTCCCATATCATATAAGGCTCTTCTGAAAAAATTTTCACCTATAGCACACGAGATAGTGAAACTACCAGGATCTTTAAGTTTTTCCGGAAGCTTCTTCTAAATAATTTCACTACACTCTCCACTAAGTGCAACAGTTTCATGGTCTGTGAACTTTCTTTTCTTTCTAAGAATATCATTAATAAACTTAGCATTGTCAGGCATCTGTTCTAATGCTTCAACAAAAGGAATATTTATTGTTAATTTCTTAAGGATCTCCAAAAATTTTCCAAATATGTTATCCCTATTTTGTTTCTTTAATCTTTAAGAAATTGGAGGCAGTGGTTTTTCAACAGTAATATTCATTGGTTCAAGAGGATATTCCAAGTCTGGATAGATCTTGTTTGAACCTTTTTCAATATCCACCTTCTCCTTTTCTATTTCAACTTCTTTTTGTACTCTTGTGTCCAATTCCTTTCCACTCCTTAATTGAATAGCCTTAAGTTTTTCCTTGTTTTGATCTTTTGGATTGATCTCAACATTGCTTGGAAGTGTTCCAGAATGTCTATTATTAAGTGCAGTGAAAATATGCCCCCAATTGATTTTCAATATTTTTCATCGCAACACCTTGAGCTTGTAATTAATTTCTCATATTTAGAATCATTTCTTCAGTAGACAACTTTTTATCCTTAAATTCCGGGTTACTATTGAATCCAGGAGGATAAGAGGTCTAAAATTGGTATTTCTTTGATTTTTTAAATTTCCAACTGGATTTATAGAACTGTTCCACCAGTGTGGGTTAACGTTGCCATTGCTATTATTCCAATTGAAATTTGGGTGATTCTTCCAACCAGGATAATAATAATTCGAATAAGAACTATTAGGTCTATTAATAGCATTCAAAGTCTCGTAAGGTGTCTAAGATTTTGTTATCTGGCCAAATGAATTTTCCTCTAACACTTAGGGTGGTTGAGAATAATTCATTCCATATTGATCTATTTTCTTAGAAAGGGCTGCAATTTGAGAAACTATCATATTCATCATATCAGAATCATGAACACTAGCTACTCTCTTAGGATTTGCGCGTTCAAAGGGCTATTGAAAATGATTAGTAGTCATTTATTCTATTCATGCGTATGTTTCATCAAAAGATTTTGACATTAACGATCCACCAGCAGCAGCATCTATAATCGATCTCAATGATCCTACTAATCCATTGTAAAATGTTTAAATTATTAACCAATCTGGTAAAGCATGATGTGGGCACTTCCTAAGAAGATCTTTAAATCTTTCCCAAGCTTCATATATTGATTCACCATCAAACTGACCAAAAGATGTGATATCATTTCTTAGCTTAGCAGTCTTTGATAGCAGGAAATATTTTGATAGAAACTTTTGAGAAAGTTCTCTCCAAGTTCTAATAGATCTAGGTGCTAACGAATTTAACCACGCCTTAGCTTTATCCCTTAACGAAAAAGGAAAAAGTCTAAGTCTGACAGCATCATTCGACACTCCATCATATTTAAAAATAGCACACAGTTCAACAAAACTAGCGAGATGTAAATTTGGATCCTCATTAGGTGTTCCTCCAAATTGATTATTTTTACCATTTGGATAATAGTATGTTTAAATTAAATTGAATTAGCAGCAACATCAGGATTTTGAATAATCACATGAATTTCATCTGCTGTTGGGTTAGCATAATCTATTAAAGATCTTTGCAAATAATTTCTCTAATTAAAGTTTCTCTGATTATCTTGATTATTCTCTGATTATCTTGATTATTCGCCATTTCACATGGATTTTCACTTTGTTTTTGTTGTTTTCTAATTTTTCTAACAGTACGCTCCAACTCTGAATCGTAAGGTACTAAACCTATAGATCCACCACTACGCATATAAAATCACACAAATACTATAAAAAGTAAACAAACACATAATTACACACTACAAAGTAAAGCTTTTCAGTTACAATATTATCGATAGATACCGTTTATACCTTCTGACAACGGCACCAAAAACTTGGTGCTGACTTTTAATATTGCAAGAACTTATGAACTCAAATTATATATATATTTATAATGATTTTATAAATTCCAAACATTCAACGCAACTATAAGTATCGTATCAAGTAATATAGGGCTCTAATGGAGTCCTGGTTATTGATCCCACATGGAAGGAATGATTCTTACAATAGATAACGTAATACTGAAATCCAATACTCAAATTTCAATTAAATTTTAATGTTTACTTCTACTATCAAGATGCAGAAAACATTAACAATTAAGCAAACTACAATTACTTCTAATATTTTTAAAACAAAATTAATTAACAAACACACACTAAGCTATGTATTTGAAAGGTTTTGATATATAAGAAAAGTATGTTTCCAATTGCAATGAGAATATGATGTGTGAATGATATGGAATGATTATTTTATTTTATTGTGCCAAATAGGAGCATAAACGTTTCTTTACTCTCAAAAGAGTACCCTCCTCATCCAAGCATGAAAGAACATTGACATATCCTAAGTTCAGCCACTAAATCTAAGGCTAGGCTGGGAGGATACCGGCTATCACTACAGAGTTCCCACTCACCCTTCACCTGAAGGCTAAACTTCAAGTTTATTTACCAATCTTAGGACCAAATTAGGGATCTCAGCCTGTCACCCTGAAACCTCCAATTTGAAGTCCATCAAAACACATTTCCCTATTTATTTGCACTTAATTCCCATGAACTACACATTTCATCCATGAAGATTGAATGGATTCTTCAATATTGTTGTAGGATACTAAATCCTTTCAGAGTTAATGTTCAACAACATATTTTAACAATTCCATTAGCCAGATTGAAAAGTATATTAAGTTCAAAATGAAAAACCATCACAATTTCTTCAATACTTTAAAAGCACTTCAAATCCACATCATCACATCATCACATCTCCATGCAAGAAGAAAGTCAAAGTAGACTATTCAAAATTCATGGAGAAGACACAATAAAACATGGATTTTATATATAAAAGAAATGTCATACAAACTACAAAAGAAAATACAACTTATCTCTTTCTCTTCCCCAATGCAATCCCTTGAAGTTTGTTTGAATCCTTTTCTCTCTTCTTCGCAACACTCAATTCCCTCTTTAGAATGGAACATAAAAAGCAATCTCTCACTTTACACCTTCTCCTTTACTCCTTAGAGAAGAATCCCTCTCAAATTCTCACTTCTACACTCATTCTAACACTCAACACACACTTTCCCTCTCTAGAACCACACTAAAACTTCAGACACACTCTAAAAACTCCACCATTTTTGTCCAAAAATAGTTACTTATATGTTAGAAATGAATTCCCAAGAGTTTCCTAAAGCATCCCTTCAAAAAGTCACTAAAACTCTTCAAATTTGAAATCCACCGACATTAGGTGCCGATGGCACCCGATAGGGCGCCGACGATGCTCTATCATCAATTAAATTCTGGGCTCTTGGGAAAATAGCGCCGGCGATGCCCATTCTGGCGCCAGTGGTGCTAGAAGCTGTTTTCTTCTATTTTGCTCCTTTTCGCTCCGAATTCGTTCCATTTCTCTTCCTTTCGCTCCAATCACCCAAAATCATTATACCTGCAACAAATCATGAAAATACATTTCTTTAAAGTGAAATATCACCAAAAATGGGTAAAATTATAGAGCAAAAATAGTATATATTTTTGGTGCATCAGTATGTACCACACATTTAGTTTCAATCAAATATGATTTGAATTTATCAAAAGCATACACTATAGCTAGTAACTTCTTTTCAGTGGTGGTATAATTGATTTGAGCTTCATTTGGAGTTCTACTAGCATAGTAGATCACTTTCAAAATTTTATCATGTTTTTGTCTGAAAATAAGTCCAATAGCATAACCTATAGCATTACATATTAATTTAAAAGGTTTTTTCCAATTTGGTGAAACAATAACTGGTGCAGTGATTAATCTTTTCTTTAATAACTCAAAAGCTTTTAGGCAATCATCAATAAAATAAAAAAAGTAACTTTTTTCAATAGCTGGCATAGAGGCTTAACAACTTTTGAAAAGTCTTTAATATAACACCTGCAGAACCCAGCATGTCCCAAAAAACTCCTAATCTCCCTTACATTTTGTTGGGCAAGGTAAACTAGTGATCACTTGAACTTTTGCAAGGTCAACTTTCATACCTTTTCCTGAAATTGGATGTCCCAAAATAATTCCTCCTGCTACCATAAATTGACATTTTTCCTAATTAAGGACTAAATTTTTTTATTCATGGTGTTTCGGAACTTTGGATAATGTTCTAAACATGATTCAAATGAAATTTGAGACACTAAAAAATCGTTCATAAATACTTTAATTCTGTTTTTGATTAAATCATAAAAAATTGGCATCATATATCTTTAAAATGTAGCAGGGGCATTACATAAACCAAAGGGCATTCTTCTAAAAGCGAATGTACCATAAGGACTGGTAAATGTTGTTTTCTCTTGATCCTCATAAGCAATTTTTATTTGGTGATATCCAGTATATCCATCCAGAAAGTAAAAGTATTTATGCCCAGCTAGTCTATCCAACATTTGATTAAGAAAGGGAAGTGGAAATTGATTGTTCCTGGTGGCAAGATTTAATTTTATGTAATCAATGCATATTCGCCATTCTGTAACTTGTCTTATTGGTATTAACTCATTCTTTTCATTAATAGTTACAGTTACTCCTTTCTTAGGAACACAGTGAATATGACTAATCCATGCACTATCTGAAATGGGATAAATAATTCCAGCATCCAACCATTTTAAAATTTCTTTCTTAATAACTTCTTTCATAGTAGGATTTAATCTCCTTTGACGATCAGCTCTGTGTTTGCAATTCTCTTCCATAAGGATTCTATGCATACAAATTGAAGGACTGATTCCTTTAATATCAGCTATGGTCCATTCAAAGGCTTTCTTATGTTTCTTTAGAATTTCAAGCAAACTCTCTTCTACTTCTAGAGTTAATTTCGAGGAAATTATAACAGGAAAAGTTGAGGAATCACCTAAAACGACATATTTTAAATGTTCAGGAAGTAACCTTAATACAAGTTTAAAAGGTTTTTCAATTGAATGACAAAAAGATTTATCTTTCTTCATCATGTCCAAAACTTCAAAACTTTTTTGAACATAATTTAAGTCTTCCTCAATAAGATCATCAGAATATTGTGTTTCCTCTTCTTGCTCGTGTTCCAACTGTTCACTTTAAAATTTTTCTTCATATGTTATTTTGAAATGACATTCACTCAAAAATTTTATAACATCCATCCTGAAACATTCATCTTCTTTACCTTTGGCAGGATATTTCATTTATTTTGAAATATTAAATGTAGCAGTTTGATCATTGACATGCATAGTTAATTCCCTTTTCACACATCTATCATTACTCTTCCTGTAGCTAGGAATGTTCTCCCCAAAATAATTGGTATTTCCTTATCTTCTTCCATATCAAGCACAATGAAATCATCAGGAAAGATAAATTGATCATCAGGAAAGATAAATTGATCCACTTTTACTAAAACATTTTCTATAAATCCTTTAGGATATGTGATCGAACAATCTGCTAACTGCAGAGTTAGAGTAGTCGAGTTATTACTGCTAATCCTAATCTTTTAAATATAGATAATGGCATAAAGTTAATGCTTGCACCCAAATCACATAAAAGTTTTCCATAAAATATGTCTCTGATTACACAGGTAATTGTAAAGCTACCAGGATCTTTAAGCTTTTCAAGAAGCTTCTTCTAAGTTATTGTACAACATTCTTCACTAAGTTCAACAGCCTCGTTCACTTAAAAATTCATGTTTCTATTTAGAATATCCTTCATAAACTTCACATAGCTTGGCATTTGTTCTAAGGCTTCAACAAATGGAATATTAATTGTAAGTTTCTTAAAAATCTCTAAGAACTTTGAAAATTGCTTATCCAACTTCTGTTGTCGAAGCCTCTGAGGAAATGATGGTGGAGGTTTTTCTAAAACCATTTTTTATTGAGAAATAGGTCTTTCGAAAACTTTCTGAGCTTCCTCTTTTGGTTCTTCAATATCTTCTTTCTCTGCTTTAATTTCTTTTTGAACTCTACCTTCCAACTCTCTTCTACTTCTTAATTGAATAGCTTTTACTTTCTCTTTATTTTTGTCTCTTGAATTTATCTCAGTATTACTGGGAAGGGTTCCTTGGGATCTATTACTTAATGAATTGGCTATCTATCCCCAATTGATTTTCAATATTTCTAATTGTAGCTCCTTAACTTTGCAACTGATTTCCCATTCATAGCATCACTTCTTCTATAGATAACTTCTTCTCCTTAAATTGTGAAACACTGTTAAAACCAGGAGGATAAGTAGGTCTATAATTATTATTCCCTTTGTTGTTCCAATTCCTCAATGGGTTTGCTTGATTATTCCCTCATTGTTGAGTATTATCATCCTGATTATTGGTATTCCAGTTAAGGTTTGGATGGTTCTTCCAACCTAGGTTATAAAAATTGAAATATGGGTTATTAGACTTGTTTATGGTATTCAAAATTTCTAATCATAATTGAGAATCTACCATTTGGTCTAATGAATTTTCTTCAATCATTGGAATTGGTGAGAATAATTCATTCTAAATTGTTCTATCTTCTTTAAAATTGTAGCAACTTGATTTGCTAGCATAGCAAAAGCATCAGCTTCATGAATACTAGCTACGTTTTTAGGATTTACCCTCTCAGAAGGCCATTGAAAATTATTTGTAGCCATTTCTTCAATTAAAGTATAAGCATCATTAAACTGTCTAGACATCAATGAACAACCAGCAACAGCATCAATGATAAATCTAAGAGATCCAACTAATCCATTATAAAAAGTTTAAATTATTAACTAATCTAGTATCGAATGATGTGGACACTTTCTTAGGAGATCTTCAAAATGTTCCCATTCTTCATAAATAGATTCTCTTTCAAACTGGCAAAATGATGTAATGTTATTTCTAATCTTAGTAGTCTTTGATGATGGAAAATATTTAGCAAGAAATTATGGCGCTAAGTAACCTAAAGTCCTGATATATCCAGGTGCTAAGGAATTTAACCACATCTTAACTTTATCCCTTAATGAAAAAGGAAAAAGTCTAAGTCTAATATCATCATCCGAAAAACCATCATATTTAAATGTAGCACATAATTCTAAAAAATTGGTAAGATGTAAATTTGGATATTCAGTTGGTGTTCCCCACAAACTGCTTATTATATACCATTTTGATAATAGTAGGTTTAAGTTCAAATGAATTAGCAACTACAACAGGATTTTGAATACTTCCATGAAATTCATCTACCGTAGGCTTAGCATAATCTCTTAAATGGCTAAATTCTTGATGGATTTCAGCATTTTGATTATTTTGATTTGTTAGTTCTATAATATTTTTGACTTTTTCTGTATTTTTAATTTTTCTAATTTTCCTTATAGATCTTTCTAATTCAAAATCGTAAGTTACAAGTCCTTCAGTACCAGAACTACGCATGCACAATAATAAAACACAAAAAAGTAAAAAAACAACTTCATAAAATAAATCTAAGAAGATATAATAAGACTTTAAAAAGTAAAAAGAAATTTTTTTTAAAAAAATTATTTTCTTTATCAAAATTCTTTCCTCTGTAACTGCGCCAAAAACTTGATTCCAGATATTTTTGCTTACATTTTATATATGAATTGATACTTCTCTTTAATGATCTCTTTCTTTACAATGATGCCAAAAACTTGATGTTAATGTAAATAATAGATATAAATAATATTTTAAAATGGGATACAACACAAGTATACGTATCGTTTATCAAGTAATATAAGACTTTCTGATTAAGCCCCCAGATATTGAAACCCACAGGGAAGGTGATAAATAAATGAAAATAAGAAAATTTACTTTTTACTATTTTAAAGAAAGATCTTCCTGAAACTAATGATAGTATTTTAGGAAATGAAATTTGATTCTTGTTGTTAATTTTTATAATTTGAAATAAAAGTAAACAAAAAAATTCAACTAAACTTTTAAAAGATGTAAGCGAATGCAAATAAAATATCTTTTTCCTTTTTATGATTTAGTAACACGTTATGAAATTCTGATGTGGAAGTATACTAAATGTGTTGTGCCAAATAAGAGCAATTATACCCTTATTAGAGAAACTATAAAGAACATAGGTTAATTTACTATTCTAAAAATCTTGAAGACGGTTTAGGTAGGAAAGATACTAGCTCTCACTTTAGAGTTTCCTCAATTCCCTCTACCTTGGGGTTAACATCTCGTATCAAAACATAAAACAATAAACTGAATTTGGGCCTTTAGCCTGTCACTCTAAAGTCCTCTAATTCTACACCCATCAAAGTATATCTCCCTATTTATTTGCACTCAACCATATGGATTACGTTCTCACCCATACAATCTCAAGTGATTTTTTGCCATTATTGACTAAGACAATACCACACTGGATCTTACATGTTTGTTGACCTCACTTTTGGTTGAGGTCTAGTCTGTCTTTAGAATAGCCTAGGGTCTAGCCATAGGACTCTCCTGGTGACTTTCTTAGAAGAATAGTCATGAAACCCTTCCCCAGAGAAATTCAAACTTTTCTCACTTCACTAGGAGTTTTCATATGCTTAAGGCCTAACCTCCAGTTTTTTAGGAAGGACCAAGTATAAGGAAACCCAAAGGAAGTCTCCTATAGGTGGTCAGACCTTAGGATCTACCCTAGGAGGTCTGGAGCTTACACCATACTTACACTACACGCTCACAAACCCTATACAAGGCACATCACCTTTGATTCCCTAACTCATTTAGAAACTCATGTAAGTGGTTTTCCCAGGCCATTAGCATCAGGTTAGGGCTTGGCTAGTACCAACACATAGAGGACCAAATGAGGGTGACCCTTGGTCCATGGATCAACCTAAACAAATTCATATTGTCACTCACTTTTAACCAATCCCAATTCTCCCAAACATTCCAAATTTCTAGCCTCTTTGCCCGAAAATACCCAAAATACCTAAAATACACCCAAAACCCTAAAATTCCCAAAAATTTCTAAAATCGCCCAAATTATCCATAATTCTCAAAAAATCATTCCAAAATACTCCTACCACCCAAATTAACCAAAATTACCCAAAATTGCCAAATTTTCCAAAAAAAATCCCAAAAATAACCAAAATGCCCCTCTTAGCCCAAAATTCCAAATAATCCAAAAATTCTGATAAATTCCAAAAACCTTCCAAATATTCTCAATTTCATTTCTCTCAACTAACACATGACCCAATTTGGCCAATGTAGCCCAATTTAACTAAAAGCCTCAATTTGACCCATTTAACCCAAAAGTGCCCAAATTAAACCCAATGTCTACCCAATTGACCCCAATCTTGCCTAATTTCAATTCCAAACTTTAATTCAACATCCTCAATACAAATATAAACAAACTCTAAGCCTAATTTGACCCACATTTGAGTTCAATTTCACTTAAAACTCAAAATCTCCAATTTTATCTAAGTGGCCCAAATCCTCAAATTGACCTAACAACAATCAATTTCCCCCCAATTTAAATTTTAATCCCTTCATAACACTCCCTTAAACCGAATTGAACCATCAATTGACCCCAATTTGAGCCCAAGTCTCACCCAAATCCAATTGAACCAAGCTTACCAGATTTTAACCGAAATTGAACACATGACCAAATCTCACCAAATTGATTGCACTAATCCCAAAATTTCCACCCAATTGATGTTGGGAACTCATTATGACATCCCCCTAGACCATTTGGAACCTTAAATTGGGCCTAAACTCCACTCTAGGCCAACCTAAACCCAAGCTTAGCCAACTTGCCCCAAATTGACCAAAAAAAAAATTAAGCCAAATTGACCTACCAAATCAATTCAACACCAGTCCAAACCTCTTCAAAACACTTCATGACAATCATACACACTATTTTGAACAATAATTTGGATCTAACCCAAGCTCAAACCCAACCTAGCCAAACATTGACCCATGTGAACCAAAATTGAACCTATGACCTAACCTAATCAAATTGAACCAAATGTGACCAAACCAACTCTTCCAAAGCCACTAAATTGATCCTAGTAACCACCCTAGATGCTCTTAGCTCAAACTAGTGAGCCATGGACCAAAGGATCCTCAATTTGGGGGATCCCCTTCCATATTTTCTTAAACCATATAGATCCTTGCCAAATTTCCTCACCAAACTTAATTGCTCCCACTTGATGCCCTGGCTCACCTGAATACTGACTCACCTAACCCATCGCCAGCTCCCCCGTCCTTGCCAGCTGTTCTATTCATTGGAGGAGACCAAACCGAGAGCCACATCCAAGCCAAGCAAACCCAAACTCCACTCTATAGCCAAGTCAGCGTAAAATTTCCATTGGAGCTCATCTGACTTCCACCTATGCAGTCGAATCCACCCATCGCCAGCACTTGAGCTCAGCCTAATGGCAATAGCCATAAATAGAGCTCTTCACGGCCAAAATAAGGTGTTGAAAATTTCCTAACCAAACTCTGTCAAACCTTCACCAGAGCTCCTCCATACCTCCGTAAGATCATTCCAGCCATTTTCCCCCCTTTAATTCCCACTAACAGAGCTCAATTTCAGAGCTCAAATTTGGCTAGAAACCAGGACACATTTTACCAAAACTCCACAGTGCACCAAAGTTCAATTAACTGCACCCACACCTTCACAGCAGTGAAAGAAGAAGATCCTTCATCAAAGCCCCATCACAGAAGGCCTTTGCACCAGACTTCCATAAACACCTGAAATCAGGTCTGGTAGAGTTTAGGTCTAGACAATTCACCGAGGCAAAAGGCTCCATTAGGGGGTTTTTTGATTTATTTAATTCCCTGAACTTTAAAAAACCATATTTTGGCCTAGAAAAATCATAAAAATAAAAGAAAAATACCGTCTTACTAAGTGAACAGAAGAGATTAATGTGGAAATGGCTTGAAATTTATTTGATGCATACATGATTTTAATTAATTAAATACCCTCTGTAGTCTTTTAATTATCCATGCATATAGACATTTCACCATGACTTGCTATTTTAGGAAGTTATAGCCTTTATTATGAGAAATCTTCCCTAATTTGTCCAAAGTTAGAGGAGACCTCTATGAAGAGTTCTACATTTTCCAAGTTTTTGCATCTGTTTTCATAAATTAATTCCAAAAATTAGCATAGTGATTATAAAAATCTAGAAAAAATACAGTAGGTTCCCTATGACCAGAGGACCCTATGGTAAAATTCTCAAGGACTAAATCATGAAGAAATGACCTAATCATCAAATTCATTTAAAACTAAATTTAAATTAATTTGATTTCATTAATTTTGAAAATAACTTAAAAAACAATTCTCCGCTGTATTTTAAAGGTCAGAGAACTCTAAATAAAAATTTCATGGCATTTGGAGTTCAATTGGCCACCTAAATGAATTTTGTAAGTGAAATAATAATTTTCAACATTAAACTAATTTTAATAATTAAAATACAACTCAAAAATTTGTAAAATTGGTTCTGAGAGTTCTCGTGATCATAGGGATTTTTTAAAATTAAAATTGGAATTTTTACAAAATTTTCACTTTTAATCATATTTTAAATATTTAAATAATTAAATAATAATAATAATCACAAATATAATAAAAATCACCAAATTGTCACATTTGGTCTCCTAATCGCTTAGGAACCATCCATATAATTTTCTTCAGCCTTAAAATCAAAATATCAATTTTTAAAGGCTTAAATTACTTTTTAAAAGGGTAAAAATGAATTTCCTTAATTTTTCACTAAAATAATTCTAATAATTAAAATAAAATCAAAAAAATATAAAATTTATTTTTTGGGTTCCTTGACCTCAGAGGGACTTAAGAAAAATATAAAATTGAATTTTCAACTTTTAAAATATTTTATAATTAATTAAAAATCCAAAAATTAAAATAATTCTCATAATTAAATTAAAACTCAAAAAATAATGAAATTTGATCCAAGTGGTCCTCTAGTCAAAGTCCACCTCCTGTAATAATTTCAATGTCATATGTCTTTTTTTGAACAAGTTATTGAATTTTCATTGAAAACCCTTATTTTTACATTAAAATAAATATGTAAATTAAATTTTAATTTTGAAAATCACATTTTATCCTCTAATGTTTTAACTAACTCATAAGTGGTGTCACATAAAAATTTCAAAGTCATTTGAGCTAAATTTAATGAATTATGAAGTGATAAAGGACTTTAGGGGTAAAATTTTAATTTTGGAAATATTTAACCTTAATCAATATTTAGGCTTAATCAAAATGGGAAAAGGGAAATATGTGACCTTAATTATTATGTTTGGATGATTGAAATATCAAGGGATAAATGGTAGAAACCCATTGCAATTTGGTCATTCCAAATTTAAATATTTAAACTTCCTTTATCATTTTAATTTGTAAGAACATAAAATTAAAAAGAGTCTTATGGTTAGGGGTTGATTTTGGAAATTAATATGCCACTAATTTAATACCCCTTCATCTGATGTTTAAATGATAATTCAATGTTTTGATAAGAATCATAACCATGAAGGTAATTTAACTTCTTTTTTTTAAGACATAAAAATATCCACTAAAATCTTAAGGGCTTAGTAGTGAGCTAGGCTTAATTAAAGAAATCAACTAATAGGAATTAGAAAAGTTAATTTTAAACTACTTTTTAAAACATTAAAAGCCCATCAAAATTTGGTAAATTTCTCCATAAGTTAAATCTTGCCTCTAAAGGCCCACTCACATAATTCCTAAGTAAAGCACCAGTGATAATTACCCCGTCTTTCGAGATAACTAAAATATTGGCTCACTAAGCATAAGGGTATGAAATGGATAAAACATTTAATAACTATGATAAGTCCAAGAGGACCTCAAGTTCATTTGGTAAGTTTTCAGAACTTCGATCAGGATTTACTACTACACCCTGTTACCATTTGGTTTAAAGAACGCAAGAGCAACATACCAAAGAGCAATGACGAAAATCTTCGATGACCTCATTCTCAACTAAGTGGAATGCTACATGAACGATTTGTTCATTAAGAGCAAAGTAGAGGAAAACAAACTAATTGATTTGAGGTTCGTATTTGAACGATTTCGGCAATACATCTAAAGATGAATTCATTAAATGCGCCTTCGGCGTTACCTCTAGGAAATTTCTAGAATTTTTTGTCTGTCATCGTGGAATTGAAATCAACCTAGAAAAGATTAAAGCGATATTAGAAAAGCCTCCTTCTAGAACCTTCAAAAACAATTACATTCTTTTCAAGGAAAACTGGCATATCTAAGATACTTCATATTCAATCTGTCAGGAAGGTGTCTATCCATTCCGAACTTACTTCGAAATGATGTTACTATTTTTTTGGGAGAGTCTTATTAACAAGCTTTTGAAGATATTACCCCTGTTTTTGCAGCCCCTATCCTAGGTAGACCATTGATACTTTATACTACATCTTTAGACGAGTCTCTCGGGGCACTACTTGCCAAAGTTAATGATGAGGGTAAGGAAAACACACTCTACTACCTCTATCGACGTCTAATACCAGCAGAAGTAAAATATCCTCCTATTAAGAAACATTATCTAGCTTTAGTTTTCACCGCTCAGAAGCTTAGACACTACATGTTATCTCATAAGGTCAACCTAATCTTAAAAGTTTATCCGTTGCAATATTTGATGACCTGGCCAACACTTTCCACACGTTTAGCAAGGTGGTCGATAATATTATTGCAATATGACATAACTTTTGTGCCCCTTCGTGCTATCAAAGGGCAGATTCTCATGGATTTTCTCACAGTGCACCCACTGCCAGCTGGGTCCCTGCTTACTAACGAACTACCAGACGAACAGATACTGCAAATAGAATAGCCCAGTGCCAAGCATTCGAAAATGTACTTTGATAGAGCGTCATCAGCCTGAAGAGATAAAGAACAACAAACAGTGATACCAGGCAAGGCAAGAGTTGGTTTAATCATCGTGACTTCGGATTAGGGGATGCTGAGATTCTCTTACCACTTGTCAGAACTGTGTACCAATAATGAGGCAGAATATAAAGCTTTAATCACCTGATTGGAACTAGCAGCACTAATGGAAATAACAGACATTGACATTTATGGCTACTCACAACTCGTCATTAAACAAGTGGCAGGACAGTATAAAATTCTGAAACCAAGATTAAAAGAATACCACAGGTACATGATGAAACTACTCGAGCAAATTCCAAGTGTGATATTATATAGGATTCCTCGAGCAGACAACACCCACACATATGCTTTAGCCAAACTTACTAAGGACTTGGCTTGTCCACCCAAAGAAGTACATGCTGGATTGTATGGAGCTCACCAGTCAGGAACAAAAATAAAGATGAAAATCAAAAAACTCAAATACTACTGGCCGGCAATGATGACAGACTGCATGGATACAACAAAGAATTGTCATCAATGCCAAGTGCACTGAATAGTCTTGCACCAACCTCCAAATATTCTACACCCCACGATTGCTTCGTGACCATTCGAATGTTGGGGCACGGATATAGTGGGTCTGATAGACCCTCCATCTTAGAAAGGACAGATTCATACTCGCAGCTACGGATTACTTCTCCAAGTGGGCAGAGGCAGTTCCGCTACAGGAGGTCACAGCGTAGCAAGTTCTACAGTTCTTCGAGAATTAGGTTGTCTACCACCTTAGTGTGCCATGAAGGATCATCTCTAACAATGGGTTCGCCTTCAAGAGCACAAAAATCAACATCTTTGTCAGAAGACATGGGATATATTGGACATACTCGACAATATACTACCCCAAAGTAAATGGCTTGGCAGAAGCTTTCAACAAGACGCTCATTCAAATTCTAAAGAAAATGGTTGAGGACAACAAAAGAGGATGACACAAGAAATTACTATAAACTTTGTGGGCCTACAGAACGACAGTCAAAATGCCGACACAATTTACACCTTATGCACTTGTGTATCGTTCTGAGGCAGTCCTTCCGCTTGAAGTTCAATTACCGTCACTCTGGATCGTCGTCTCCAATCAAATTACAACAGAAGAGAATGTCAAACTTCAACTGGCATAATTAGAAAGTCTCAAAGGAAAAGGATTGCTTGCACAGTAGAATTTGGAACTCTACCAAGCAAAGATGATTCAAGCCTATGATAAGTCTGCCCGAGGTCATTCAAAATTGGTGACCTCGTGCTCGTTCTCAGAAGTCCTATTCTTACACACCGCAAAATAGGTGGAAAATTTGAACCGACCTGGGAAGGACCATTCGTGGTGGAAAAGGTTTACTCTGGAGGGTCATACCAATTGGTGGATTCTCAAGGTTATAGACCCATGTTGCCAATAAATGGATGATATCGTAAGAAGTACTACGCCACACGAGGAATCTGAAGAAAGATTTTCATTTTGATGTAGAATAGGGCCAGTGTTTGTGACTGGGTCCAACTTTTGTAATAAAATAAAGTTATATAAAATAAAGTAAACTTTCTCAAAAAATAAAATACATCTATTAATTTCTAAATCTAAATGCTATAAAACTATATTAAATAAGATAATGGCATTAAAATAATTATAAAAATTATTAAAATATAATAATAATAATAATAAGTTTCTCCTTGTTCTTGTTCGTGCACAACACCACCTACTGACATTTCCCCTGTTTACTTGTGCAGGAGGAGTCGAATTGCGAGTTGGTGTTTGCTTCCAAATACGACTTGGACTTTGCTTCTCAAAAAGAAACAAATAAAATGATATTACAGACATGAAGTTGATGAAGAAAATTGGCCATAAAGAGACTAGACAAACATCGGGATATGGTGGGACTAAAGGGTTCGTCGACTCACACCTCCTTACTACGAGACCCAGTCAGGTCCCGTCTATGATCACTACTCCAGAGGGTGATCTTATTGCTGCTTCAGCTGAAAGAATTTCAGAAGAAATGTGAATCGCCGCAAGCGTCGCCTCTTAGACAGGATGGAGAGGAGACAAGCTCGGGAGCTAGTCACCGCTCTATCACCCATTCCAGAAGAATCTTACAATCCTGAAATGAAAGAAATTGATGACAGTACACCACACACTGATACTGAGATTGAGGCTGCAGAGGATCTCGCATCGACATTGTATCCGATGGAAGAAATTTTGAATGGGTGTCCGACTTGCAACTCAAGTTTACCCGGACTGCCTTCAATGACAAGAGCATTTTCAAAGTGCCCAGAATTTCATGGTTTACACCTAGAGGAGTATGGCACATTTGAGGCATATGAAGCTGCCTCAATACTACTCAGGAGTCGAGAGTATCCTGATGTGGAGCCGTATGTGCCATAGTTTGTCCTACCGCTGCCAGCACCACGAGGAGTCCTAGATTATGTGATGGCAAAAATTAGAAGAATCAGAAAGAATGAATTTCAACATTATGAAGAGATACAAGGGAAATTTGGCAATATCCTGGAAGGACTTGAGTTATACACCGATGTATTCTCGGAGAAAGATGAAGAAGGAATTCTGTACTGCATTGATGCTATTCAGACTTTGGGAAGAGCAGGTTGCTTGAAGCTGAGGACATATACAGAGTCGTCAAAAAGGAAACAAGGAAAGGGCAGAGTCACAATCGAGTGTGACTGCTGCTATAATTTTGCTAAATATGGACAAGGCAATCCCCCGGGGATTTTACAACATGATGAGGTGGATCTGATGCCGCCTCAGATAAAGAAGATGATAAAAAGGATGGTCGAGTGGCACGTGTTGCCTGCAGACTGTATTCCTAACAGCTACATCATAAATATTTATGAGGATGGGGACTGTATCCCGCCTCATATCGGCTACCATGACTTTGTTTGACCATTCTGCACGGTCTCTTTTATAAGTGAAAGTAATATCTTGTTTGGACGAGAGATCCAGATTGTCGGACTGGTAGAATTCGGAGGTTCTGTTGAAATTCCCCTACCAGTCGGATTAGTACTGGTATTAAAAGGAAATGGAGCCGATTTACTAAAACACTGCATCCTAGGAGTTACAAGAAAAAGGGTGTCAGTCACATTCTGAAGAATGGATGAAGATAAAGAGTTGTTTTACTATGAGCCAAATCCAGAATTAGAGAACCTTCATCCTTTGCCTCTGTGAAGGCAGTACCTCCGGGTGTTCGCAAAAGGACTTTTATTTTGGAGCGTAACCTTGGCAGGTTGGCTCGTCCTCGCAGCAGTCTCAGGCATCAAAAATCTACTACCCCTTACAACGGGTCATGACAATTGTTGTCACCACTTTTGCAGCAACCAGATGATATGATATGTCAGCTTTGTTCAGTTGTACACATGATCTACTTTTGGATGCTTATCAGCATATAATTAGTTTTACTACTTTCAACAAAATTAATGAAGATTTCTGCTTTCAGAAATATTTTTTTTCAGCGCGACAGTCGAAAGCCGTAGAACCATGAGTTGGTTCGAAATGAGAAGGACAAAAGAATAATGCAAAAGAAAAGGATAAAATGAAAACAAAATGAAATTAAAATCAAAATGAACTCAAAATTTAAAATCAAAATTAAAAAAAAAATGAAACAAAACAAATTGAAAGAAAATGATGAATTGAAAATAAACAAATGAGAATATTCTCTTTCTCTCTCTCGAGATTTTGTGTCCTTGCACTCATCTTCGAATCCTTCGCTTTTGCGGCGACTCCACGAAATTTGGCACTTTTCACACAGCGCCACTTCTTATAAATTTGAAATATCATGAAATTCTACAAATCTTGCAATGGCTACCGATCTTGTCCGAATTGCACCAAATTGCTTTCATTGAAAGTCGATACCAAGTTTTACCAAATTTTCCTTAAAAGAAATTCCAAAATTAGTACCTGAGTTCTGAGTCCCTCTTGTTACCCCTTGGGGCAGATGTAAGTCCATGAGCTTTCCTCCCCAAGATCTCCAAAGTTCCCTAATTTTCCATCTCCCTTCCTAGAAATTTTTCCGCCTTCCATGAAATTCCGTAAACGGAGCTTAGTCGTCCGATTCCTCCAAAATTCCCTAATTTTCCATTTCCTATCGTAGAAATTTTCCGCCCTCCATGAAATTTCGGGAACGGAGCTTAGTCGTTTAATTCCCTCAAAATAACTTTATTTTTCCATTTCCCTTCCGAGATGTTTTTCCGCCCTCCATGAAATTTTGGGAACGGAACTTAGTCGTTCGATTTTTCCAAAATTCCATAATTTTTCATTCCTTATCCGAGAAATTTTTTGCCCTCCATGAAATTCTGGGAACAGAGCATAGTTGTCCAATTCCCCCAAAATTCCCTAATTTTCTATTTCTCTTCAGAGAAATTTTTCCGCCTTCCATGAAATTCCATAAACGGAGCTTAGTCGTCTGATTCCCCCAAATTCCCTAACTTTCCACATCCTATCAGAGAAATTTTTTGCCTTCCATGAAATTTTAGGAACGGAGCTTAGTCGTCGGATTCCCTCAAAATTCCCTAGTTTTCCATTTCCCTTATGAGAAAAATTTCCGCTATCCATGAAATTCTGGGAACAGAGCTTAGTCGTCTGATTCCTCCAAAATTCCGTAAGTTTCCACAGCCTGTCCGAGAAATTTTCCGCTTTTCAAGAAATATCGGGACGGAGCTTAGTCATCTGATTCCCCCAAAGTTTTGTAAGATTCCCTATACTTCCATCTTCTTTCCGAGAAATTTCTCACACTCACGAAATCTTGAGGTCGGTACCAAAATTTCGATTCTCCTTTCCGAAGCTGGTACCTAAATTTCAGTTCTCACCTTCTGGGATCAGTACTTAAATTCTGACTCCCACCTTCCGAGGTCGGTACTAAAATTATGATTTCTCTTTTGCACTCACTTCTAACTCAAAGTGTCCCACGAAATTAAAAATTTTCAAATTCAAAATTCTACAAATTCTGAAATTTCCATAAATTCCATAGAACTTAAAAGTGAAACTTAAAATCAAAATTTAAAACTCAAAATTAAATTAAAATTCAAACTCAAAATTAAATCTAAAATCAAATCCAAAATCTAAATCTCTATTCTAAATCAAAATTCCAACTTCAAATCAATTCAGATCGGACTCCTTCAGAGTTTAGAGGCTTGAAATCCATAGCTTCTCTCATTAAGGTATTCCATTTTCCTTGCCCAGCAGAAGTTCCCGGGCTTGAAGGTTTCAACAAAACGATCCCCAGTGGAAACGTCCTCACTAAATTCTATGTTTTGTCTTGAGTTTTGACTTAGACAATTGTGTTGGTTTTGTTGATCTCATCGATCAACACCAATATGTGCAGTGTGCTTGCCCAGCACACCACACCTATTGGGGTTCATTTTTGACCTCACTTTTGGTTGAGGTCTAGTCTATCTTTAGAATAGCCTAGGGTTTAGCCATAGGACTCTCCTAGTGACTTTCTTAGAAGACTAGTCATGAAACCCTTCCTCATAGAAATTCAAACTTTTCTCACTTCACTGGAAGTTTTCATATGCTTAAGGCTTAACCTCCAGTTTTTTGGGAAGAAGATACCAAGTATAAGGAAGCCCAAGGGAAGTCTCCTATAGGTGATCAGACCTTAGGATCTACCCTAAGAGGTCTGGAGCTTACACCAAAACTTACACTACACACTCACAAACCCTAAACAAGGCACATCACCTTTGATTCCTTAACTAATTTGGAAACTCATGTAAGTGGTTTTCCCAAGCCATTAGCCTCAAGCTAGGGTTTGGCTAGTACCAACACATAGAGGACCAAATGAGAGTGACCCTTGGTTCATGGATCAACAAAAGCAAGTTCATATTGTCACTAACTTTTAACTAATCCAAATTCTCCCGAACATTCAAAATTTCTAGCCTCTTTGTCCCAAAATACCCAAAATACCTAAAATACCCCGAATACCCTAAAATTCCCCAAAATTTCCAAAATCACTCAAATTATCCATAATTCTCAAAAAAATCATTCCAAAATACTCCCTACCACCCAAATTAACCAAAATTACCCAAAATTGCCAAATTTTCCAAAACAAATCCCAAAAATGACCAAAATGCCCCTCTTAGCCCAAAATTCCAAAAATTCCAAAAATTCCCATAAATTCCCAAAACCTTTCAAATATTCCGAATTTTATTTCTCTCAACTACCAAATGACCCAATTTGGAAAATTTAGCCAAATTTAACCAAAAGCCCCAATTTGACCCATTTAACTCAACAGTGCTCAAATTAAAACCAATGTCTACCAAATTGACCCCAATCTTACTTAATTTCAATTCCAAAATTTAATTCAACTTCTCCAATACAAATCTAAACATAATCTAAGTCCAATTTGACCCACATTTGAGTTCAATTTCACTTAATACCCAAAATCCCTAATTTTGCCTAAGTGACCCAAATTCCCCAAATTGACCTAACCTTAATCAATCTCCCCCAAATTCATAACACTTCCCTAAAATGAATTGAACCATCAATTGCCAAATTGAGCACGTGACCAAGCTTACCCAATTTTAACCCAAATTAAACACGTGACCAAATCTCACCAAATTGATTGCCCTACTCCCAAAATTTCCACCCAATTGATGTTGGGAACCATTTATGACATCCTCCTAGACCATTTGGAAACATCAATTGGGTCTAAACCCCACTCTAGCCCAATCTAAACCCAAGCTTAGCCAACTTGCCCTAAATTGACCAAAACACCAAAACAAGCCAAATTGAGCAACCAAATCAATTCAACACCACTCCAAACCTCTTTTAAACACTTCATGACAATCATAAACACCATTTTGAACAATCATTTGGGTCTAACCCAAGCTCAAACCCAACCTAGCCTAACATTGACCCATGTGACCCAAAATTGAACCTATGACCTAACCTAATCAAATTGAATCAAATGTGACCAAACCAACTCTTCCAAAGCCACTAAACTGATCCTAGGAACCACCCTAGATGCTCTTAGCCCAAGCTAGTGAGCCATGGACCAAAGGATCCTCAATTTGGGGGATCCCCTTCCATATTTGCTTAAACCATATGGATCCTTGCCAAATTTGCTCACCAAACTTAATTGCTCCCACTTGATGGCCTGGCTCACCTGACCACTGACTCACTTGACCCATGGCCAGCTCCCCCGTCCTTATCAGCCGGCATCTTTGCCGGAGGAGACCGAACTGAGAGCTACATCCAAGCCAAGCAAACCAAAACTCCAACCCATAGCCAAGTCAGCATCAAATTTTCATTGAAGCTCATCTTCCCTCCACCTAGGCAGTTGAATCCACCCATCACCAGCCCCTGAGCTCAGCCCAATGGCAATGGCCATAAATAGCTCTTCACGGTCAAAATAAGGTGCTGAAAATTTCCTAACCAAGCTCTACTAAACCTTCACTAGAGCTCCTCTAGTCCTCTGTAAGATCATTCCAGCCATTTTCTCCTTTTTGATTCCCACTGCCAGAGCTCAATTTCATAGCTCAAATTTGGCCGGAAACCAGGACACATTTTACCACAACTCCACAGTGCACCAAAGTTCAATTAACTACACCCACACCTTCACAGCAGTGAAAGAAGAAGATCCCCCATCAAAGCCCCATCACAGAAGGCCTCTACACCAGACTTCCATCAACACCTGAAATCGGGTCTGGTCAAGTTTGGGTCTAGACAATTCACCAAGGCAAAAGGCTCCATCTGGAGGTTCATTGGGACCAATCGAAGCTGTCACAGCCATCTGATTGAGGCCTCCCCTCTCAGACAAAGGTATTGGACTCACTCTTCCTCCCGAGTTTTTCTTCATCCTCCATAATTGTACACTGTGTTTCATGTCATATAAACCATATGGATAGGTTTCTCTAGGCTAGATGAAGCTCTAGGAACAAACCCCATGTAATTTGGTTGAGTGTTGCTCGAGATTTTAGGTCTAAAAGGTGGACGGCTCACGGATTACACCAGTTAAAGATGATGAAGGAGCGTCGTCCAATTGAGCGCGTATCAAACGGAGTGTCAGGATTGCGTCGGATGAGCGCTTGGAGCATAAATCACGCGCTGACTTAGAAGGGAGCGCCCAACTATAAGAGGACACGTGGTCTTTCAGAGCGGTTGAGGATGACGTGGCGTCGACGTTGTTAAGTAGGAAATTAGGGGGTTTTTTATTTATTTAATTCCCTGATCTTTAAAAATCCTTATCTTGACCTAGAAAAATCATAAAAACAAAAGAAAAATACCTTCTTGCTGAGTGAACAGAGGAGAATAATGTAGAAATGGTTTGAAATTTATTTGATGCATGCATGAATTTTAATAAATTAAATACCCTCTGTTGTCTTTTTATTCTCCATGCATATACACATTTCACTATTGCTTACTATTTTAGCATGTTATAGCTTCTGTTATGAGAGATTTTTCTTGATTTTTCCAAAGTTAGAGGAGATCTCAATGAAGAGTTCTATATTTTCCAAGTTTTTGCATCTGTTCTCAAAATTTAATTCTAAAAATTAACATACTAATTATAAAAATCTTGAAAAATTATGGTAGGTTCCTTATGATAAGAGGACCCTAGGATAAAATTCCCATGGATTAAATCATTAAGAAATGACCTAATCACCAACTTAGTTTAAAACTGAATTTAAATAAATTTGAGTTCATTAAATATGGAAATAACCCAAAAACAATTTTCCATTGTATATTAAAGGTCAGAGAAATCCCTATAAAAACTTTGATGGCATTTGGAGTTCATTTGGTCACCTAAATGAATTTTCTAAGTGAAATAATAATTTTAAACATTAAACTATTTTTAATAATTAAAATACAACTCAAAAAATTATAAAATTGGTTTTGGGAGTTCTATGTGATCGAAGGATTTTCTAAAATTAAAATTGGATTTTTTACAAAACTTTCACTTTTAATCATATTTTAAATATTTAAATAATTAAATAATAATAAAAAAATAATAATAATAAAAATCACCAAATTGTCACATTTGGTCTCCTAATCACCTAGGAACCATCCATATAATTTTCTTAAGCCTTAAAATCGAAATATCAATTTTTAAAGGCTTAAATTAATTTATAAAAGGGTAAAAATGAACTTCCTTTATTTTCCACTAAAGTAATTCTAATAATTAAAATAAAAATCAGAAAAATATCAAATTATTTTTTCTGGGTTCCTTTACCTAAGAGAGACTTAAAAAATATAAAATTGAATTTTAACTTTTAAAATATTTTATAATTAATTAAAGTCCAAAAATTAAAATAATTCTCATAATTAAATTAAAAAATCCAAAAATTATGAAATTTGATTCAAGTGGTCCTCTAGTCTAGGTCCACCTCACATAAAAATTTCAAAGTCATATGTCTTGTTTTGAATAAGTTATTGAATTTTCATTGAAAACCTCTATTTTTGCATTAAAATAGATATGTAAGTTATGTTTAAATTTGAAAATTCACATTTTCTCCTCTATTGTTTTACTTAACTCATAAGTGTGGTCACATAAAAATTTTAAAGTCATTTGAGCAAAATTTAATGAATTATGATGTGATAAAGGCCATTCGGGGAAAATATGTAATTTTGGCTTAATCAAAATGGGAAAAGGGTAATATATGACCTTAATTATTATGTTTGGATGATTAAAACATCAAGGGATAAATGGTAGAAACCCATTGCAATTTTGTCATACCAAAATTAAATATTTAAATTTCCTTTATCATTTTAATTTGGAAGAAAATCAAATTAAAAAGAGTCTTAAGGTTAGGGGTTGATTTTGGAAGATAATATCCCACTAATTTAATACGCCTTCGTTTGATGTTTAAATGAAAATTCAATGATTTGATAAGAATCATAATCATGAAGATAATTTAACTTCCTCTTTTTGAGACATAAAAATATCCACTAAAATCTTAATGGCTTTGTAGTGAGCTAAGCTTAATTAAAGAAATCAACTAATAAGAATTAGAAAAGTTAATTTTAAACTACTTTTTAAAACATTACAAGGTCATCAAAATTTGGTAAATTCCTCCATAAGTTAAATCTTTCCTCTAAAGGCCCATTCACATAATTCCTAAGTAATGCACCAAGTGATAATTATCCCGCCTTTCGGGATAATTAAAACAATGGCTCACTGAGCATAAGGGTATGAAATGGATAAAACATTTAATAACTATGATAAGTCTAAGAGGACCTCAAGGAAGTTGTGAAATCGCTGGCTCTCTCCTAGATCTTTTCACAAGTCTTTTGGACACCTCATAGGACTATTGCACTTATTATATTTATTAAATGAACAAATCTCTTAAATGAACAAAATTCACCGAATTATGACATAGAGTTTTGTAGGCCTGTTATGAACCTATCCATTGGTTTTTACTTCCCTTCAAAATATAAATTTTTATTGCAAGAATACTAAAGTTTCAGGTGGAGATGATGGGAAGGTCTATCAGGTATGCTTTTATTTTAATACAATTTACTTACTTGCACTCTACTATACTTTCTTTTCTTGCAAATTTTCATGTTAAACAATAATGACACTCTGCATGAAAACAGAAACCCTTTAGGATAGCCACAAAACAAAGACCAAAATCCAAATTAAAAAATGAAAACAAGATAAAATTCACCACCACAATATTCAAAATATAAAACAACTCAAAATTTAATCACAAACAAAACAAAAATCATAATTGCAACTAAATTAAAACGTCTCTTTGGATGATCGGGAATCCCTCGGAGGAGGTAACCTATGTGTTACTAACGAGGTTTCCCACAGTCCAAATGAAAGTATGGAACTCTAAAAGTTGAGTTTAGAAAATTCATTTGGACTAAGTGAATCCGATGAAAATAACGATGTCGAGATGATGGAACCGTGGGATCTTAACCTGTATTGCTATAATCAAATTTTATGTTCCTCTAATAAAATATTAAGACACCTCAATCTAAATCTTTCTAAAACATAACACTTCTCTTTTCTCCTCAATTGACACTTCTTTAAACTAAACCTGCCACGACAAGGAGCTTGGAGCATGCATAGTGGGCAGCACGGCCATCTTCAACAACAAAACTTATCTACATCAGCAAAACAATTCCTTAGAAATTTAAACAAACAAGCCATAGGACTTCGAGGTAGCCCACTTAGTGTGGCATAAATTCTTGCCTTCTCCTTAGGCCCTTGCATAATCTTGTTGTGAAACATAAGCCCTAACTTTTCTTAGGATTCTGAGGTTGTCATCAGGTATGACATAAACCCTCCTATCTTACAGGGTATTCACATGATCAGTATCAAGTGAATGTAAGTCCTACAATAATAAAATTTACAGGATAAAACACCAAATAAAATATCCTAAATCAAAGCCAAACCATAGATTAGTTTGGGAAGACATCAAGATTTTTCCTGAATCTATGTCCTTCCCCTAGTCTTCTCTCCTTTGGATTATGATAAAATGAAATGTTCCAAAACTTGAGCCATTCACCTATTGAATTTCCGACCATCACATTTTCTTTGAAAACCTGACCTTTGAAAGTCATGAATATAAATATTTCTTAATCTATATCAAGATTTTTCTTAGGTGACCTCAGTTTTCTAAGATGTAATTAACTATAAGGGCTTGCCCTCATAGGAAACTTAAAGATCCCATATTAATATAAACCCTATCTAATTCCTTCATATTGGGTAGGGGAAATTTTCGGTCAAAATTGGTTCGCCAACCAAACGGATGTCATAGATTCTTTAGTTTATTTGATCAAGCCTCACCTCAAGTAATGTATTCATTCTTCGAGATAAATACAAGTCTTGTGATGAAATGCCTGATTATTTAAACTATTATTTATATGAGATCGGTTTGATTTCGTATTCATCAAAAATTAAAATGTTATTATCAAAATCCATAGATATTAAACTAAATCAAAATTCTAATTTATAAAAACTATATTTTAAACTTTCTTTTCAAAAATTTCAACTTCCACCAAATTTAACGACCGACAATATTCTCACAATATATTTTAACATCTTAATTGACCAAATCAAGAAGTAAATAAAGTTCAAGGTTTTGAATAATCACAACTTCTTCCAACATTAAATCCTATACTTCACACAACATACTTCCATAGCTTAATTACTTCATCACTTTAAGGAAAAAAGATAAAGAAAACTACTCATTCATAGAGAAAATGCAATCACAACTTGGTATAAAAGTAGAAATAATAGTGAAAACATTATAAGTTTTAATCAAAAATCAAATGTAATACAAAGATAAAGACTTGACTGTAAATCCTCTCCACAAAAATTTTGATGTTCTTTTGAAAACTTTGCTTTCCCTTAAAATACTCTTTAAAGGTTGGCGCCCAACTCCATAGACTCGAAATCTCAATTCTACTCCTAATACAAATTATATAAAATGAAGTAAAGATGGTGAAGTGGAGAGGTGCGTTCTACAATAACTCTCTAACATAAACCTCACTCTTAAACACTAACCACACCCTCCAACAACAACCATATTTTTTATCTTCAAGTCCTCTTTTTAAACTTTTTCGAAAGGTGTTTTCGTATCTCTTCAAATTGTGTCCTAATTCAACATATCTTCCAAAAGATGCATCCATTCAACAGTAATTTGAATTGAATTTGGCGCCAATAGGTAGTTACCCATGTTCTCACCAAGAGGTGCTTCAAAAACCTCTTTAAAATAGCACCTAAATTAAAATAAATCTTTTCTTTTAACATCCACACGTAAGCGCAAGGTCTCAGCACTTAGTCGCAGTCCATCTAGCGTGTAGGCTCCAAATGTGGCGCATAGCCCCAAGGCCTTGGAGCATAAGCATGAGTCCTGGCGCTTAGCCACCACACATCACTTTTTGAATTTTCTTCAATTTACTCCAAATTCTTTTCATCACAATCATCCATTTAATCATACATGTAAGAAAAATACACAAATTACCTCCCATTAAAGTTCAATATCATCAAAAATAGGTATAAAAATGTGTATAAAAATACTATATATTTTTGGTGTATCAGTATGATCTTTCTGAGTTGACTTTTTCAACATGAAAATTCTCGAACAAGTCGGTTTAAATTTTCCACCAATCTTTTGATGTGCAAGAATAGGCCTTCTGAGAATGTGAAATAAGTCACGATCTTTAAACATTCTCGGGCTAACTTTCTTATCATGGCTTATATCACCTTTGCTTAATACATCTCCAATTTCTATTGTGCCACTAATTACTTTCCTTCGGGACTCTCAATTCCTCAAGTCAGAGATTTACATTATTCGTTGTTATAATTTTACTTACCATATGGCATAGACTGCATCAGAGTTATGGTTATTGTTCGTTATGCCCATAAGGCTTTCAGCATTTTCTCATGCCATTTTCGCTTGTTGTCTTCAAGGGTCTTCTTTAGAATCTTCATGAGTGTCTTGTTGAATGCTTCTGCTAATGAATTCACCCTAGGAAACTAGATCATAAAGTATCTCAAATCTATGACATGTCGTCAGATGAAGTTGTTAATTTTAGTGCTTTTGAAAACGAGGCCATTGTCGGAGATAATTCTTCTTGGTACCCCAAATTAATATACTATCTGACTTTTGAAAAACTACATAATGTGTCATGTTGTAACATCCTTTTACGACACTGCCTCTACCCACTTAGAGAAGTAGTATGTCGCTGTAAGTATGAACTGGTGTTATGTCGAAGACTGAGGGTCTATTGGACCCGCAATGTTTATTCCCTAACACTCAAATGGGCATGACGCAATTTTCAAATGCAGCACATTTGGAGTTTGATGTAAGACCACTCCATGTATCTAACATTGGTGGAAATTTCTTGTCGTCTTCATACAATCTGTCATCATCCCTAGCCAGTAATACCCTTACCTTTTGATCTTCATTTTCATCTCTGGCCCAGATCGGTGAGCGCCACAACGTCTGGAGTGTGCCCATTGATGAATTCTTAGGCATCTACTCTGCTAAGACTTCTAAGTCACATTTGGTTAAAGGACCTTTTATATAGAATATTGTCTATCAAAGTGTAGGACAACACTCTCTTCTTTATTTGGTGTGCTATCGAATTGTCCCCCGGCAGCTTCCCTTTGTGCAAATATTCCACAAATGGCTAGTGCCAATCCTCTTTTTCTTCTATGAGTGTTGTAACTGTCTTTTTGTTCTTGAATTTATGAAGACTTTCCATGTCGATCTGTAAGAGGACCTATCATCATGTACCATTACATCGATGGAATCCTCCTACAAATAGGTAAATTCCTAGTGAATATTGCGAGAGCATCAGCATGGACGTTCTATCATCTCGAAATTATTTATATCGTCACATTAGGAATCTATTCCAACAGCTTCATCACATACTGCAGATACTATTCCAGCTTTAGTTTCAGAGTTCTATATTGTTTGGCTTTAGATGATTAACAATGAATTACAATAAATGCCGATGTTCGTTATATCCATTAATATGTCCAATTTCATTCTGGTTATTAAATCTTCATATTCAGCCTCATTATTTTTGCGCGGCTCTATTAAGTGGTAGGAATACCACAACATCTCTCATTCTAGTGTGATGAATATTAATCTGACTCCTGCATTTCCAGGTACCACTATTTGTGAGTCACTATCCTTGTCTACTGATGAAGCTCCATTAAAGAACATCTTCCAACATTGGTCATCGAGGTACTAAAAACTCATTATTTGTTCAACTAGCAACTCATCATTGAGCGAAGAGTCAGCTGGTAGGAGGTTTGTTGACCTCATTTTTGGTGAGGTCTTCTCTTCTTCTCTTTAGTACTTAGGATCTAGCCTTAGGCTTTTCCTTTGACTATCCTAGAGGATTAGAATTGGGACCCACCACTTAGAAATTCAAACTACTTCTTAACTCCCTGCAAACTCCACAAACTTGATTGTAGACCTAGAGGGTTGAAATCAAATGTGGAAGTTTATAGGATGAGTTCCCATAGGACTCTTCTGGCCTTAGGATCGCTTCGGGTGGCCTGGTCTAGTGAAGGGGCTGACTTACACACACACTATACCTATACACTACACTTTCACACACCTCTTAAAACCACACCCATACCCAATTTGACCTCCTGACTCATGCAGGTGGTTCACATGGATGGTCCTTAACCCCTAAGCCCTTGGCTAAGAGGGTTAGGAACAACATAGTGGATGCCTCAAATGAGTCCCTTCATGGCTCATGTGGACTTGATGTGGCTTCATGGCTCAACCAAAATGATTTCATTCCACTTACATTCACCCAAGCTTCAATTTTCCAAAATTTCAATTTTTGACCCCCGGGACCCTACACCCGCTTGGCCTACCCAAAACTCTTGAAACCCCCCAAAATTTGCAAAATCACCTAAATTACCCAAAATTCTCCAAAATCAATCCTAAACATTGCCTCACCAATCAAATTGATCATCCATACCCAAAAATACCAAAAGTTCCAAAAATACCTCCCAATACCCTCCAAATACCCAAAATACCCCTCTTAGCCAAAAAATCCAAAAATTTAGAAAATTCCCAGAAAATTCTAGAAACTCCCAAATATTCCCAATTTCATTTTGTTCAACTACACCATGGGCCAATTTTGTCAATTTACCCCACTTTTATCAAAACCCCCAATTTGACCCATTTTAACCCAAAATGAACCCAATGTCAAACCAAACCTACCCAATTGACCCAAATTCTGGTCCAATTCAATTCTAAACTTCAATTAAACATCCCCAACACCAATCTAGATCAAATCCAAGTCCAATTTGATTGACATTTGGATCCAATTTCACTTTTGGCCTTAAAGCCCAATTTGGACCCATGACCCAAACTTAGCCCAAACTCATCCAATTCAACTCCAATTAACCCTAAATCTTTTCTAAACCTTCCTTAACATCCCCATAAAGAAAAAACTAACATGATTTTCCCAAAGTTTAGACCCAAACCCCACTCAAATTCAACCCAAAATTAAAAGGCCCAATTTTGACCTAAACCTAAACCTAGCTCAAATAGACCCAAACCCCAAAATCAAAACCCAACCAAAGCCAAAACCTCTTTGAAACACTCCCATAAACATTTCCCAACATTAATTTTACATCAATTTCAACCCTAGCCCAACATTGGCCCAAGTTAGCCCAATTTGACCTACATTGGCCCACTTACCAAATGAACCCAAATTCAAACCAATTCAATTCCAAATCACACCAAATTGACTCCAAACCATTCATGAAACATCCCTAAACCAATTGCAACATTTATTTAAAATGGTCCCTCACAAAATTTTTACCCAAATGCCCATCCTAAAATCAAAAAAACCCACTTCCCTAAATCACTTTAAAAGCCCATCTAAAACCATTTCAAAGAGCCCAAAATCTACCCTAAAGCCCATATGACAAATTTTTCTCATCATACCATTAATTAAAATCAATCCCTAAGTTTGAAAATTCATCATGAAGCCATTCCAAATTAAGACCCATACAAATCCCCATCAAAATACCAAAATTTTTCTTAAATCCATTTCCATGAAATTGACTTAACTTTTCCCAAGCCAAAGATGAGCCATGAAGCCATGCATGAGCCACATGGGAGCCATGAGAGCCATGGAATCTACTTTCCACCTCACCATACCCAAGATGGCAAGAGGAGGAGGCCCTTTCCATACTCTCTTAAGAGTGATTAACCACTTCCATGACTCCACTAAACCATGCTTAAACTTAATTATACTTGGATTGTGACTTGACCCCACTAATCAAGCTGATCCAAATCACTTTCTCTTCAGCCTAAACCAAGCCTTGGGTGGTGCACCTAGCCCAAATGGATGGGTTGACCAATTTGAGCCAAAATGAGCCATCTCCCATTCCATTCTAATCCAAGCCTTTTACACATGGCATTTGCCAATTGCCTACACTAAACCCCAGCCCTGACCCACCTGAACAAGATGGTGACCAGTGCCTGGCCGGCCAGCCACCAGGTCGCCGGAAAACACCATGGCCTAGACCTTGGGAGGAGCCAAACTTTGGAATTCCACCTCGCTGAGCTGCCCCATGCCCAATGGCCACCATAGCTATTCTTCCCATGCCCGGAGCAGTCGATCCCAACCCTCGGCCATCCCTGTGAGGCTCTCCAGCCACCTCTATTTAAACCCGACCCCTCACGGCCATGGAGGAGAGTTGCACAAACCTTGCTGAAACTCTGCCAAAATTGTTCCAAACCCTACTCCATACTTAGAGGAGTTGATCCCCAGTGTCAATTTGCCCTAATCCCACTGACAGAATCCAATTTCTCAACTGAAATTTCACCCAAAACCAGGACACTTTGCCACGGTGAGCCAATCCTCAAATCGATCGGTCCTACACCTTCACTAGACCAAGAGGAGAAGTTTCCCACCGAAAGCCCCATCTCCAGAGCCACCCGGTTGCTCCAGCCTCCAAGCTTTCGATCGGGCTTGGTCGAAATCATACCTAGGCAATTCACCGGACCGGGAGACTTCATCCGGAGCTTGCGGGATCCAATCGAAGGTGACACAACCCTCGGATTGAAGCCACACTTCTCCGAGCAAAGGTATGAGCTAACTCTTTATCCCGAGCTTCTGGAGATTCTCCATTTCAAATGCTTTAATTTCAATGCATGATCACCGTATAGATGCATTCGTCTCTTCAAGACGAATCCATAGAGCATAAGAACACGAAAATCCATTGAGAAATGAGTGAGTTCTTAGGGTTTTGGTGTGGACGGTTCTCGGGCTAGCAGGCTTGGGGACGATGAACGGATGCCGTTCATTTAATACACGCGCGGACGGACGGCTCAGATGGCGTTGGACGAGGAGATGATACATGAACCGTGGGCCGCGTGGCGCTGAGTCGGAAGGCGGCGCCGAATCAGGAGGCGACGCGTGTGTGTTCGGGGCTGCCTAGGATGAGTCAGCGCCGCCGTTTTAAATAGAAAATTAGGGATTTTTCTGATTTATTTAATTCCCTGAACTTTGAAAATTCATAACTTTGTGTAGAAAAATCCTAAAAATAAAATAAAAATACCCTCTTGCTCAGGTGAACGAGAGGAGAATAATGTGGAAAAGAAATCATTTAATTTCATCAAGTATTTTATTTTTAATAATTTATTTACTGTCTGCATTGTTTTAATTCTCCATGCATATAGGAAATTCACCATGGCATGAGACCATAGGGCTTTTGAAGCCTCCGAATTTGGGAACATTCCCTGAATTTTCCAAAGTCGAGGCCATCCCTATGAGAAGTTATTGATTTTTCAAATTCATGTTACTGTTTTGAGTATTTTAAATCCAATAATTAGCATGTTGTGAAATAAATTCTAGGAAAATTTGGTGATGTTTCTTATGACCAGAGGACCCTAGGAAAAATAGGTTTTGCATTAATTCACTTGGAATAACCCTAATTGGCTTAAACACCCTAAATAGGTTCTTAATTAATTAGAGCTAATCATACATCAAATTGACTTGAAATCAATTTTCCACTGACCTTTAGGATCAGAGGAACCCACCATAAAAGTTTGAAGTCAATTGGGTTTGGTTAGCCCTATCAAATGGGTTGATTAAGCCATTTAGCCAATTTAAACTTTGAAAATTCATAACTTTCAAAATACTTTTCAAAAATTCACCAAATTGGTTTTGGAGCCTCTCTGATATTAGGGTAATTTAAGAAAATTAAAATTTTAATTTTCTAAAAAAGTTCATTTTTTGTATTATTTTAATATTTTAATAATTAAAAAATAATAAAAATCACAAAAATAATAAAATTCACCAAAATGTCATATTTTGAATTTTAGTCACTTAGGAACAAACCCCATATTTTTCCTAGGTCTCTATGATAAGTTATTAAATTTTAAAGCCCTAAGGTAATTTTAAAATTAAAGAAAATGTATTTTCTAGCATTTCCACTAAAATAATTCTAATAAATCAAAGAAAAATCGGAAAACTATAAAAATTGGTTCTCTGATTTCCTTGATATCAGAGAGATTTTTAAAAAATATAAAATTCATTTTTCAAACTTTATTTAATTTTTAAATTAATTAATACTCCAAAATTCAAAATAATTATAATAAAAATAATATAATTCAAAAAATCACCAAAATTGGTCCAAGTGGTCCACTAGTCATTAGGAATGTCCCATAATTTTCTTAAGGACAGAAACTTTCCCTTGGTCATATTATTAAATTTTCCTTGGAAATCTCTATTTTCTACCAAAAATAATTACATAAATAAATTAAATACAGAAAAATCACATTTTCTCCTCTAATGTCTTTATTGACATATGAGTGAAGTCACATAAAAATTTCAAATTCATTTGAGCTCAATTTAGTGAGTTATGAAATTATTAAGCTTGAAGGGCAAGATGGTAATTAAAATTTTAACCCTTAATTAAAACTTTAGGCTTAATAAAATGAAAAGGTAAAATATTTGATCTTAATCTGATTTGGATGATTGAAATTTAATAATTAAAGGATAGAAACCTATTAAACAATTCAACAATAATTGAAATGAACTTTAATTAAAATAATTAAATAAATTTGGAAGAATAATAAAATTGGAATTATTAAAATAGGGATGTTATTAGGAAGAAGTTTGCTCTTTAATTTAAGAATCCCTAAATTAATCATCCCAATAATATTTAATTCCTAATTAAAATGATAATCCAAGTTTAAGATTTGAAATGCTAAAAGACTCAATCATTAAATTAAGTTAAGGTTAAATTATTTAAAGCAAATCCCTTTAAAATAAAATATTAAATTAAATTAAATTAAATTAAATTAAATTAAATTAAATTAAATTAATTAAATTAAATTAAATTAAATTAAAACAAATTAAATTAAATTAAATTAAATTAAATTAAGTTAAATTAAAACACATTAAATTAAATCAAATTAAATTAAATTAAATTAAATTAAATTAAATTAAATTAAATTACATTAAATTAAATTAAAATTAAATTAAATTAAAATTAAAATAAATTACATTAAATTAAATTAAATTAAATTAAATTAAATTATATTAAATTAAATTAAATTAAAACTAAATCAAATTAAATTAAATCAAATTGAATTAAATTAAGCTAAAACATATTATATTAAATTAACTTAAATTAAATTAAATTAAATTAAACCACATTAAATTAAATTAAATTAAGTTAAATTAAATTAAATTAAATTAAATATAACATCACCTAAGACATGAAGAATTCAAAATAAATCTAAAACAACTTGAACACTATTCCAAACTTAAATCCATTAACTAAAATCAAATCATGAACCACTTGAACATCCATTTGCCCTCAAAAGCTCGTGATGTCATAACTCTTAAAAGGAGTGTTAAATGAAGTGTTACTTCATTCATGGGATATTCAAATGTCCTAGTTCACCGAGCAAGACAACAAAACTTAAACTCTCGGACGATTAATTCATTTGTATAATTAAATTCATTTGGACTTAAAACAATCCTAGAAATATTGAAAAGATGTTTAAGATTCGTCTTAAGCACTTCCTCAATATGATAGGATATTTATAAGAACAATTCAACTTAGTTGTTCTTTGATGAAGAAAATCGTCCTCAAACTAAAATACAAGATCCTAGACGTCATAGGAAATGACTAGCTATAGGATTAGGAACTTGGTAGAAAACCATGACCCTTCCCATAGCTTTACCAGGAACTTACTTTAAATGCTTAAATATTCTAACTGTGTTTTAAGTGCAGCTTGGGATGACGGGAAGACCCTCTAGGTACGCTTTTATTTTATTGCAATTTACTTTACTGCAATTTATTTAATCGCATTGCACTTACTTTTCTTGCATGATAAACAACTGTTGCATGAAAACCTACACCTTTAGGATAGTCCCTAAAACCGAAACCAAAACTAAATTAAAAGTCATTACCAGATAAAATTCACCGCCACAACATTTCAAAATATAAAACAACTCAAAATTTAATCACAAACGAACAACAAAACTACAACTACAACTAAATTAAAACGTCTTGTTGGATGATCGGGAATACCTCGGATGATGTAACCTACATGTTGCTAACGGGATTTCCACTGGTCTAAATGAAAGTGTGGAACTCATTCAGTTGAGTTTAGCAAATTCATCTGGACTAAGTGAATCCGATAAAAATAATGATGCCGGAAGGATGGAACCGTGGGATCTTAACCGGTGTTGTTATAATCAACTTTAAGATTTGTTTAATTAAAATATTAAAAACACCTAGATTTTAAGATTTTCTCTAAACCAAAACACTTCTCTCATCTCCTGATTTATGACTTCTAAAACTAAACCTCTGCAACAACAAGGAGCTCGGAGCATGGTGGGCAGCATGGCCATCGTCATCAGCAAAACCTGAGTCTACTTCAACAAAAACTTCCTTAGAATTAAATAACCAAGCCATAGGACTTCGAGGTAGTTTGCTCTAGTGCAACATAAATCCTCAACTCTTCGTTAGGCATTTGCCTGATCATGTCATGTAAATTAAGCCTTAACCGGTCTTAGGATTTCCGAGGTAGTCGTCCGATACGACATAAACCCTCACATCTCCGAGGCTATTTGTATGATTTTACCATACAAATATAAGTCCTACTTAATTAAAATTGGCAAGATCAAAACATTAAATAAACATTAGGACTTTCTTAAATTCAAGCCAAACAATAGGATAGTCGGGAAATTACCGAAGTTCGCTTCGAATCTGTGATTTCTCCTACCTTTCTTCCTTTGGATTCCCAAAATAAAATGTCCCAAATTTGATCCATTCCCTATTGAAATTCCAAAATTCAATCCTTTGAAAACTTAAACCTTGAAATTCTTGAGAGCAGAAACTACCGATTATTATCGAGAGTTTTCTTAGGTGATTCCTGTCACTTAAGATGTAATTAACTATAGGGGCTTGCCCTTATAGGGAATTTTAAGAACCCAGGTAATATAAACCCTGTTTAATGTTTTTATATTAAATAGGGGAATTTGTCGGCTTATAAAATTGGTTTGCATACCAAACGGATGTCACAAATCTTCTAGTTTATTTAATCGAGCTCCATCATCAAGCAATGTGTCTATTCTTCGAGATAGATACATGGTTTGTGATGCGGTGCTCGTTTATATAAACTATTCGGGATGTGAGATCAGTTTGATTTCATATCTTAAATTTTTCAAATTTAAAATTATTTTCAAAATCAAATATTACTTTTCAAATTATTTATTTAAATTAAATTAAAATTCGCCGACAATTTCTGTAGGCGACCCCCTTTTCCAAATAAAACACCACAACTAAAAAATACGCCGACAAGGTTCTCCACGAGGAAGTCAGCTAAGATCTGCCTTTTGACAATGTGAAGATGGATGAATGTTATTTCAAATTTCAATAAAATCATCAACCATCTTAATGACCTTCCAAAAAGCGTTGGTCTCGTCATCAGATATTGCAGCTTGTTAACTTTCAAAATAAGCTTGACCTTGTGAGAAAGCATGTAATGACTATGCTTTTGTGTAGTGAAGATTAGAGGCAAATAATGCTTCTCAATAGGAGGGTGTTAACTTAAGTAGTAGAGAGTGTTTTCCTTATCCTAGTCACTGACCTTATTTAATAGGGCTTCGAGAGAGTCATCGAAAACCTTAGTTCAAAGTATTAAAGGTTTTCCCGAGATAAAGTACGACAGGTGGTGTCTTTAGATATGGTTTAACATCTTAGAATGCCTTTTGGCATTTGTCATCCAAAATAAATTTGGTGTCCTTTTTAATTAATGCTGAAAAGAGCAAATGATCCACATATATTTATGCTTACGTATATATATATATATATATATATATATATATATATATATATATATATATATATATATATATATATATATATATATATATATATATAAATTAATACTCCTTTTTAATGATTTTATAATGTGGATACTACGTATCGTTTATCAAGTAATATAGGACTTTCTAATTAAGCCCCAAGATATCGAACCCACAAGGAAAGTGATTAATAAATGAAAATATCTTATAATTCAGAAATGGAAAATAAACTTTTTATTTTTAGAAAAGATCTTACTCATGCCAAAGATAATATTTTAGGAAATAAAATTATATAATTTTTGTTAATTTTTATAGCCTTAAATGAAAGTAAGTAACTACTTTAATTAAACTTTTGTAAGATGAAAAATTATGCAATTGAAATATCTATTTCCTTTTTAGGAATTAGTAACAAGTTATGGAAATTATTTTCTGTGGAAGTATCTAAAATGTGTTGCGCTAAATAGGAGAAATAATATTCTTTTCCCTTACTAGAGATGCTATAAAGAACATAGGTTAATTTATTGTTCTAAAAATCTTGAAGACGGGTTAGGCAGGAAAGATACTAGTTCTCACTCTAGAGTTTCCTCGATTCCCTCCACCTGGGGGCTAACATCTCGTATCAAAACATAAAACAATAAACTATATTGAGGTCTTTAGCTTGTCACTCTAAAGTCCTCTAATTCTACCTTCAAAGTATATCTCCCTATTTATTTGCACTTAACCATATGGATTACATTCTTATCCATAAAATCTATTGTGATTCTTTCCAATTGTTGACTGAGACAATACCGCATTGGATCTCACATATTCTCACAACAAATTTTAACCTCATAATTGGCCAAATCAAGAAGTAAATGAAGTTCAAGGCTTTGAATCATCACAACTTCTACCAACATTGAAATCCTAGACTTCACACAACATACTTCCATATCTTAATTACTTCATCATTTAAAGGAAAATGATAAACAAAACTACTTAGAATTCAAGGAGAAAATACAATCACAACTTGATTTAAAAGTAGAAATCATAGTGAAAACACAAGAAGTCTTAATTAAAAACCAAATGTAATACAAAGATAAAAACTAATATGTAAATCCTCTGCACAAAACTCTTGAAGTTCCTTTGAAAACTTTGCATTCCCTTAAAATGTTATATAGAGGTTAGCGCCCAACTCCGTAGACTCCAAATCTTAATTCTACTCCTAATGCAAACTAGATAAAATGAAGTAAAGATGGTAAAGTGGAGAGGTGTGTTCTAAAAAAACTCTCTAACATAAACCTCACTCTTAAACACTAATCACACCCTCCAACAACAACCATATTTCTGATTTTAAGTCCTCTTTTTATACTTTTCCAAAAAGTGTCTTCGTATCTCTTCAAATTGTGTCCTGATTCAGTGTATCTTCCAATAGATGCATCCATTCAAGAGTAATTTGAATTGAATTTGGTGACAATAGGTAGTTACCCATGTTCTCACTAAGAGGTGCTTGAAACTTCTTCGAAATAGCGTCTAATTTAAAATAACTACTCTCTTTTAACTGTCACGCGTGAGCAAGGGCTGTCGGCACTTAGCTACGAGCTTGCTGACGCGTAATCTCCGAACTGTGGAGCATAGCTGTGAGGCCCTGGCGTGTAAGAGCGAGTTCTGGTGCTTAGCCTCCAAACATCACTTTTTTAATTTTCTTCATTTTTTCTCCAAACTTGATCCTTTTTTACCCTTTTCATCATAATTATCCATTTAATTATACCTATAAGAAAAACACACAAATAGCCTTTCATTAAAATGCATTATCATCAAAAATAAGTATAAAATGGTGTATCAAAACACTACATATTTTAGGTGTATCAAAATCCCACAACTTGAAATGTTACTTGTCCTCCAATGACGCTATAATCACATAAAAATCATACAACTAAATTATGTGATAAGTTTATTTAGTAGTTTTTAAATTTTTTTTCTAGAAATGTAGTAGTCCAATTTAAAAAATATTTTAGTAAATGAGACCAATTTAAAGTTTAGAAATCTCTTAGGTAAGGTTAATGAAAAATACTAGTTCTTATATTATTCAGAAATACTTATAGATTATTCAAAATATAGGGATTAGGCATTTTATTTTCTTTACTTAAAATCTCTATTAAAAATAATTATACTAACTATATTATAATCATAAACTTTAAGATTTTCATCAAATCTTATACACTAAAAAGATCATATGTGGAACCAATTTTTTATTAGGCCCTTTAATTCTCAAGTTTCTCATTCCTTTTTCACATATAACTTTTCACTTTTCTTTTTCTTTTCTAAGGCAAGGATTACTATATCTGGATAAGCATTTAATGATTTTGAATTTCACCCTTCCTTTCCTAAAGCATAAGGTAGATATATATCTTTTAACTTAGAAATATAATAAAGGTTTTAAAAATTATTTCCAATAAAAGAAATTTAAGCATTAAAAATAAAAGTCCAATCCTTAGATTTTTCCAAAAATATAACTTTTCCTACCAAATATAGCTACAAAATATTCATCATTTCTGTACTAAGAAATTTTTAACATTAAAATTTTCATCCATACTATAGATTTTAACTAAATTCTCTTACTCATTTCTATATTCAAAATTTCATTTCCCTAATATAACTTCATGCACATAATTATTTTTCATTCAAAATTAAATTTTTGGTACAGAACAAAAAAATTTTTATATTTTGGAAAATTGTTTCTCATTCCCTCCAAACTTTAAAATTTTCATTAAAATCAAACAGTTAAATATAGTAACAAAATACATGAGTAGAAGCAAAATACTATAAATATTAAACTTGCACGAATTTTTACATCCTAAATATGAAAGTATTAAAAACAAGATTGAATCCATATTAAATTTTTAAAATTTTTAAGTTAATAAAAAGAAATTCAAAAGACTTCTAAAGTAGTGAAGGACATAAAAGTAAATTCACACACTTAATCAAAAATAAACAACTAAAACATATATATGGCAGTAAATTGAAAAGTTGAGCATAAAATTTTTAATTAGTTGATTTTGATAGCATTTAAAAACCTTCCTAAATAGTTTTAAGAAAAATGTTCTAAATTAACAAAAAAAAATACACTAACAAATCACTAACACATTTACTACCACAAACATTCATATCACATATCACAAACACAAAATATCCACAACTAAAATAAACACATAACAACGAAATAAAATACAAAAGTAGTCCTCCTTAACATTCACAAATGATAATAAACCATATAACAACAATAAAAATAGAAATAGTCCATACAGACACTATATAAGATAACTCAAAATAAAATATCAATTATAATCATCTTCTTCCTCTTCTTCATCATCCCTTTCATTCCAGGTACGAGTAGGCACATATGGGGTAAACAAGGGTTTAGTAGGTAACACATCACTAAAATCACCTCTAATCAATATATCCATATAACTGTAATAATTCCCCTCATACTCACTTTGTCTGTGATAATATTCTCCCATAGGGTCTACTTTCCCCTCTAAATCATGCACTCGATCCGCAGTAAAGTTAACATTATCTCTTATCCTATTCAAAAGCTCATTCTGCGAATTAGAAAACTAACCTGAAGATGCTTGTGATATAGAAGCACGAGAAGTAGAAGTAGCAGAAGCAGATGCACTGGAACCCCTAGAAAATCTTCCTCTCCATCCAAAAATTGAATGCTCAACATAAGTGTTCAAATTCAAACTGGTAATAGGCTTAAAAGGTTGAAGAACCTTTTCCCAATTTTCTGATCTAACACCACCCTGCTCACACAATGAATGTATAAGTGAAGCAAATCCCATACCTACAGTGGTGGTATCTCTAGAGAATTCCAGATACATTCATAAATAATCTGTCCAATGTCTATCGCTTTCCTCTACTGAATACAATAGGTCAAAGTGTCTCTTTTTCTAGTCACTTTGCTAAGATAATTTGTAGGAAGTAGCTTGGATGATATAAAGTAATGCCATGCTTTGGAGTTAGCATTTAACTTTGATGCAGGGAAGTTAACTCTTCTTTCATTTGTAATTTTCCATAATCCCCTCCCATCAGTCAAAGCATAAATAATCTCATCCAGCTCTTCCTCAGTAGGATTGTAATTTGAATAAAAACAAAACATACTGGGTAGCTATAGGTAAAATTCATTAATTACCTCAGGAGAAAAATGTATTAACTGCCCACGCACGAAAACAAAGTTATCCTCTGACTCCGGGAGATTAGCATAGAACTCCCACACAACAGAAGTAAGAGCTACAGCAGTAATACAATAAAACTTATCCCAGAGGCAATTCACAATTATATCTTCTATTTCTCCACCTGTTTTATCGAATCCTCGCTCCTGGATCAGTTTACGTTGTTGTAATGCTTTCACATAACGATCTTGAGCTTTCGAACTAACGAACTTGTCAAAATCGAATGTGGCTCACGCTTTGCTTCTCTTTGGTGCCATTTCTAAAATTTACATAAAAATCACTATAAATTACATATTCAACTTAAAATCATTAAACTCAACTCCTAAAAGCTTAATCTACTAAATCCAAGTAATTTTTCAAGCTTTTCCTCAAATTTTCACGACAAATAGTGATTTTTTGAATTTCTCCGGAATGTATTCAAAATAAATGGTGAAAATAAAAAATTTTTACTTAGGAGTAGTAATCTTACCTCAAGAAGATCGAATCTAACAAATTTCAATTGAAGCGGCTTAAGATTAGCAAATGTGGTGATGCCCTAGCCCTCAAAATCACAAAATGCCAAAGTAAGAAGATGACAGTGGTGAAAATTTTGTGATTTTTCATGTTTTAAACATGGAAATCTATTTTCGCAAACCGGCGCCTAATTGCGAAAGTATGGTGCTTAATCATGGAGCTCTTGCGTGTAAGCGCGGGGTCTCGGCACATATTCGCCAACTCACAGATTTCGATTTTTTCGTTCAATAATATTATTGCCCCTCTATTCAACCCTAAATTGATTTAATAAGTATCTAAACACCTTATAATATTCTTATCTCCAGAATTACCCTTATTTTAGATTAAGAACGATTCAAAAAAAGTTTACACAAACACAAACTTTTACTTAATTAAACTCATACAAATTACAAGTACACACCACAAGTCTTTAATCCAAGATACTTGGATAAGATCTCATCTTTTCTTACTCACAATAAAACATTAAAAAAAACACTAAATACTAACATAAAAACATAAAACAAATAATATACAGCATACATAAAACATTAAACACTTAGCACAATTAATTAAACACACAACACAAATAACTAACATAAAACACACCATAGAACTTAATTACAGCATCCATTTGGTGGAACATATCCTTTATGATTTCCATCAGAACCATTTGGCACATAGATTTGATAGAACAGACGGTCATGAAGGCACCTGATAGAATCCACTTTTATCCACTTGTTTTTCAGATACGTCGCCTTGTCCGCTTCTTCAACATAAATTATGTGACTGAATTACATTTTTAGTTGCCAACCAATATGTGCTAAATGTGCATTAGTTTCATTTACATTTGCTTCCATTTATGCAACATTAGCCTCAATCTTTGTAATCTTCTCTACTATTCCTTGAAGACTAATGGCCAGAAATCTATTATATAACTCTTGGGCACTCTCACTAACAAACTTCATCTTGTTGGCATCCTGTTTTTTCTTCATTTCATTCTCCAAAGAAGACATTTTTCTCACTTAAACTATTTCTTAAGGTTTTTGGGATAGAAATTTGGAATGGGATGAATTTCCTTTAATTTGATCTCTATTTATAGACTTTAAATGGCTTAAAATTGTCCTCCCCACGTTCACAAACCACCAAATATCGTGCCATGCAACTTCCCCATGATAATGGCTTCTAGAAACTCATTTTTCACATTTTTTATAACTCCGGCGCCTAAGCGCCAACTATTGGTGCTTAGCCGCCAGTGCTCATTTCAGCACAGGTCTGCTAAACATCTGAAAACTCATATTAACTCCTCCAAATGGTTAATTAAGGTATTATAAATCTCCACAAACAAAATAAAGGCAAATGCCACCATATAACACTCACTTTAAACCAAATAAAGCACACAAAACAAACTAAAGGCAAAGCACACTGATAACTATGGGTTGCCTCCCATAAAGTGTTTGGTTTTACGTCGTCAGCCGGACATATCAAACCTCAGATTCTCATTAGGTTTAAGTTAATCAACTGAGAAATAAAGTTTCAGTCTAAGACCATTTGCTTTAAGTATTTTCACAGTTTTAGGATCTTTAATATCCACAGCTCCATAGGGATAAACTTTTATTACAATAAATGGACCCATCCATCTGGACTTAAGTTTTCCAGAAAATAATCTCAATCTAGCATTGTATAGCAAAACTTGTTGTCTTGATTTAATATTCTTAGTTAGAATCCTACGATCATGCCACATCTTTATCTTTTCTTTATATATCTTAGCATTTTCATATGATTCATTCCTTATCTCTTTAACCTCATTTAATTACAATAATCTTTATTCTCCAACATCCTTCAAATTATAGTTGAACTCTTTAATAGCCCAATATGTTCTATGCTCAAGTTCAACTGGTAAATGACAAGCTTTCCTAAAAATTAGTCTATATGAGGGCATTCCTATAGGAGTCTTGTAAGCAATCCTATAAGCCCACAAAGCAAAATCCAGTTTAATTGACCAATCCCTTCTATTTGGATTAACATATTTTTGCCAAATTGTTTTGATTTCATGATTGGATAATTCAACCAAATCACTTGTAAGAGGATGAGAAAAAGTAGCAATTTTATGGATAATATCATATTTCTTTACTAGTTTTTCCATAATTTCATTTTTAAAATGACATCCCACATCAGTTAAAATTACTTTTGGTATTCCAAATCTACAAAATATATTCTTTCTTAAAAACTTTGCAACACTTCAAGCATCACATTGAGGTAAAGCAACAACTTCTATCCATTTAGATACATAGTCTACTGCTATGAAAATATAAAAATTTTAATGGTCCGATGAAATCTAATCCCCAAACGTCAAATATTTTAACTTCTAACATATAATTGAAAGGCATCTCATTCTTCTAGAAATATTGACTACACGTTGCATCGATCACAATTTTTAATATAAGCATTCACATCCTCAAAAATTGTAGACCAATAAAATCCAGATTGTAGAATTTTAAATATAGTTTTTTCAACACCAAAATGTCCCCAAAATCAAAATCATGAGATTTTTTTTATAATTACATAAGTTTCTTCTAAAGGCAGACATCTTCAAATAATAAGATCCTTTCCTTGTTTGTATAAAAATGGGTCATCCAAAAAATAATCTTAGCTTCAAATAAAAAATTTTTCCTCTGTTGGTATGCCAATCCATAGGGTAATATGTCACAAACGATAAAGTTCACAATGTTTGCATACCTGATGCGGACTTTATATTATGCAAGAACTTATGAACCCAAATTTATATATTTATAATGATTTTATAAAGTCCAAACTTCAACGCAAGTATATGTATCGTATCAAGTAATACAGGGCTCTAATGGAGTCCTGGTTATCGATCTCATAGGAAAGGCACGTTCCTTACAATAAATAGTATAATACTTAAATCGTAATTAAAGTTTAAGTTTGCTTCTACTAACAAGATGCATAAAACAGTAACAGTTAAGCAAACCATAATTACTTCTATTATCTTTAAACTTAATTAATTAACACACACACTAAGTTTTGCATTTGAAAGGTTTTGATATATATGAAAAGTGTCTTTTCTCTTGCAAGGAGTATATGATGTGTGAATGATATAGGATGATTATTTATTGTATTGTGCCAAATAGGAGAATAAATGTTTCTTTACCCTCAAAAGAGTACCCCCTCTTCCAAGCATGAAAAGAACATTAACATATCCTAATTTTAGTCACTAAGTCTAAGGCTGGGCTGGGTGAATACCAGCTGTCACTACGGAGCTCCCACTCACCCTTCACCTGAAGGCTAACCTTTAACTTTAGTTACCAATCTTAGGACCAAATTGGGGATCTCAGCCTGTCACCCTGAAACCTCTGATTTGAAGCCCATCAAAAAACATTTCCCTATTTATTTGCACTCAATTCCCATGAACTACGCAATTCATCCATGGACATTGAATGGATTCTTCATTATTACTGTAGGACACTCAATCCTTTCAGAGTTAATGTATAACAACAGATTTTAACAATTCAATTGGCCAGATCAAAAAGTAAATTAAGCTCAAAATGAAAAACCATCACAATTTCTTCAATACTTTAAAAGCACTTCAAATCCACATCATCACATCATCACATCTCTATGCAAGAAGAAAGACAAAGGAGACTACTCATAATTAATAGAGAAGACACAATAAAACATGGATTTTATATATAAAGAAAAGTCATACAAAACACAATAAAAATACAACTTATCTCTTTCTCTTCCCTAAGAAAATCCCTTGAAGTTCCTTTGAATCCTTTTCTCTCTTCTTTGCAACACTCAATTCCCTCTTTAGAATGGAAAGGAAGAAGCAATATCTCCCTTTACTCCTTCTCCTTCACTCCTTAGAGAAGAATCTCTCTCAAATCTTCACTTCTACACTCTTCTCTTCCAAACCCTAACTCTCTTCCACTCTCTACCACACTCTCACACACACCATTTTCATCCAAAAACAGTTACATATATGTTAGAAATGAATTCCCAAGAGTTTCCCTAAGCATCCCTTCAAAAATTTTCCAAAGCTCTTCAATTTTGAATTACACCCACATTGGGCGCCAATGTTGACCTCATTTTTTAGATCATTCTTTCCCTTCTCCTTATAGCCTAGGATCTAGTCTTAGGATTTTCCTATTTTGGACTCTCTTAGAGGACTAGACTGGGACCCATCGTATTTAGAAATTCAAGCCATCTCCTCGCTCCTTGAAGTTTCATATGGACGGCTCTAAATCTTTGACATCCAGTTGAATCGATTAAAAGCCAACGTATTGAAACTCTTGATGAGCTCCTATAGGGATTTGAAAGCTATAAGTAGACCCCACTGTGCCCGACGTTTGACTTTTTTCCATGAGCAATATGTTTGACTATGGTTCTCGCTTAGGCAAAGACCGGTCATTAATTTGCTCGTTGTATGGCTCTGGTCGGGTCAAAATAATTTCATTTTGCCACATAACACAAATTTGATTTAAATTGACTCGACAGTAGGCGAACTTGTCCGTACGACCACGGATGACGAAACGGACCTCGCTGATGCATCCGGAATGTCGATGTTAGCCGGGAAGGACATATATTTTGAGAGGGTTTCGAATCTGCTTGAATTGCGCGTAAATCAACGAAATTTAAATAAAAAAATAATAATGATAATAATTTTTTTTATATATATAATAAAATATATTTCTAAAACTCACGAACACTATTCACTCTCCCCACTCACACGCACACTTTCGCCTCCCTTCATCCGGGGCCCTAGCCGATCTCCATGCTTCTCTTTCACTAGCTGAAACTCTTGCTTCCTTTCTTGACCGGATTCGAGAAGCTTCTAGCATGTTTCTCCGGTCACCCATTTTCTTTCTGGTCACCCGCTTTCTCTCCGGTTACAACCGACATCCATAACTGGTTTCCTTGTCGGTAGTCTTTCCCTAACTGATTTTCCAGCCCAAACGAGTCAGGTAGCCGCTCTATGCTCGATTTCAACTATTGTTTCTTGGTGAGATGGCTTTCTTTACCTCTCTGTTTTTTCACCGATGGTGAGCGCATACCCTTCATCTGTGCCTATAAATACCCTTTATGAAAAGAATTTCAGGGATGATTTTTTTTCTCTTGTGCAACCTGAGGAATTTTATTTGTTGCTCTCAATTTTTCTTCTAGGCCTTTCTTGTAAGTAAGTCTTCTTCTCTCTTCTTCATTTTCTTCTTCTTCTTTTTTTCAGTCCTTTAATGATATATCTTCGTATAGTTTTATGATAAGCAATTAAGAATTAAAATGGCAATCCTCAGTCATGAGTTGATAAAACTTATAGTTGTTTCATAATACTTTCTTATACTTTTAATGGATAAGAATTGAATCACCATTTGCAAGGGTTTGGAAGTAATAGACCTTCCCCTTTCTACTGATTTAATTACACAAAATTTCTCCCTTCTTTGATTGCAAGTGGGTAATTAAGGTTTTCTATATTTCTCTGATATGATGATAGATTTTCTATGAACCTACACTGTTTTCATTCTTTAAAATTCAGTTATATAAATTCTAGAATTAAGGGAGAAGATAGGGATTTAAAAGGTTTATTGCAGCAATAATTTGATTTGCTTCTGGTTTCAAATTGGTTCATAGTTTGAGATGGGGAATATATGAGCAATGTTTCAGAACATTTGAGACATATCATATTTGAAATAATAAAATTATTAGTTCGGCTACATGGGTTGAGCTTACTATCTTGAATTCATGGAATATCTTGGATTCCCTTTTATTGTTAGAATACATTATTATTGTGATATAATGCAGTTAGGCATGATTCTTTCGATGAAAGGCAATATGCGTGCGTGCGTTTTTTTTTTTTTTTTTTGTTTCCCTGTATATCTTTTTTTCCTCACATTTGGTCATTTAAAAGCTTCATCATACATTGGGTTGAATTCTTGGATTGTTTCTAAGAACAATTGATATCTATAAATCTCGGCTCTTATGCATTCGGGGATCAGTTCATTTGAGTATGAAGTTCTTGTTACATTCAATTTACTACTCAATTTAGGTTTACAAATATACGTTAGAGGAGCTATGCTTTGCTTAGCTTCATTTATTTAAAGACATCTTTTAAAGACATCTTCAACTAGGAAATCTTAAAATTTATAGTTCTTTTTTTTTTTAATTTATATTTGATCCTTTCTGGATTTCTTTTCCAGCTATTTATGATGATTAAATTGGAAATTATAAATTTCAATTGTTAAGGAATATACATACTTAGTATCTAATGGAGAATGGTTTACATAAGATTTAATGTGAATTTCTTATTATGGAGATGAGTGATATAAATGCATAAATTGAAGCTTTGTTGCTTTATATTCAAACACATAAGAATTGTTTTGTATGGATGTAAACATAATTATTTTTTTGGGAGAGCTGCATCTCGCTTTGTTGCTCTATTATTTGGATTTGAGAGGCTTTGATTTCATTTACATCAACATAGTTAGATGTTGTATGTGAATATGTGCTTAATGGATTCTGTATTATTCTTTAATTATTTCTGAGGCATTTACATACCTACCACACAATTCTTATGCATTTACATATATTTCATATTCATTCCCCATGATTTTGCTTCATCAAACATTGTGTTTATTAGTGATGAAAGGAGTTTGATGTGCTAAGTTGCAGCAATTTAAGAGTAGCTAACTGCACAAGTCATTTTATATTATGGTGGAAACATTTTTTTTGATAAATATGTAGATATATTGCAAGAAGCGATTGGAAAATTTTACATCCTTCCTATATGCGTCAGCTAATCCTTTTGTATTTACATTTATACCATGGGATTTACATTCATACCACCCAAATCTTTAAATCACATTAAAGTTATTGAGTTATATGTCAATATATAAGAATTGAGTGGTATGCATGAAAATTAACCTCTATTCTTTTTCTGGTAACTCCATATATATATCCATTGGCATCATTTATCTCCCTCTAACTCATTAGTTAATTAATATTTAATTTGGAAAGCTTCAGGCTTACACTTTTGAAAATTTGAAAAATTCATCTTAAACATTATATGATTCTTTTAAGAAACTGAAATGCAAAATTTTGGGAGGTCTGTTTTGCTTTGGCTTGCTAAAGCAGAAAGTTGGAGTTTTGAAATTCTGGGAGTCTGCTTTGATAAGCTGAAATTGAACCTTGAAACTTGAGGGTATTGTTTTAATTGCGAGGACTCTTAAAAATAATGAAGTCTTGGTTTTGTTTTAGCATTGATGAAACAAAGCTTTGGAAATTTGGAAATTGACATGAGAGTGGCTTGCATGAGGCCAAGTATTAAAAATTCAATAATCTCCTTTACTCTATTTAGCTGAAATGATATCTTGGAAATATGTTTGTTTTCTTATGGATTGCGGCATTTTCTCTAGCTGATTAATAAAGTTTCATTGTCGATCTACATGTGGAATATCAAAGTGGGTATAAGTTTGATATGCGGAATAAAAGCAATGATGCACAAACTTCTATATCATGCTTTTATAGCTGAAACAAAATAAAATCAATACTCAATTTTAGATGCCCATTTTATCCTATAGTTTGGTAGTTCTAACTCATAACTTTAAGAAATTTGTGAACCAATAACAGATACTACGACACCAGATATTACACCGGTACAGTAACATATACTACAATAACATATACTAAACTTGCACAACAACAAACACTGCACTTGCACAGCAACAACACTGCACTTGCACGACATCAGATACTATACTAGCACATCAAATCAAATTCAACATATACAATACATCAAACACATCACATCAAACACAACACATATAATTCATCAAACTCATCATACCAAATACATTACATTAAATGTAACATATAAGCACCATATATCAAATATTACACAACACATACACTATTTATTATATACTACATAACAAACACCATATATTAAATACCATACACTATACACTATGCACTATTTACTACACACTATACATCACACACCAGATATTACACATCAGATATTACACTCATAAGAATTCAGATACTACAATCACAGATACTACACTTCTAAAAGTTCAGATACTATACATTGGTTCACTCATCGATTAAGTGGTAGGGATTAGGATTGCCTACTCTAGGGTGATTTGCTGGTGACTTTATTTGAGATTGATATAAAGACTTCAATACTTCGGATTACCTGTGGGATCGTGTGATAAAAAAGAAGTCTATAGACTGAGCCTATCCTCAAATAGAATTCTTATTCCCCACTTTGATTTTTCATATGTTTATAACTAAACTCAACTTTACAGATACTTGTAGTTATTAGTTTGCTTTCGAGGCATCAACAGAGTTGGCCAGGTACACATTTTTTTTTATTGCACAGCTCATTTACTTTATTTACTATATATTGTAGTGCAGTCCTTTACTTTTCATTATTGTACATACTTACCCATATTCATGCTTTTAATTATTATTTCTCTTGCATACTTACACATGACCCTAGGATAGGCCGTTCGAGGCATGACTTCTCTTTTCACTTTTATTTCTCTTCTTTTCTCAAGATGAGACGACAGCGTGCAACTTCATGCAGTGGATCGGACGACAGAGGATGAATGAAGCATCTTCAATCAGACTTTCGTAGGTTTAAATAACACCCATAGGGCGCTGAGGTCATCGTTTGATACGACATAAATCCTCACACTATCTTTTAGGACTTAGTACGATTTTATATCGTACGATATAAGTCCTAAACTGTTTAGGATTCCGAGGTAGTCGTTTGATACGACATAAATCCTCTTATTTCTTCGGGCTATTTGCATATGATATGCAGACACAAGTCCCGAAGGTCTAAATAATTTGCAAGATTGAAACATAAACACAATTTTCCTTTCAAAGATTTAAAGCTCAATCATAGGTTAGTTTGAGATGTCACTAAAGTTCCTTCAGTATCTTTGAAACCTCCTATTCTTCATTCCGTTGAATTCTAAAAATAATTGTTCCACATTGAGCCTCTCCCATTTAATTTTTCTACAAGCAATCGTGGAAACCTAAATGTTGATATTCTTGAAGACGAAACCCATGATCTTTATCGAGAGTTTTCTTAGGTGACTTCGGTTGCTTAAGATGTAATTAACTATAGGGGCTTTCCCCTATAGGGAATTAAGAACCCAGATTAATCTAAACCCTGTCTAATATATGTATTAGAGAGGGGAATTTGTCGGCTATAAAATATGCAGGCCAAAATAGAGTCATAAGCTTTTAAGTTTAGATAGTTAAGCCTACTAACAAGTGGTACGCTCATCTTTCGGAATGATGTGTCACTTGTAGTATCGTGCTCAACTATTTAAAATATTAGATATATGAGATCTATTTGGTCTCGTTATTTTTAAAATAAATAACATCATTTTCAAAATCAAAATTATATTATATATTAAATTTAAATTTAAAAATTTTATATTATTTCATAAAAAAATGGCAGATAATTTCTGGCGACTCCGCTGTGGACTAATTCTTCTCTCCATTTTAGATCATGAGGATTTGTCTTCATACATCGATAGTGTGCCCATATCCTTAGTGGGCCAAACTATCATTCTTTCGTTGATGTGCTTCGCTCATTTCTTCCTTGAGCAAGTATTGTCAACTCCTTTTTGATTCTGGAGCCACTGTTTAATCATCCTTAAACAGAGAGGTCCCAGAATCTTGAAATCCTGAACGTGGGGTGGACCCCCAATAGGTGTGGTAGGTTAGGGGTGATTTATCAAAGCGAGTCTAATGCGAGGTCGACCCCCTCCGGATCTCAGACTGGGTCCTACACTAATCTCACTCTCACAACCTTTCATTTAAAATTCGAACCAAATAATATTCGTTAAAATTTCAAAACAAAACAAAACATATTTTTAAAAACATTTTAAATATACAATAATAAAATAAAACACCGAAATTTGAAATAAAAAATTCACATGAATAAATTTCGAAGGAGGCCCAGTTTATAAGACAAGTGCATTAACTTTAGTACTTCTGTTGAAATTTTAAGGTACATGACGTCACTAATTTTTTTTTGGAAATTTTTCGAATGACAGAGATGATGTCAGTGCCAAAATTAATCTTCTCATTTGATGGAAGCTTTCCCCGCAACAAAGCTGCCCTCTACGCGGGATCAAATATCAAGTTTGGAACCGGCTATAATGATGTCGAAATCATTCTCGACAAAGCACCCTATGTCCTTTTCAAAACAGCTACTCCAATAATAGAAGAACCTGCAATCGAGTTTAACCTAAACTACAAGCAAGAGTTTCCTGCACTCAGAAAGCCCAGGGTCAAGGAGACTCCTACCAAGTCCTATGCTCCAACCACCGATATCAAAATTACACCAGAGCCCGATACAAAGAGGAATGATAATCCAAAAGTTTTGACTGAACTTAAATAATTAAGGGAAAGTCGATTGAGGCTACATTGGAGAGACTCCGAGCCGACATTGCACGATTGTTTGAAGAAAAAAGAAAAGATAAATGTGATGAAGACTATGATATGTCAAATTACGTCGAGGAAGAATTCGCAGAAATTAACGTCATCGAGACGATGGCCACATCATCCTTGCGTAATGCTCCCTTACCTACTGGGGAGAACACCTTAGATGAGTTTCAAATGGCCATTCAACAACGTGACGAACTTATCAATCGCCTCGAAATGAAAATTGAAGAAATGATGACCGTTACAACCACTATTCAAGGGCAGCATACGATTCACCGCCGCTAGTAGTTCCAGAGGTGAATCAGCCAGAAATTGCTCTTATCACAGATGAAAGAAAGGAGTTTACTTCCACTTACAAGGACGAGCAACAGAAGAAAGAATCAGTGCCATGTTTGATACTGGAAAAAGTCATTAAAAAAATAGTGGAACAGCAGGTGAGAGAAGCCTTGGTTCGATCTAAAGGAGAAGCATCAATTCTGAAGGGTAGACCGTATCCTGAAGAGTTTGATATTGTCCAATATCCCAAAGGTTTTGTACCACCTTTGTTCAAAACTTTTGATGGAACGGGAAATCCCCGACAACATATAGCACATTTTCGAGCCAGTTGTTGTAACGTGGGGAATAATGATGCACTACTGTTTCGACAGTTCGTCAGCAGTCTTTCGGGAATCGCCTTTGACTGGTATGCAGATCTGCCAAATGGTTCAGTAAAAACATTTACAGAAATGGAAAATATTTTCATCGATTGCTTCGCTGGAATTCAACACCATATCACCATTAGTGATCTTATAGTAGAGAAGCAGAAACCCGACGAGAGTTTGGTGGAATACATCTTGCGCTGGAGAAATCTCAGTATGAGATGTGAACCACAGCTCCAAGAACAACATGCAATCGGGATCTTATTAAAGAATATCTACGGTCCAGTAGTTTTTATGCTTAAAGGATTCACAATTAAAACAATTGAGAAATTACTAAACAAAGCTAAAAGTTTGCAAGGGGAAGCCAAGCAGTTGAAATTTTTAGAAAAGACCGAAAGGCCAAAGTTGATGGATAAATTTGAGAAGAAGTCTGGAATTTTAGCAACAGTGGACAAAGGCAAGCGTCCAATGCAGATTCTGGCCAAGCCACCTCAACAAATCTACCGACATCCACAGCAGTATAGTCGGTAGTTCGAACAACAATTACTTAAGACAGAGGGAAGACAGAGTCCGTCTTCGGCCAAGCTGCCCAGTAGAGTGTATTCTTTCAAAAATAAAGCAATGTCAAAGATGTTTCAAGATCTAAGTAAAAACCCCAAATTCATATTACCAGAGCCAAAGAAGCCAAATGAAGTTCATAATAAGGATCACCCTAGATATTGCATATATTACAGGTTGCTTGGGCACACTATAGAAGGTTGTATCAGCTTTAAAGAATGGCTTGAAAAGAATTTCAAGAATGGAAACATAACGATCTCGAAAGAATATTTAAGAGAACCTGAAAAAGGTTCTATTAATATGATTTCGGTCGATCCAATGGTTCCAATTGACCCCTGCGCACTGGAGGAAAGATGGAGTACAACTTGGGCCAAGTTGTTAAAGGAGACCGTAAACTGGGTCCGAACTATTCCAATGCAGGTTGTGATGCAGAGTTCAAGAACTACTGTTCCTTTTGCCACTATAAACGACGATACTTTGGAAGGTGAATTTGCAGAAATCAATGTTGTTGAAGCCAGAGCCTCATCATCCTATTGTGATGCTCTATTAGCCACTGAGGAAAACATTGTGACTGAATTACAAGAGGCCATTCTACAACAAGATCAATGGATCAACCGAATAGAGAAGAAGATAGAAGAATTGGCTGCTGCTATGACTATGATTCAATAACAGTTACAATCACTGCAAATAGCATCTCTAGAGATGAACCAGTCAGAAAAGTTTCACTTCACGAATAAAAAGAAAGATTTTGCTTCTACCAAGACTATTACAGATACTCTCGTTGGGTTTGCTGTTACTGGGCCCATCATTCCGCCGTTGTTAGAAGTAAAAGGAATTTTACACAAGGAAGTGTCAGTTGATGCTTATGTGACACCATTTTCTGGCTTGGAGATTGGGTCTAATTCAAAATCCGTGCAATTGACGATGACACAAGAAAAGAGGTGCGGCCAGGAAATCCTGAAAGTAAAGCAGCCCCACCAGCACCCACAGCAACTCAGTAAACAATCAGTTCAACAAAAACCTTATCCTACAGATAGAAAGCCGACTGCATCAATAGCACAACAATTAAGCAAGGTATACCCATTCAAAGAAGAGTCCATGTCGAAGATATTCCGTGACTTGCTAAGGAGATCGGAATTCAGACTACCGGAGCCAAAAAAGTCAGAGGAGGCAGGAAAGAAGGATCATCCCCAATATTGCCCGTATCATAGACTCATCAGACATACTTTGGAAAAATGTTTCGTTTTCAAGGATTGGTTAGAATACAACCTCAAGAATGGGAACATAACGATCCCGAAAGAGTATTTGAAAGAACCTGAAATAGGTTCGATCAATATGATTTTGGCTGGTCTAGTTGTTCCAATTGACTTTGACGAATGAAATATTGGCAAAGCTTTCAAAGAAAATTTGAGTCAGACTTCTTCAACACAGTATACGACACATAGTTTGAAACCTCTTTCCTGTTGAAGGGTGGCATGTTTCATCTTTGGTTACTTTCATTGATGAGAAGGGATATCAACAAGAACTATTGTTACTTCATCCCAACATTCCCACCACAATGAAAATAAGAAAAAAAAAGGAAGCTTGTCATTGTTCAAGTTTCATCTGAAATGAGAGATGTTTTGTTGCTCATTCTATGAAAAATTTTAATTCTGACGTTCGATGTTCAATCAAGAAAAGGAGTACTTCATTATAAAGGTTCTGGTGTTTTAATAAGCATGTTAATAATCATGACTAAAGGGGAGAGTGAAATTAATATTTTACTAAGTGAATCCTTACTTTAAGGAATTCAGACTGGTCCTAAGTAAATTTCAAAATAATATAGTATGCTTAAAATACGAGTAATTGACTTGGGATATCACGGGTCTTTTAATATGTCGTCAAATGACTGAGTACTAACTTTTGAATGGACTATAATATCTCAGAATTCATATTAAACAGCATTTTAAAATTATTAATTAAGGGAGTCCAGACATTCAAAATCCTTAATCAAAGATATGCTCTACCAGATATGGTAATTCTAAAAAAAAAAAGAGGGAAACATGGAGAGTTAATTTATATAGGCTAGTAAATTATGTGAGAGTTAATTTATATAGGCTAGTAAATTATGTGAAAAGAATTTTCTCTGAGAAGAAGCTTGAAGTGAGCATATAATCAAAAATTGGTGTTTGAATTCTCCCATAATTAATAAAATTTAAAGAACTATCTTAATAAAATTCTTCAGATATTATATTCAGGAAAAGAGTTAAGTGATCGTGGTTTTCTTGGTTGCCTATTAATTGACCCCAAAATATCTTTGGGAAAATGAAAAATATTTTAATTACAAGATCAAAATTCAGAAATTTGCTTAGGTCTAGAATGAAAGAATTAAAAAAAATGATTTTTTTTAATCAATAATTAATGGAATTCAAACCTGAGGTCATATTTTTTTGTGCCCAGAATACTTTACTCCAACTTCAATTAAAGAACGTCAGAATATCCTTCCAAGATAACATGGATAATTTGTGCGAAAATCAGTCATAAAGAAATGACATCTACTATATGGAGCTATAGATTTACAATCTTCAAAATCAAGCAGAAGCGCAGAGAATTGTCAAAGGAGTGCATTCAAGATTGTGTGCTGCTCATCAATCGGGTATGAAAATGAAATGAAGTTCAAAAGGTTGGAAAACTACTGGTCAACGATAATGACAAATTACATGAATGTTGCTAAGAGCTGTCACCAGTGTCAAATACAAAGAGCAGTAACTCTAAATTTGCTACACTCTACAATTGTGTCGTTGCCGTTAGAGTGTTGGGGCACAGATAGCGTGGGCCCTATAGACCCTCCTTCGTTGAAATGACACCATTTCATTCTCGCAGATACCGATTGCCTTTTGAATTTCAGTGTGTCGTGGAAAAATCATTTCGGAGAATAGGTCCACATGCAAAGGCATCATGATAAATATTTTCATCAGATGATACAATATTGATTGGAGATACTCAACGATTTATTTTTCAGAAGTAAATAGATTGGCCGAGGCTTTTAATAAGACTCTCATCTAAATTCAAAGAAAAATTTGAAAAAAAAAAGAGAAAGATGATTTAGCACGAGCAGTTATTAGAAGCCTCATGGGCCTATGAAATGACTTTTAGAATTCCAACACAGTCTACACCTTATTACCTTTTGTATGGGTCTGAGACGTTCCTCTACTGGAAATGCAACTCCCTCCCTTCAAAATGACAGTAGCAAACAAAATCACAATAACTAACAACACCAAACTCCAGCTTGAAGAATTACAAAATCTCAAAGGGAAATGAATATCTACACAACAAAGTTTGGAGCTATAATAGGCCAAGATGATACAAGCCTCGATAAACTGATTCTCCTAAAGACTCTTACTATCGGTGTTCTGATTCTCATTCTCAAGCGTTCTATTCTTGCATATTGCAAGATAAGGAGTAGATTCTACCGACTCTTGAAATAACAATGCAAAAGACCGATGTTGCCAATAAGCATAAATTACTTCAAGAAGTACTGTGCATCGTGATGTTTTAAAGAACAAATTTTAGTAATAAAATTTTGTTCTTAGAAGCACCGATATTGTACTTGTCTATGACTGGGTCCAAATGCTAAAAAAAATAATAAAAAAATAAAAATAAAAATGAAAACTCACAAAATTCACATCAAAATAAATAATAAACAAACATACATCAAATCACAACAAAAATAAATTCATTATTAAATCAAATAAAATCATAAAAATAAAATAAAATCACAACACTCTTTGAAAAATTCAAAATCTTTACAAATCTCTGCATTCACATTCTCACAAATCTCTACATAATTCCTGCACCTCCATGCTTCTATATATTTCTCATACCCTATTCACTTTTTGGCATTCCTGATATTTTTGTTATCTCTTGGGATTGATGTAAGTCTCTTACATTCTTTCCCAATGAGACGACATTTTTCTCGGCTAGTTTCAGCTCAGATGTAACTTCCCAGCGGTATTCTGAGTTGTTCTAGTTCTCCTGCTTCACTTAGGTTGGGTATGAAGTTTTACTTCTAACCCTGTAATACTCCTAAGAAAGCAGACGATTTTTTTTTCTCTGCTAGTTTTAGCTCAGTTGTAACTTCCCCAGCGGTATTCTAATTTATTCTAGTCCTATCCTTTCTTCTATACATATTGTTTATACATAGGCTTAGTCTTATTCTTTCTCAGCATACATTCATATTCTTTGGGATAGACTTAGTTCTATTCATTCTCAGCATATATTCATATTCTTTGGAAAGGCTTATTCCTATTCCTTCTCAGCATACATTCATATTTCTTTGGAAGAGGCTTAGTCCTACTCCTTTCTCAACATACATATACATATTGTTTATACATATTTTTTGGGATAGGCTTAGTCCTATTCCTTCTCAACATATATTCATATTATTTGGATAGGCTTAGTCCTATTCCCTCTCAGCATACATACATATTCTTGGGATTGGCTTAGTCATATTTCTTCTCAGCATATATGCATTTTCTTTGGATAGGCTTAGTCTTATTCCTTCTCAGCATACATTTATATTTCTTTGGAGGAGGCTTAGTCCTACTCCTTTCTCAGCATACATATACATATTATTTATACATATTCTTTGGGATAAGCTTAGTCCTATTCCTTCTCAGCATATATTCATATTCTTTGGATAGGCTTAGTCCTATTCCTTCTCAGCATACATTCATATTCTTTGGGATAGGCTTAGTCCTATTCCTTCTCAGCATATATTCATATTCTTTGGATAGGCTTAGTCCTATTACTTCTCAACATATATTCATATACTTTGGATAAGCTTAGTCCTATTCCTTCTCAGCATATATTCATATTCTTTGGATAGGCTTAGTCATATTCCTTCTCAGCATATATTCATATTCTTTGGGATAGGCATAGTTCTATTCCTTCTCAGCATATATTCATATTCTTTGGAATAGTCTTAGTCCTATTCCTTCTCAGCATACATTCATATTATTTGGGATATGCTTAGTTCTATTCCTTCTCAGCATATATTCATATACTTTGGATAAGCTTGGTCCTATCCCTTTCTCAACACATATTTGGGATATGTTTTATCCTAATCCTTCCTCGGCATTCAGCACATGTTTGAGATAGGTTTTATCTTAATCCTTCCTCAGCACTCAACACATATTTGAGATAGGTTTTATCCTATTCCTTCCTAAGCACATTCTCTACGATCAGAGGCATACTTCTGAATCCTTTCTTTGAACATATTTTGGAAATTCAAACTCACAGCGATAAATTGAAAAATACACCTGCTAATCCCTAAGGGGAACGTAACTTCACTTCAACTCTAATTCGATCTTTGATTTCATTCAAGTCTGGTCACTTGAACTTTCATTTGTGATTGGGTTGATCAATACGGTCAACGCCAATAGGCGCGGCGTGCTTGTGCAGCACACCACACCTATTGGGGGTCCAATTGTTGACCTCATTTTTGAGGTCTTTCTTTCCCTTCTTCTTATAGCCTAGGATCTAGCCTTAGGATTTTTCTATTTTGGACTCTCTAGAGGACTAGACTGGGACCCACCATATTTAGAAATTCAAGACATCTCCTCGCTCCTTAAAGTTTCATATGGACGGATCTAAATCTTCGACATCCAGTTGAATCGATTAAAAGCCGACGTATTGAAATTCTTGATGAGTTCCTATAGGGATTTGAAAGCCATAGGCGAACCCCACTGCGCGCGACGTTTGACTTTTTATCATGAGCAAGATGTTTGACTATGGTTCTCGCTTAGGCGAAGACCGGTCATTAATTTGCTCGTTGTATGGCTCCGGTCGGGTCAAAATAATTTCATTTTGCCACATAACGCAAATTAGATTTAAATTGACTCGATAGTAGGCGAACTTGTCCGGACGACCCCGGATGACGAAACGGACCACGCCGATGCATCTGGAATGTTGATTTTAGCCGGGAAGGACATATATTTTGAGAGGGTTTCGAATCGGCTCGAATTGCGCGTAAATCAACGAAATTTAAATAAAAAAATAATAATGATAATAATTGTTTTTATATAATAAAATAAATTTCTAAAACTCACACACACTATTCACTCTTCCCACTCACACGGACGCTTTCGCCTCCCTTCTTCCGGTGCCCTAGCCGATCTCCATGCTTCTCTTTCACGAGCCGAAACTCTTGCTTCCTCTCTCGACCGGATTCGAGAAGCTTCTAGCCCGTTTCTCCGGTCACCCATTTTCTTTCCGGTCACCCGCTTTCTCTCCGGTTACAACCGACATCGATAACCGGTTGCCTTGACGGTAGTCTTTCCCTAACTGATTTTCCAGCCCAAACGAGTCAGGTAACCGCCCTATGCTCGATTTCAACTGTTGTTTCTTGGTGAGATGGCTTTCTTTACCTCTCCGTTTTTTCACCGACGGTGAGCGCATACCCTTCATCTGTGCCTATAAATACCCCTTATGAAAAGAATTTGAGGGACGATTTTTTTTCTCTTGTGCAACCTGAGGAATTTTGTTTGTTGCTCTTGATTTTTCTTCTAGGCCTTTCTTGCAAGTAAGTCTTCTTCTCTCTTCTTCATTTTCTTCTTCTTCTTTTTTTCAGTCCTTTAATGATATATCTTCGTATAGTTTTATGATAAATAATTAAGAATTAAAATGACAATCCTCAGTCATGAGTTGATAAAACTTATAGTTGTTTCATAATACTTTCTTATACTTTTAATGGATAAGAATTGAATCACCATTTGCAAGGGTTTGGAAGTAATAGACCTTCCCCTTTCTACTGATTTAATTACACAGAATTTCTCCCTTCTTTGATTGCAAGTGGGTAATTAAGGATTTCTATATTTCTCTGATATGATGATAGATTGTCTATGAAGCTACACCGTTTTCATTCATTAAAATTCAGTTATATAAATTTTCGAATTAAGGGAGAAGATATGGATTTAAAAGGTTTATTGCAGCAATAATTTGATTTGCTTCAGGTTTCAAATTGGTTCATAGTTTGAGATGGGGAATATATGAGCAATGTTTCAGAACATTTGAGACATATCATATTTGAAATAATAAAAGTATTAGTTCGGCTACATGGGTTGAGCTTACTATCTTGAATTCATATAATATCTTGGATTCCCTTTTATTGTTAGAATACATTATTATTGCGATATAATGCAGTTAGGCATGATTCTTTCGGTGAAAGGCAATATGCGTGCGTGCGTTTTTTTTGTTACCTGGATATTTTTTTTCCTCACATTTGGTCATTTAAAAGCTTCATCATATATTGGGTTGAATTCTTGGATTGTTTCTAAGAACAATTGATATCTATAAATCTCGCCTCCTATGCATTCGGGGATCAGTTCATTTGAGTATGAAGTTCTTGTTACATTCAATTTACTACTCAATTTAGGTTTACAAATATACGTTAGAGGAGCTATGCTTTGCTTAGCTTCATTCTTTTAAAGACACTTTTAAAGACATCTTCAACTAGGAAAGCTTAAAATCTATAGTTCTTTTTTTTTTAATTATATTTGATCCTTTCTGGATTTCTTTTCCAGTTATTTATTATGATTTAAATTGGAAATTATAAATTTCAATTGTTAAGGAATATACATACTTAGTATCTAATGGAGAATGGTTTACATAAGATTTAATGTGAATTTCTTATTATGGAGATGGGTGATATAAATGCATAAATTGAAGCTTTGTTGCTTTATATTCAAACACATAAGAATTGTTTTGTATGGATGTAAACATAATTATTTTTTTTGGGAGAGCTGCATCTCGCTTTGTACTGCTCTATTATTTGGATTTGAGAGGCTTTGGTTTCATTTACATCAACACAGTTAGATGTTGTATGTGAATATGTGTTTAATGGATTATGTATTATTCTTTAATTATTTCTGAGGCATTTACATACCTACCACACAATTCTTATGCATTTACATATATTTCATATTCATTTCCCATGATTTGGCTTCATCAAACATTGTGTTTATTAGTGATGAAATGAGTTTGATGTGCTAAGTTGCAACAATTTAAGAGTAGCTAACTGCACAAGTCATTTTATATTATGGTGGAAACATTTTTTTGATAAATATGTAGATATATTGCAAGAAGCATTTGGAAAATTTTACATTCTTCCTATATGTGTTAGCTAATCCTTTTGTATTTAAATTTATACCATGGGATTTACATTCATACCACCCAAATCTTTAATTCACATTAAAGTTATTGAGTTATATGTAAATATATAAGAATTGAGTGGTATGCATGAAAATTTACCTCTATTCTTTTTCTGGAAACTGCATATATATATCCATTAGCATCATTTATCTCCCTCTAACTCATTAGTTAATTAATATTTAATTTGGAAAGCTTCAGGCTTACACTTTTGAAAATTTGAAAAGTTCATCTTAAACATTATCTGATTCTTTTAAGAAACTGAAATGCAGAATTTTGGGAGGTTTGTTTGCTTTGGCTTGCTAAAGCAGAAAGTTGGAGTTTTGAAATTCTGGGAGTCTGCTTTGATAAGCTGAGATTGAACTTTGAAACTTGAGGGTTTTGTTTTTATTGGGCGGACTCTTAAAAATAATGAAGTCTTGGTTTTGTTTTAGCATTGATGAAACAAAGCTTTGGAAATTTGGAAATTGACATGAGAGTGGCTTGCATGAGGCCAAGTCTTGAAAATTCAATAATCTCCTTTACTCTATTTAGCTAAAATGATATCTTGGAAATATGTTTGTTTTCTTATGGATTGCGGCATTTTCTCTAGCTGATTAATAAAGCTTCATTGTCAATCTACATGTGGAATATCAAAGTGGGTATAAGTTTGATATGCGGGATAAAAGCAATGATGCACAAACTTCTATATCATGCTTTTATAGCTGAAACAAAATAAAATCAATACTCAATTTTAGATGCCCATTTTATCCTATAGTTTGGCAGTTCTAATTCTTATCTTTAAGAAATTTTTAAACCAATAACAGATACTACGACACCAGATATTACACCGGTACAGTAACATATACTACAATAACATATACTACACTTGCACAACAACAAACACTGCACTTGCACAACAACAAACACTACACTTGCACAACATCAGATACTATACTAGCACATCAAATCAAATTTAACATATACAATACATCAAACACAACACATATAATTCATCAAACTCATCATACCAAATACATCACATTAAATATAACATATAAGCATCATATATCAAATATTACACAACACATACACTATATATCAAATACTACATAATAAACACCATATATTAAACACCATACACTATACACTATGCACTATTTACTACACACTATACATCACACACCAGATATTACACATCAGATATTACACTCATAAGAATTCAGATACTACAATCACAGATACTACACTTCTAAAAGTTCAGATACTGCACATTGGTTCACTCATCGATTAAGTGGTAGGGATTAGGATTGCCTACTCTAGGGTACTTTGCTGGTGACTTTATTTGAGATTGATATAAAGACTTCAATACTTCGGGTTACCTGTGGGATCGTGTGATAAAAAGGAAGTCTATTGACTGAGCCTATTCTCAAATAGAATTCTTATTCTCCACTTTGATTTTTCATATGTTTATAACTAAACTCAACTATACAGATACTTGTAGTTATTAGTTTGCTTTCGAGGCATCAACAGAGTTGACCAGGTACACATTTTTTTTTATTGCACAGCTCATTTACTTTATTTACTACATATTATAGTGTAGTCCTTTACTTTTCATTATTGTACATACTTACCCATATTCATGCTTTTAATTATTATTTCTGTTGCATACTTACACATGACCCTAGGATAGGCCGTTTGAGGCATGACTTCTCTTTTCTCTTTTCTTTCTCTTCTTTTCTCAAGACGAGAGGACAGCGTGCAACTTCATGCAGTGGATCGGACGACAGAGGACGAATGAAGGATCTTCAATCAAACTTCCGTAGGTTTAAATAACACCAATAGGGCGCCGAGGTCATCGTTTGATACGACATAAATCCTCACACTATCTTTTAGGACTTAGTACGATTTTATATCGTACGATATAAGTCCTAAACTGTTTAGGATTCCGAGGTAGTCGTTTGATACGACATAAATCCTCTTATTTCTTCGGGCTATTTGCATATGATATGCAGACACAAGTCCCGAAGGTCTAAATAATTTGCAAGATTGAAACATAAACACAATTTTCCTTTCAAAGATTTAAAGCTCAATCATAGGTTAGTTTGAGATGTCACTAAAGTTCCTTCAGTATCTTTGAAACCTCCTATTCTTCATTCCGTTGAATTCTAAAAATAATTGTTCCACATTGAGCCTCTCCCATTGATTTTTCTACAAGCAATCGTGGAAACCTAAATGTTGATATTCTTGAAGACGAAACCCATGATCTTTATCGAGAGTTTTCTTAGGTGACTTCGGTTGCTTAAGATGTAATTAACTATAGGGGCTTTCCCCATAGGGAATTAAGAACCCGTATTAATCTAAACCTCGTCTAATATATGTATTAGAGAGGGAATTTGTCAGTATAAAATACGCAGTACCAAAATAGAGTCATAAGCTTTTAAGTTTAGATAGTTAAGCCTACTAACAAGTGGTACGCTCATCTTTCAGGATGATGTGTCACTTGTAGTATCGTTCTCAACTATTTAAACTATTAGATATATGAGATCTATTTGGTCTCGTTATTTTCAAAATAAAAAAAAACATCATCATTTTCAAAATAAAAATTATATTATATATTAAGTTTAAATTTAAAAATTTTATATTATTTCATAAAAAAATGGCCGACAGCCAGAGGCGCCTAAGAGGGCGCCAGCGGTACTCTATCGTCCAATTAATTCTGGAGCTCTCGGGAATGGTGCCGGCGGCGCCTATTCTGGCGCCGACTGCGCTAGAAGTTGTTTTCTCCCATTTTGCTCCTTTTCATTCCGAATTTGTTCCTTTTTGCTTCTTTTTACTCATATCACCTAAAACCATCATACTTGCAACAAATCATGAAAAATACATTTCTTTAAAGTGCAATATCACCAAAATTGGGTAAAATTATATAGGAAAAATAGTATATATTTTTGGTGCATCAGTACCATGGAACACACCACACATAAATAGTGAATAAATTTTCATCAGGAAAATATTCATTAATTTCTTCTCCAGAAAAGAGAGATTTTTCATTATCAAGCCTGGACAGATGATCATCAATTTGATTATCAGCACCCTTTCTATCTACTATCTCAAACTTAAATTCTTGTAAAAGAAGAATCTATCTTATCAATCTTAGTTTAGCATCCTTTTTTTTCATTAAATATTTAAGCAGAATCATCAGTATGCACCACACCCTTAGTTCCAATCAAATATGATCTGAATTAATCAAAAGCATATACTTTAGCGAGTAACTCTTTCTCAGTTGTGGTACAATTGATTTGAGCTTCATTCAGAGTTCTACTAGCATAGTAGATCACTTTGACAATTTTCTCATATTTTTGTTCTAACACAGCTCCAATAGCATAATTACTTGCATCACACATTAATTCAAAAAGTTCTTCCTAATTTTGGTGAAACAATAATTGGTGAAGCGATTAATTTTTCTTTTAATAACTCAAAAGCTTCTAGGCATTCTTCATTAAAATAAAAAATGGCATCTTTTTCCAATAACCGGCATAGAGTCTTAGAAATTTTTGAAAAATATTTAATATAACGCCTGTAGAATATAGCTTGTCCCAAAAAACTCCTAATCTCCCTTACATTTTCTGAGCAAGGTAAATTAGTGATCACTTAAATTTTTGCAGGGTCTACTTCCATACCTTTTTCTGAAATTTGATGTCTCAAAACAACTCCTCCTGCTACCATAAATTGGCATTATTCCAAATAAGAACTAAATTTGTTTTTTCACAGTGTTTCAGAACTTTTGATAAAAGTTCTAAACATGATTCAAATGAAATTCCAAACACTAAAAAATCATCCATAAATACTTAAATTCCTTTTTCAATTAAATAACAGAAAATTACCATCATACATCTTTAAAATGTAGCAGGGGCATTAGATAAACTAAAGTGCATTCTTCTAAAAGCATATGTACGATAAGGACTAGTAAACTTTGTTTTCTCTTGATCCTCAGGAGCAATTTGTATTTGGTGTTAACCAGTATATCCATCCTGAAAACAAAAGTATTTATGTCAGCTACTCTATCCAACATTTGATCAAGAAAGGGAAGTGGAAATTGATCTTTCCTAGTGACAAGATTTAATTTTCTATAATCAAAGCATATTCTCCATCCTATAACTTGTCTCGTTGGTATTAATTCATTCTTCTCATTAATAGTTACAGTTACTCCTCTTTTCTAAGAAACACAGTAAATAGGACTAAACCATGCACTATCTGAAATTGAGTAGATAATTCTAGCATCCAACCACTTTAAAATCTCTTTCTTAACAACTTCTTTCATAATAGGTTTAATCTCCTTTGAGGATCAGCCCTGGGTTTATAGTTCTCTTCCATAAGAATTCTGTGCATACAAATTGAAGGACTGATTCCTTTAATATCAATAATTGTCCATCCAAAGGCTTTCTTATATTTTTTTAGAATTTCAAGCAAACTCTCACCTTCTTGTATAGTAAAGTTCAAGGAAAGTATAATAGGCAAGGTTGAGGAATCACCTAAAAAGGAATATTTTAAATGCACATGAAGTAACTTCAATTCAAGTTCAGAAGGTTTATCAATTGATGGACAAAAAGATTCATCTTTATTTGTCATATCCAGAACTTCAAAACTTTCTTGAATATGATTTAAGCCTTCCTCAATAAGATCATCAGGATATTGTAATTCCTCTTCTTTCACATGTTCTAACTCTTCCCTTTCAAATTTCTCTTCATAATTTGTTTTGAAATGGCATTCACTTAGATATTTTAAAACATCAATCCTAAAACATTCATCTTATTTACCTCTGACAGGATATTTTATTGATTTTCAAATATTAAATGTAACAATTTGATCATTGACACGCACAGTTAATTCCTCTTTCTATACATCTATCATTGCTCTTCCTATAGCTAGGAATGGTCTCCCCACAATAATAGGTATTTCTTTATCTTCCTTCATATCTAGCACAATGAAATCAACAGGAAAGATAAATTGATCCACCTTTACCAAAAAATCTACTATAACTCCTTTAGGATATGTGATCGAACAATCTGCTAACTACAGAGTTACAGTACTAGGAGTTATTTCTCCAAATCTCAGTCTTTTAAATATAGATAATGGCATTAGGTTAATGCTTGCACCTAAATCACATAAAGATTTCCCATAAAATCTATCTCCGATTGCACATGGAATTGTGAAGCTACCAGGATCTTTAAGCATTTCAGGAAGCTTCTTTTGAATTATTGCACTACATTCTTCACTAAGTGCAACAGTCTTGTTATCTTCAAACTTCCTTTTCCTGTTTAGAATATCCTTCATAAACTTCACATAGCTTGGCATTCGTTCTAAGGTTTTATTAAATAAAATATTAATAGTAAGTTTCTTTAAAATCTCCAAGAACTTTAAAAATTTCTTATCCAACTTTTGTTGTCGAAGTCTGTTAGGAAATGGTGGTGGAGGTTTTTCTAATTCAGTTTTAGGTGGATAAATAGGTCATTTCAAACCTTTCTGAGCGTCCTCTTTTGGTTCTTCAAATTCTTATTTCTCTACTTCAATCTCTTTTTGAACTCTACCTTCTAACTCTCTTTCACTACTTAATTGAATAGTGTTTGCTTGCTCCTTATTTTTGTCTCTTGGATTTATCTCAGTATTACTAGGAAGCGTTCCTTGGGATCTGTTACTTAATGAATTGGTTATCTGTCCCAATTGATTATCAATATTTCTAATTTTAGCTCCTTAACTTTGCAATTAACTTCCCATCTGTAACACCACTTCTTTTATAGTCAACTTCTTCTCCTTAAATTGTGAAGCATTGTTAAAACCTGGAGGATAAGTAGGTCTATAATTATTATTCCCTTGGTTGTTCCAATTTCCCAATGGGTTTACTTGGATGTTCCCCCATTATTAAGTATTACGCCCCTGATTATTTTTATTCCAGTTAAAGATTGGATGATTATTCCAACCTGGGTTATAATAATTGCTATATGGGTTATTAGACTTGTTTATCGCATTCAAAGTTTGTAATGATAATTGAGAATCTACCATTTGGCTTAATGAATTTTCTTCAATCATTAGAATTGGTTCAGAAAAATTCATTCCAAATTAGTCTATTTTCCATGAAATTGTAGAAACTTGATTTGCTAGCATAGTAAAAGCATCAAATTCATGAATATTGGATACCGTTTTAGGATTTACCCTCATAGAAGGCCATTGAAAATTATTTGTAGCCATTTCTTTAATTATAGCATAAGCATAATTAAACCGTTTAAACATCAATGAACCACCAGTAGTAGCATCGAAAATAGATCTAAGAGATCCAACTAATCCATTATAAAAAGTTCAAATTATTAATCAATCTGGTATCAAATGATGTGGACACTTTCTTAGGAGATCTTTAAATGTTCCCATGCTTCATAAAAAGATTCCCCTTCAAACTGACAAAAAGATGTAATGACATTTCTAAGTTTAACAGTCTTTGATGGTGGAAAATATTTAGCAAGAAACATTTATGCTAAATCACCCCAAGTTCTAATACATCCAAGTGCTAACGAATATAACCACATCTTAGTTTTATCCCTTAATGAAAAAGGAAAAATTCTAAGTCTAATAGCATCATCTGAAACACCATCATATTAAAAGTAGCACACAATTCTAGAAAATTAGCAAGATGTAAATTTGGATCCTCAGTTGGTGCACCACCAAACTGATTATTAGATACAATTTTGATAATAACAGGTTTAAGTTCAAATGAATTAGCCACTACAGTAGGGTTTTGAATACTTCCATGAAATTCCACTACTGTAGGGTTAACATCATCTCTTAAAGGTCAAAATTCTTGATTGATTTCAACATTTTGATTATTTTGATTTTTCATTTCTTGAATATTTTTATCTTTTTCAAAATTCTTAGTTTTTTAAATTTTTCTTATAGTTCTCTCTAATTTAGAATCATAGGGCACAAGTCCTTCAGAACCTGAACTACGCATACATAATAATAAAATACTATAAAATAAAAACAACTTCCTAAAATAAATCTAACAAGTTTAAATAAGACTTTAAAAAGTAAAAAAAACAATTTTTTTTAAATATTTTCTTTTTTAGTTTCTTTCCTCAGCAATGATTACTCAAAAGCTTCGATCAACGAGATATTTATGCTTACGATATATATATATATATATATATATATATATATATATATATATATATATATATATATATATATATATATATATATATATATATATATATATATATAAATTAATACTCCTTTTTAATGATTTTACAATGTGGATACTACGCAAGTATATGTATCATTTATCAAGTAATATAGGACTTTCTGATTAAGTCCCAAGATATCGAACCCACGGGAAAAGTGATTAATAAATGAAAACATCTTCTAAATTAGAAATAAAAAATTAACTTTTTACTTTTAGAAAAGATCTTACTCAGGCCAAAGATAATATCTTAGGAAATAAAATTTGATAATTTTTGTTAATTTTTATAGCCTTAAATGAAATTAAGCAACTACTTTAATTAAACTTTTATAAGATGAAAACTTATAAAATTGAAATATCTTTTTCCTTTTTAAAAATAAGTAATAAGTTAAGGAAATTATTTGTTGTGGAAGTATCTATAATGTATTGTGCCAAATAGAAGCAATAATATTATTTACCCTTACTAGAGATGCTATAAAGAACATAAGTTAATTTACTGTTCTAAAAATCTTGAAGACGGGTTAGGCAGGAAAGATACTAGCTCTCACACTAGAGTTTTCTCGATTCCCTCCACCTGGGGGCTAATATCACGTATCAAAACATAAAACAATAAACCGAATTGGGGGCTTTAATCTATCACTCAAAAGTCCTAATTCTACACCCTTCAAAGTATATCTCCTTATTTATTTGCACTTAACCATGTGAATTATATTCTCATCCATACAATCTCATGTGATTCTTTCTAATTTTTGACTGAGATAATACCACATTGGATCTTACATGTTCACACAACAAATTTTAACATCTTAATTGGCCAAATCAAGAAGTAAATGAAGTGCAAGGCTTTGAATCATCACAACTTCTTCCAACATTAAAATCATAAACTTTACACAATACACTTCCCTCTCTTAATTACTTCATCATTTAAAGAAAAAAGATAAAGAAAACTACTCAGAATTTATGGAGAAAATACAATCACAACTTTATTTAAAAGTAGAAATCATAGTGAAAACATAAGAAGTCTTAATTAAAAACCAATTGTAATACAATAATAAAGACTTGTTTGTAAATCGTCTTCACAATACTCTTGAAGTTCTTTTGAAAACTTTGCTTTCCCTTACAATACTCTATAGAGATTGGCGTCAACTCTAAATCTCAATTTTACTCCTAATACAAACTAGATAAAATGAAATAAAGATGGTGGAGAGGTGTGTTCTATAAGAGCTCTCTAACATAAACCTCACACTTAAACACTAACCACACCCTCCAACAGTAACCATATTTCTGATTCTCAAGTCCTCTTTTTATACTTTTCCAAAAGGTGTCTTCGTATCTCTTCATATTGTGTCTTAAATCAATGTATCTTCCAGGAGATGCATCCATTCATGAGTAATTTGAATTGAATTTGGTACTAATAGATTGATACCCACGTTCTCACCAAGAGTGTATTGAAATCCTCTTCAAAATGGCACCTAATATAAAATAACTCCTCTCTTTTAACTGCCGTGTGTAAACGCGGGGTACTGGCACTTAGCCGCAAGCTTGCTGGCGTGTAAGCTCGAAACTGTGGCCCATAGCCGTGAGGGCCTGGCTCATAAGCTGGAGTTCTGGCGCTTAGCCACCAAACTTCACTTTTTCAATTTTCTTCATTTCGCTTCAAATTTGATCTTTTTTCACTCTTTTCGTCATAATCATTCACTTAATCATACATTTAAGAAAAACACACTAAATACCTTCCATTAAAATGCAATAAAATCAAAAATAAGTATAAATGGTGTATCAAAAAACTATACATTTTAGGCGTATCAACTAAGACCTTCCTGACATATTGACGATAAAGCGCCTTAGGTATGCTAACACTCCTTGAAAAAAATTGTAATTGCTTTAAGGTTTTGGGAGGTGGCATTTCTAAGATTGCTTTAATCTTCTCTGGATCAATTTTAATCCTTTGAAGGCGAGAAACAAATCCCAAAAATTTCCCAGAAGTGAGACAAAATGTGCACTTTAAAGGATTTATCTTAAGATTAAATTGTCACAACCTTTAGAAAACAATTTTCAAATCATGCAATTGGTTTACCTTCTCTTTACTCTTAATGAAGTCTTCAACATAGCACTCTACTTATTTGTGGATGAGGTCAGCAAAGATCTTTTTCATTACGCACTGGTAAGTTTCTACGGTGTTCCTTAATACGAAAGGCACTAGTGTGTAACAATATCTTCCGATCAGTGTCTTGAAAGCGGTAAATGTTTCCTCTTTCGGTGTCGTCTTTACCTACTTATATCCTAACGATCCATCCATAAAAGAGAATATTACATGTGAAGATTCAATGTCCACCATTAAATCTGGGATCGGCGATGGAAATTCATATTTTTGGCACGCTTCATTCAAATCTCTGAAATCTACACAAATTCAAATATGACCGTTCTTCTTTTTTATTGGAATTATGTTAGCTAATCATGTGGGGTATTGTTCTTTGTACACAAAGTTAGTGTCTATTATTTTCTTGACCTTCTCTATAACGTTTTGCTCAATTTCAAGTTGCATCCTCCTGGGAGCTTTTTTAACTTGAGTTACGACAGATCTATTCTAAGCTTGAGAATTGTGACTTCAAGTTCCAAACTGGACATCTCAGCATAACTCCAAGCAAAGAATTCATTGTGTTGTTTCAATAGCTCAATAATTTCTATGGCTTCATTTTCATTCATCAAATAACAGATGAAGGTAGGCCTAAGATCTTTTTCTATTCCCAAGTTGATATCTTTCAATTAGTCAATCTAATTGTGGTTGGTGCTACCGAGCTACATAATGCGTAATCTAAAGGTGAGAGGCCAGAATCTACTCAGTACTAATACACAAGCTGGTGAAATACACTAAATTAGCCAATGTTCTTTGCTAGCACCGAGAGGGGGTAAATAATAGGAATGCTCCTATTTGTCACAATACCACATTTTGTATTTTTAATCATTCAAATCCTCTTCTAATTAACATCTCTTTGCAAGGAGAAAGATCTTTTAATAATATTCAAACTCTTTTTTATATTTAATTAGCCTTCTGAACTTTAGTAAACTTTTAAATCTAGATGTTACATCTTGCTTAAAATTAGTTTTTACTATTGAAAACATATCGACTTTGTTCTCCTATTATAATTAGATGCAATTTAGATAGAATTTTCTAAGTTAATATTAAGAGTTACGTTTTTCCTCATGGGATCGATACTGGGATTTTTAGCAAAAATCCTATATTATTTGAAGCGATACATAAGATTGTGTAGTTCCTCTAGTGTGGAATCTTATTATATAATTTCTAAATCATTACATTTTTTCACACTATCCACTAAACATAAATTGAGATAAGTTTTTGGAAATTATAAGAATTATAAATATTCACATAATTACAGGTTGGATCAAGTTTTTAGCGTTGTTGTCTGGGAAAGTGATGAAACTTCTTAACTTTAAAATTATAGTTGAATTGTAGATTTATTTTTAGAAGAATTAAATTTAGATTTATTTTATTTTTGAAAAGATCAAAAATTAAAAAATTAAAAAATCTGTAAATAAAAATATTTTTAATTTTTAGTGTGTTATTTTATTTTTTGTAATTTTATTTTGTGCATGTGTAGTTTTAGGTCTGAAGGTTTAGTGCCCTACGATTATGAATTAGAGCGAACTATAAGAAAATTTTGAAAATAAGGAAAACTTCATTATTTTCAAGAAATGGCAAACACGTCGTAAAATAAGATTGAAATTCATACTGCTAAAATTGAACATCATAATTTACAAAATAACCTTTAAGGGATTACGTGAACCTACAGTAGATGAAATTCATTTAAGTATTTAAACTTTTGTTGTAGAGGCTAACTCATTTATACATAAACATATTATTATACAAATGATACAAAACAATCATTTTGGGGAACACCATCTGAGGATCCAAATTTACATTTAGCAAGTTTTTTAGAACTGTGTGCTACATTTAAGTATGATGGTGTCCCAAACGATACGGTCAGACTTGGGATTTTTCCATTTTCTTTAAGGGATAAAGCTAAGTTGTGGTTAAATTTGTTAACATCTGGATCTACTATAACTTGGTGAGATTTAGCACAAAAATTTTTGGCTAAGTATTTTTCACCTTAAAAAATAGGTAAGCTTAGAAATAACATTTCTTCTTTTATTCAGTATGAAGAAGAGTCAATATATGAAGCTTGGGATAAGTCTAAGCTCTAGGTGGCTAGGGCATTGACAATAATGTTAATGTGTGTTAAATGAGGGATACGATATGGGAATTTTAGAATAGTATCTCCTACCTCAAGGACCTTCAATAAGGGAGAGGAAAGGACTGAAGATATTATTCGTTGACACTTGGTGGGATTGTTTCCCTCGACAATTTTAGGTTGCCAGTAGTCCTAGCTTAATTACAGTGACTAGCTTATGGACTACACTACTTAACAAAACTAAAACACTTTTTTTCTCTTATTAAAACAAACTATGCATGAAAATTTAAACAACAGCTTTTTGAATGAAAGTTAAACAATTTTGATGAAAATCCATGTTTGATCAAGCCTCACTATTAAGCAATGTATCTATTCCTCTAGATAGATATGTGGCTTGTGGTGTAGAGCTCGTTTATTCAAACTAATGTATATACAAGATCAGTTTAGTCTTGTTTTTTCAAAAGTTAAAACACTACATTTCATATATATATATATATATATATATATATATATATATATATATATATATATATATATATATATATATATATATATATATATATATATATATATATAAATGGCTGGTCGGCTCCTTTGCTCGCTAGGGTTTCGTCGGTGATGGCTTCCCGGGTGGCGGTACGGGCACTTTGTCGATTCTCCAAGGTCTGGGGTGCTTGTTTGGTTCTCGTGTTTGCCTTCTCGGTGGTGGTAGGTGGCCGGTAAGGCTCTTTCAAGGGGTTTTTGATCTTTCCCGCGCAAAGTTTTTGAATTATTACTCGTTCCATTGGTTGGGTTCAGCTCGCTTGCCGTCTTTTCCTCCCGCAGCTTCTTCCTCCTTTGTGTTTTCCGATGTTAATTTAGCTCGGCATTCTGCCGCCATGACCGGGATTAACATTTCCACCTCTTATGCTTCGCACTTAAGTAAGGGCCCGCCTCCTACTAAGGCCGCAGATAAATTACTCTTCCCCAAAATTTACATGATGCAACCGCTGGAAATCCGATTGCCCTTTCATTAGACCTCTTGGCTCCAAGGAGGGCGGACCACCCATTATTTTCACTACTAAGGAAATGGAATCTCTTCGTCGAAGCAATTAAATTCTCCATTGTGGGTCAATTTCAATATGGCCACCCTAAGATGGAATTAGTCAGGAATTGTTTTGAGCAAATCCCCTTTGTGGGTCAATGGAAACTTGGAGTGATGGATGGAAGACACCTCCTTATCAGATTATCCAGGGAAGAAGACTATGCAAGATTAATTGGAATGCAGATTATGCAAATAGCTAACACCCAGCATGAAACTCATCAAATGGTACCCTGGTTTTGATCCAAAGCAAAGAACCTCCACTTAAACCTATGTGGTTTAAATTTCCTAATCTACCTATTGAACTCGTTTCACACTAATGCTCTATTTCGATTAGTAGAGCATTAGGTACTCCCTAAAAGTCGACCCCTCCACTTCCGACTTGGGAACATCCATGGAGCTAGAGGCTGATCGAGAGAGATGTCTCTCTCCCGCAGTTAGATAAATTGTGGATTACCATCTCGGACAAGCTGGTGAGGGTTTCGGCAAGAAGTCCAAATGGAAACTAAACCGGTGTTTTGCAAACACCGTAGAATGTTTGGTCATTTAATGGAGAACTCGTTACGTATTAAAACCCTCTTTCAAGAAGCTGCCGTATCACAGCCTTTAGTGCAACGTACTAAAGATACCGTTAAAGGGAACTCATTAGAAGAACCTATTGCTCTAGATTCTTTGGTTGATGACTCGCATTGCATAGAGAAATTAACCTGCAGAATAGTCCGGAGGATCGATAAATCTTGTTCAAGAAGACACATCTACATTACCCCCGAAATCCCAATTAAAGTTCTAAAAGATTCACACGATCAAGAGATCATTGAACGTGACATTATACCCTCCATAGATATAATATCTACATCCTGAACAATATTCAAGTCGCTCGGCGAGAACAAAAGGCAAAAAAGAAAAAAAAGGTGTTGTCCGAACTTCGAACCGACCCGAGGTGGGGAAAATGTTACTACCCCCCCGACACTCGTAAGTGGCAGTAACTAGATCTAGATCCGGATCCGCCCCACTCACTCCCCACCCCAGCCTTAAACCTCCGGATGTTTAACTTTTTATGTTGGAATATTAGGGTGTGGCCCACCCCTCATCTCTTAAAAGGCTATCGCATCTCTTTAAGAAACACCAACTTTGGGGTATTGTGCTCCTAGAACCATTGGTACACAAACACAAATCTAAACCGTTTTCCAAGTTTGTCGGCCGTTCCATTTTTACCAACTCCTCAAATAAAATCTGGGTTCTCGCAGCGAGAACTCCATTGCAAAGTTATTGTGGACCATCCTCAACTCGATTCATTTACACTCGTACAGCTTAATGGTATTACTTTTGCTACAACTTTTGTCTATGCAGTCGCACTAAAACCGCAAGAAGAGAACTCCGGCATGAAATTCATCTACTCAACTCAAGGGAAACTCTTAGCCGGATTGTGGGTGGAGATTTCAACAACATTTCTTCTACTATAGAAAAATCCGGTGGTAGGCCTCCTAATCTTAACCAACTTACCGAGTTTAATGATAATATCCAGCAGAGCAAATCTTTTTATTTGGGGTTCCAAGGGAACCCTTTTACTTGGAGGAGGGGGAAAATTTGGGAGAGATTAGATAGATTCCCGGCAAATAACTCTTGGCACCATACCTTTCTCAATACTACCATTTCACATCTTAATTTTGCCTGGTCTCGATCATGACCATTACTTATTTCCATTACTACTCCCCAACCTAACCAGTTCCCCCCATTTCATATTCTTAAATTTCTGGTCTTCCCACCCTCAATTTCAATCTATTGTCTCTAAGCAGTGGACTGGTTGTCCCCACTCCAATCCTTTTATCAGACTTCAGAATCTTCAACTGAAATTGGTCGTTGTCCTCTCTCACCGGAGTTGGGAAACTATTGGTGACATCACTCAAAACATTGTACAGGCCGAGAAGGATCTCTCTTCTTTGGAAGTTGCTCGCCCTTTCGATGATACCAAATATTGCCGGATGGTCATCGCTCAAGAGCATCTTCTTACTCTTATTGATCGGCAAGACCAACTCCTTAGACAAAAAGTCGCTACCTCTAAATTTAAAGATGGAGATAGGAACACTAAATTCTTTCATGCATGGATAAAATTCAAAAGGAAATGTAATGCTATTCATTCCATTTTAAATGATCAAGGTCTTTTACTGAATGAGGAAGCTGCTATTGCCAATGATGCTGTCAAGTATTACCAGGAACTTCTTACTTTTAAGCCTTGGAGTAGATCTCCTATTGATGATAGCCTGTTTGATAAAGAATATAATTACACTCGCCTCTCCAATTAGCCGATATTCCCTCACCTGGAGGAAATTTGGGTGGCACTCAACTCTATCGACAGCTCTAAAACAAGCAGACTCGATGGGTATAGTGCCGACTTTTATAAAAACCCGGAACACTTGTAAAGCCGAGGTTACTTCGCTATCCAAAGCTTCTTCTCCGGAAAGGACATTCCCCAATACTTCCATGCATCCACCATTGTTCTTGTGCCTAAGATCAATGCCCCCAAGTGCTGGAACCACTATAGACCAATTAGCCTAACCACTGTTATTAGTAAGGTGATCAGTAAAATCTTGGTTGGTAGATTGCAACCTCACCTTGCTCAAATTATCAGCCCCAACCAATCAGCTTTTGTTAAAGGCAGATCCATTGCTGATAATGCCCTCCTTGCTCAAGAAATTTTGTTGGATCTGGACAGACCTGTTAGGGGTGGTAACTTGATTTACAAACTCGACATTAAAAAGGCTTATGATACTATTGATCGGAACTTTATTCTTCGGGTGCTTCATGCTGAGAGGTTTCTCTAGGATTTCTGTTCACTCATAAAGAGATGGCTTCAGAATAATAACCACTCTATCCTTATTAATGGCAAATGCCGGGGTGATTTCGGAGCTACTAGAGGGTCGAAACAAGGAGATCCACTCTCTCCCACCATTTTTATCGTTGTTATGGACTATCTCTCCAGTGCTTCTGGACACTCAAGTCTCTAACCATCCTTATGCTCAATTCCACCATAGGTCGGACATTAATATCTCTCACCTTTTATATGCCGATGATTTAATGATATTTTCCGAGCTTCTAAAGCTGCAAATAATAAGGTGATGTACTCGCCTCAACAAGTTTCAACGCATTTCGGCCTTCATTTCAACAAAAATAAGTGTGAATTGCTATTCCCCAACAACATCCATCCTAACATTATCCACTCGACCACCGAATTCACCGGCTTTGTCAAAACTAGACTCCCTATAAAGTACTTGGGGGTTCTTCTTATCAAAGGCAGATCTAAACAAACTCATTTCGAGGAGATCATTGCCAAGCCGAATACTCAACTCTCAAATTGGTCCAATTCCTTCCTCTCATCTCGGTGGCGTAATTACACTTCCGAATAGTATATTAACCTCTTTCCCTTCTTATATCTTACGGATGGCTTGTTTAAAGAAAAGTTCCAGGATTCGGATTGAAAGAATCTTTACCGCATTTCTTTGTCCGGCCAAAGAAAACAATTTCATCGAGCTAGTCGGCAAAGGGTAGCCTTGCCTAAAGTTGTTGGTGGTTTAGGTTTTAAAGGCTTAAAACATCTACAACAAGTTAATTTATGTAAGCTATGGATTCATTTCAGTGGAGCAGCATTCTCTTTGGGCTCAATTCATGAAAGGGAAATATTGCGTAAACACTCATCCCTTATCCTCTCAAATCAAAACAAGTATTTCTAGAATCTGGAAACATATGCTAATCAACAAAGATACCGCTGAATCTCTTATTTACCGGGAGTTGGGCAAGGGTGATATCCCGTTCGGCAAGAAAATTGGTGTCAAAGGGAACTTTTGGTTCCCCTACCTAATATTAACAAAGACCATTTCCCTATTTCATGCCGTTGGGACAACATGAATTGGTCCATTCCTAAACCGAAACTTTTATTGGCTAACACCGTTGTGGATCGGTGGCTCAAATCCCTTTTGATAGGTCTCAACCCGATAAACTCGTATGGATTAATGGTAAACATAAGCAGTATTACCAAGCATATTTATTCTACTATCAACTCCTGGAATGAGGTTGATTGGGGCAATAACATATGGAACAAATATCTTACACCCTCCATGTCCTTCCTCATTTGGAGAATTTTCCAAGGGATCCTCCCAACTGATGATATTCTAAAACTCAAAGGTTTGAGAGGCCCTTCTAAATGCCTTCTCCGTGCCGTTAATTCGAAACTCCGAGTCATCTCTTTTCAAATGCCCTTTCTCTCAAGAGGTTTGGTCGGTCCGATCAGCAAATTGAAAATTAATCAGCTTCTCGTTAGATTGGCAAGAATTTAATGCTTCCCGGAACTCCCGCAGAAGCTAAAGTTGGGGAGATCCCTCGTATTGTAGCTTGGTTCATTTGGATGCACGTAAATGGGGTTAAATATGATGGGGTGCTTCATAAAGCCGATAGTGGTTGTTACCCACCGCCTCACTTTTATCTCAAAATTGATTTCGTTAAAAACTTTCCAAATATCCTACAAGTCTTCCTTGTCCGCTAATAGTACCTATGCCTCACAAAGTCATTAAGATCTTTTGGAAAGCTCCTAGCCCTCCTTTTATTAAAGTCAATACCGATGGTGCTTTTAAAAATCGATTGCTGGCATTGGAGGTATTTTCGCAGACCATATCGGGAAAGGTTTGCTCTTCTTCCAAGCTCTCACTCACTGCAGCTCGATCCATCGGAAGCCGAATCGTGCCGCTGTTTTTGGGCTCTTCACATTGCTACTCTTTTTCAGCGGTCATATATCATTGTGGAGGGACTCTTCTACATTACTACAGTATTTTCGTAATGACCTTCCCCTCCATGGCACCATTCCACTTGGGTTTACAAAATCGATCCTTGCCGCCCCAGCTCATCGTTCAATTTAACTTTACTTTCGTAGAAGGTAACGTACTCGCTAATTGGATTGCTAAAAAGCTTTGTCTTCCCAAGAGATAATGGTCTCTTCTACTCTACCTCCCCAGCCTTCATCAACTCATCCAGCCGACTCTTTCCAAGCTCCTCATTTCAGAATTTTGGAGTAATGTCCCAGCATTTGTTACTCTCGCTGCACCTGCTATGGGCTGTTTATAGTTACTGTAGGAGATTTTTTTGTTTTACTTGGTTTATTTGCTTTTGGGTGTTTTCTCCTGGGCTGATTTGTCTCTCTTTTGGGAGTGGCTGATTTCTTACTTGTTTATTTCTTTTACTTAGTCACTTTTCTTTTTTGGTGTGGAGTTGTAGTGGGTTCCTCATCCCTGTGGGATCACTTTTGTAACTTCATATTTTTAATCAACATGTAGGGAGCCAAGTGTAGCTCCTTCCCCCCCCCAAAAAAAAAAAATGTATATATATATATATATATATATATATATATATATATATATATATATATATATATATATTAAATATGTTTTCAAAGCATCCGACACCTTCCAATTTGGTGACAAACAAACCTCTACCAATTTTCTCTCAAACCCTAGCCAAACTCCTCCTGAGCACTTATCTACCATCCCAAGCACAAGCCATTGCCAATCCTCAATTGATTTCCTCAAGCTGAACTAGGACATTTTTAACTCCTCGCCTCTACTCACTATGAATAGATCACTCTAGAAGCTTTCAAAACCAAAAAAATATTTCCTCCATCAAAATCCCTCTGTTTAAAGCACTTAAATCCCTCCCTAAACTAAATCGAGCTAACATTTGATCAAAATAGTACAAGGAGGCAAGAGCACTTCAAACTAACACTTGATGGAAGTGCACAAAATCAAGGTAATTTCCCTGCTCTCAATTAATTGAGGCTTCACCTATTGGGCAAAGGTATGGCTCAAAGTTTTTCATTGTGGTCCTCAGTTTTGTCGATTTGTAAGAGAAACTATAAATCTATGGATTTATAACCAAATGTATGAGAGCGCTAGGGTTTACTGATCATTGTGGATGAATTAGAACCTAGGTTTGTGTATAGAATCCCTCGGATCCAGCAAATTTGCACAGATTGTGTGTGTTCTTCATTTCCCATGAAGGTGATGAACGGATGTCATCCATTATTTATATTTTGAATTAGATGATTAAGATTATAACACATAGACGCCATGGGATCATGCAGAGCATTGTATTAGACCCAGTGTGGCAGACACCGGGGAAAGCAGATTGAATCATAAGACACTGCATGGAGCTTTGGAGTGAAGCATGTTGAGTTGGTTCCTAGTCGGACTCCGCAGTTTAATTAGGAAAACCAAGGTTTTTTTTATTTAATTAAATGCAGGAATATGCGAGGAACTTTTAAAATTTATAACGTATTCAATCTAAATAAAAAATACAAAAACAAATCCTATATTAAGTAAAACATAGATAATCAAGGAAAACAAAACTAAGGCAAGTTAAACCATAATTAATTTAAAGATTAATTAAAACCATTAATCAATTAAAAGATCAATAAAAATTAAAATTGATCCAAATTAAATAAAAAATATAGTATTAAGTTCCTTGAACATGGGGACTCCCACAATATTCCTAAAGAAGATTCCAATGTTTATTAAAATTCATAATTTCTTAAAATTTGCAATTAATTTAAGAATCAAATCACTAAAACATTGAAACTACGCAATAAAATAGTAATTTCACTCACATAAATTTAAGAATCACTTAAATTAAACTTAAGGGTATAAGTTAAAAATTTATACCATTTGTCTCAAAATCTAATCAAAAGTAGTAAATCACACTTTGGAGTTTGAATGATTTGAACTAATAAATATGTAAATTGAAATGGTTAAGTTAAACATCAAAATTGCACTTGAAGGTAAGTTTTTAATAATGTATTAAGTAAAAAAATCACACCATATAAAATTTTGGAAACCCTAAGTAATGAAAATTTAGTACAAATGATCAATTCGACATTTAAAATACTTCAAGAGAAATTGATAAAATTGGCAAGTCAAACCAACCTAATTTCAATTAAAATTGGATAAATTAGAAAATTGCAAAGTTTCCCTTAATATTTATTAAATCCATTGAATTCAACCCATGAATAACTATTAAAATTAATCCCAGTAAACTCAATTTCAATCAATCTTAAAAAAAATTAAAAACATTAGAATCAACTCCAAGTTAATCATAATTAATTAAAATCAATAGAATCAAACCTAAAGTAAAATATAATCAAATCCACCATAAGCAAAATTAAAATCAATTAAAGAAAACTAAATTCATCAAGCACACCAACATCAAATTCAACCCTCTTTAATTTTTCAAACTAAAATTCCAAACAATCAAAAATCATCAAAAAGAGTCAAAATCATAAAAAATGAAGCTCACCAAATAAAATTAAAATTGAACCAACAAAAAAAAATTTTGATAAAATTAAACTTAAACATAGTCAAATCAACTACAATTAAATTTAACAAACAAAAGAAAATTAAAATTACCAATTAGTTATTAAAATCTCAAGAAAGGAGTAGTCAGTCTTTTCTTCATCCAAATCTTAACCTAGCCCACCTCAGCACAGTCTAACCCACCTCAGATGATCCCAAATGATCCCAGGAAATCTCAAGCTCTCCCATGACCTCCCATGGCCATATATCAGACGAACTGAAGACTACTGAAGCGACAAACATCCCTTTTTCCTCCAGTTATTCATCAAACTGTTTGCTTCTAAAAACTCTCACAAATACCAACACTTTATTCTCATCATCCCTAAGTCATCCAAATCACTATTTTCATGAAGCTGCATGATCCACTAAAAATTTGATAGCTTTTTACTATTCATTTCATACCTATTTTTGATTATATTGCACTTTAAAGGAAGATATTTTTGATGATTTCATGCAGGTACATTGATTTTAGGCCTTTTTAGCAAAAGGAAGCGAAAAGGAACAAATTTGGAGTGAGAAAGGACAAAAGTACATTTTATTGAACTAGCACCGGACAACGCCAGTTTCCAGAGAGTTACGATGTTTTGGAGGAATAATGGGCCGAACGGTGCTCCTACCAGTGTCGGATAGTGCCCTATCCCGATTTTGAACTAGATTGAATGTATTTGGCCAGATTTTGAAAGTTTGCTTAAGGAAACTCTTGGGAATTCAGTTTTGGCTGAATTTAACTTTTCAAAGGGGAGAAGAAAAGAAGAGAAGAATTTAGAGTTTAGAGAGTGAGTTCTATCCATTTTGTGTAGGAAGTTAGGTTTTTGTTTTTCTCTTCTAAGGAGTGTGATAGGAGAGGGAAAGTGAGAGATTTCTTCTTCCTTACTATTCTAAAGAGAGAATTGCGTGTTGTTGTGAAGAAAGAAGATGGGTCAAAGGAATTCCTTGAGATTCTCTTGGGGAAGAGTTTGAGATAAGTAGTCTTTACTTTATTATATTTGTATGACGTTGTTTTTATATATGAAATTCATTTTTTACATCTTTTCCTCATGATTCTTGAGTAGATTTCTTTGTCTTTCTTCTTTTCATGTGATGTGTTGATGTTGTGAAATGGAAATGATGTGCCGATTTAAAATGGATAATTTGTGATGACCTTTTCACTTAGAACTTCATTTACTTTTTAATCTGGTCAATTGAATTGTTAAAACTTTTTTAGAAACATATGTTTCGAAAGGATTATGAGTTCCAAAACAAAAGTGAAGGTCACATTCAAATTCCATGAATGGTGAAGTTCATGGGGGTTGAATGCAAATAAATAGGGAAATATACTTTAATGGGCTCAGAATTGGAGATTTCAGAGTGACAGGTTGAAATCCTTAATTTGGTCCTAATTTTTAGAAACTAAAGCGAGAGTTAGCCTTCAGGTGAAGGGAAGTGGGAGCTCTGGAGTGAGAACCAGTATCTTCCCAGCCTAACTAGGGATTTGGAGATTAAACTTAGGATTAGCCAATGTTATTTATACGCTAAAATATGGGTAAAGAATAAGAATGCTCCTATTTGGCACAATACATTTGCACCACTGATCTGTGTCACAATAATCATCACATTATGAATTGAAAGGAGGAAAACTCTTTCTTACAACTGAACTTTGTTATAAATTTAGTCTTGTGTTAGTTTAACTTGCTAGAGTTCAGAACGTGCTTTGGTAGATATAGTACTGAACCTGTTTGTTTTTACTTTTAAAATTAAACCACTTGCAATTGTGATGTGATATAATAGATTTCTGTGCTACGCTATAAAAATAAAGCCTCCCTGTGGGATCGATATTCTAGGACTCCACTAGAGCCCTGTATTACTTGAGCAATACGTATACTTGTGTTAATTGTGTGACTCATTATCATTTAAATCAATATATATCTAAATCTGAGTTCATTACTTTTTGCAAATAAAAAAAGTTGCACCAAGTTTTTGGCGCCATTGCTAGGGAGGCAAGGTAAAAAAAGTAACTGTTAAAATTTATTTTTGTGGTATTAAAAATTATATATTTAAATTGCAAGTCATAGTTATGTGTGTATGTTTATTGTTAGTGTGTGTTTATTGTGTTTGTATGCTTAGTTTCGAATCAGTAGGTTTAGTGCCTTACGATTCTGAATTAGAGCGCACTATTAGAAAAATTCCAAAACAACAAAAACAATCTGCAAATCCTCATAAAATGGCAAACAATTTAAACAATCAAAACGGAAATATAACATGACCTTTAAGAGATTATGCTAATCCAACAGCTGATGAAATTCACTTAACTATTCAAAATCCTGATGTTGCTGCTAATTCATTTGTGTTTAAACCTGCTATTATCCAAATGATACAGAATAATCAATTTAGAGGAACACCTAATGAAGATCCTAACTAACATCTCGCTAGTTTTCTAGAACTGTGTGCTACTTTTAAATATGATGGAGTGTGGAACAATGTTATTAGGCTTCGACTTTTTCCTTTTTCACTTAGGGATAAGGCTAAGGCGTGGTTAAATTTGTTAGCACCTGGATCTATTAGAACTTGGGGAGAGCTTTCACAAAAGTTTTAGTCGAAATATTTTCCTCCTTCCAAAACTGCTATGTTGAGAAATATCACATCTTTTAGTTAGTTTGATGGAGAATCCATATATGAAGCTTGGGAAAGATTTCATGATCTTTTGAGGAAGTATCGACACCATGCTTTACCAGACTGGTTAATAATTCAAACCTTCTATAATGGATTAGTAGGATCATTGAGATTGATTATCGATGTTGCTGCTGGTGGATCATTAATGTCAAAACCATTTGATGAAGCATATTCGTTAATTGAAGAGATGGCTACTAATAATTTTCAATGGCCCTGTGAGCCGGTAAATCCTAAGAGAGTAACCAGCATTCATGATTCTGATGCAATAACGATGATAGTCTCTCAAATTATCGTACTTTCTAAGAAAATAGATCAATATTGAATGAATTATTCTCCAACACCTCTAGTGTTAGAAGAAAATTCATCAAAAAAAATGATAGACTCTCAAATGTCTTATGAAACCTTAAATGCTATTCATAATAAAGTAAATAATCATTATTCGAATTATTATAATCATGGTTGGAGGAATCATCTGAACTTTAACTCGAATAACACCAATGCTATCATTAACCCACAGTGGGGAAACAATCCTATGAATCCAGTTGGAAATCCGAACAACCAAGGAAATACAAATTTTAGACCTTCTTATCCTCCTAGTTTTAATAGTAATCAACAATTTAAGGAAAAGAGGTTTTCTACTGAAGAAATGATTCTGAATATGGGTAATCAAATTCAAGCTCAAAATGTTGCAATGAAGTACATTGAAAATCAATTGGGACATATTTTTGTTGCGCTTAATAATAAACCTTCTGAGAATCTTCCTAGAAATGTTGAGATCAACCCAAAAGACCAAAACAAAGAGCAAATTAAGGCTATTCAATTAAGGAGTGATAATGAAGTGGAACCAACATTTCAAAAAGAAGTTGAAGTTGAAAGAGAGGAAGTGAATTATGAGAAAAGTTTTAATAAGATATATCCTGACGAATATCCGTTAGAACCAATGAAGATAACTGTTGAAAAACAACCTCCTCCTTTTCCTTAAAGACTGAAGAAACAAAATAGGGATAACAGATTTGCAAAATTTTTGGAAATTCTTAAGAAATTAACGATTAATATTCCTTTTGTCAAAGCATTAGAGCATATGCTTGATTATGCAAAGTTTATGAAGGATGCTCTTAAAAGGAAGAGAAAGTTTAAATACCACGAGATTGTTGCACTTAGCGGTGAGTGTAGTACAATTATCCAGAAAAAGCTTCCTGAAAAACATAAAGGTCCAAGTAGTTTCACTATCCCGTGCGTTATAGGTGAAAAATGTTTCAGAAGAGCTTTATGTGATCTTGGAGCTAGTATTAATCTTATGCCTTTATCAACTTTCAAAAGATTGGGAATAAGAGAAATTTCACCTACATCTGTGACTCTTCAACTTGTTGATCGTTCTATCACTTATCCTAGGGGAGTTGTAGAAGTTGTACTAGTGAAGGTGGATAAATTTATCTTTCTTGTGGACTTTATTGTACTAAATATGGAGGAAGATAAAGAAATTCTAATTATTTTAGGAAGACCGTTTCTTTCTACTAGGAGAGCTATGATTGATGTCCAAAAAGGAGAATTAACTATGAGTGTCAATGACCAAGAGGTAACTTTTAATATACTGAATCTATGAAGTACCCATCAACTGAAAAAGATGATGAGTGCTATCGAATGGAAGTCTGCGATTATTTGAGAGAAGATCATTTTAAAGAAGTATTTGAAGAAAATTTGGAATGTGAGGATTAAAATAAAAGTGAAAATGAAGATGATTTGGATGATATGTAGAATGAAAAGTTAGACTTTGTTCAGGAAAAATTTGAAAGATTGGATACTGTGGAAAATGGAGATAAAAGTTTGATTCCATCTATCATTAAACCCCCTGAACTTTGACCAAAGGAAAAAATGTTAAAATTTTCATGCCTATTTTATATTGATTTTGATGATATTGCACTTTAAAGAAGGGTATTTTTGGTGTTTTTCTGCAGGTATGTTGATTTATGTACAATAGAGCGAAAATATGTAAAAAGGAGCAAATTTGGAGAAAAAAGGACCAAAACTATGAAAATTTGATCTAGGGCGCCGATGGCGAGGTCAATGGCACAGACGGTGCATTTTTCCCCAAGAGTTTAGAATATATTTCAAGGGACCCCGTGACAGCGACAATCAAGGCCCCTGACAGCGGAGCTTATGCAGAAGGGTCTAAGGCTAAGTATTCTAGAAGACCGCCGACGGCGAGCTGAAGGCCGCCGATGAAAGGATCGACGGTTCTTTCATGAGGTGCATTGAATGTGGATGATTGTTGAAGAGATGCTTAGAAAACTCTTGGAAACACTTCAACTATTTTAAAAGGAACAATTTGGAGCCGGAAAAAGGGTCCACTAGCGTTCATTTGGGTCCACTAGCCTCCATTTGTGTCCACCACGTGTCATTCTAATCCATAAGAGAGTCAAGTGTGTGAGTCTAGTTAGTCCATATAGAGTTTCTGGAGTGTTAATTAGTGAGTTCATATAGTGAAATTTGTGAGGAATTTTTCAAGAGATTGTAAGAGTGGAAGGGAAGTGAGAGATCTCTTCTACATTATCATTTGGAAGGAGAATTCCGCGTACTGTAAAGAAAGGAAGAGATTCAGAGGAACTTCAAGGAGCTTTCTTGGGTAGGAATTTCAGAAAAGTTGTGTTTATTTACTTTAGTTTGTAGAACTTTGGTTCTATATATGAAATCTAAGTTTTATGGTATCCTCTACATGAACTCTGAGTAGTTTTTTCTGTCTTTCTCCTTGTTTTGATATTTTTATGGAATGGTAAATTGAATTAGTGTGCCAAGAAAAATTTAAAGAAGTTGTGATAATAATTTACTTAAAATATTAATTTACTTTCAATCTGTTCAATTGATTAGTTAAAATATGTTGAGTTTAACAACTATAGTAAAGATTACATCTGAGATTCACGAAGGTCAAAGTCTTTGGAAGTAGGGTGCAAATAAATAGGGAAATAATATTCATCGGGCATAGAATTGGAGATTTTAGAGTGACAGGCTAAAATCCTCAATTCGGTCCTATCGTTTGGGTACTAAAGTGTAGATGTTAGCCCTCAGGCGAGGGGAACGTGGGAGCTCCGAAGTGAGAGCCGGTATACTCCCAGTCTAGCCTCAGATTCAGTAACCAAGCATAGAATTGGTCAATTTTCTTTATGCTTGGACCAAATGGTAAAGAATAGGTATGCTCCTATTTGGTACAATACCATTTTAAACTAATTCAAATTATCCATTCACTTAAATTTCTTAACAAATAAGAAAGATTCTTGCTTACATATTTGAACTTCACTTTATTAGTAGAATTAGTTATATGTTAGTAGAACTAGTTTATTAAAACTTCATATTATAGTCGATTACATATTACTAACAGATATGCAATTTCAATTTCCAAGTTGTGATTCTGAATTGATTTCTATAATCCTAGTTCGTAGTCTCTAAAATATTTCATGTGGGATCGATATCCAGGACTCCACTAGAGCCCTGTATTACTTGAGTGATATGTATACTTGTGTTAATAGTAACTCTGCAATTAAAAGAATATATTATATACTTGTTACAAAAATTAAAAATTACGCTAAGCACAGCAGAGGAGCTCAAGTCATTTGGCGCCGTTGTTGGGGAATATAACATAATTAGGTAACGGACAATATAGGACTGTTAGAAAAAACTTTTAATAGAATTGCAAATTATTTAGTTAACTATTTTGCTGTGTACTGATTTCGACTGTATGCATAAATTTGGTTCTGAATACCCTACGATTCGAAATTAGAACGCACTGTTAGAAGAATTAAAAAACTGAGAAAAGAACCTAAAAATTCTGAAACAATGGAAAACAACGTAAACAACTCTACATTAGATGAAATTCACTTATCTATCCAAAATCCTGATGTAGCTGCTAATTCATTTGACCTTAAACCTACAATTATCCAAATGGTACAAAATAATCAATTCGGTGGAACTTCAAATGAAGATCCTAATTTACACCTTGCAAGTTTCTTAGAACTTTGTGCTACTTTTAAATACGAAAAGTGTCTGATGATGTTATCAGACTTAGACTTTTTCCTTTTTCACTAAGGGATAAGGCTAAGGCTTGGTAAAATTCGTTAGCATCTGGATCTATTAGAACTTGAGGAGAACTTTCACAAATATTTTTATCGATATATTTTCCACCATCTAAGACTGCTAAGCTTAGAAACGATATCACATCTTTCAGTCAGTATGAGGGAGAATCGATATATGAATCATGGGAAAGATTTATATAGCTTCTTAGGAAATGTCCACATCATGCTCTACCAAATTTATTAATTATTCAAACTTTTATAATGGATTAGTAGGATCTCTTGATCTATTATTGACGCTGCTGTTGTTGGTTCACTAATGTCTAAACTTTTTGGAGAAGCATATGCTCTAATAGAAGAAATGGCTACTAATAATTTTAAATGGTCTGCTGAAAGGGTAAATCCTAAGAGAGTGTCCAGTATTCATGATTCTAATACTTTAACTATGATATTTTCTTAAATTTTTCCTACTCTTTCAAAGAAAACAGATCAATAGGGAATGAATCATTCTCAATCACCTCCAATGTTAGAAGAAAGATCATTAGGACAAATTGTGGATGCTCAATCTTCATATGAAACTATCAATTTAATAAATAATAGACAAAATAACCCTTATTCAAACTATTATAATCCAGGTTGGAGGAATCATTCAAACTTTATTTGGAATAATCAAGGTAATGCTAATCCAGTTAATCCTCAATGGGGGAACAATCCTGCAAACCCATTAGAAAATATAAACAATCACGATAATTCCAATTATAAACCTTCTAATCCACTAGGTTTTTATAATAATTCACAATTTAAGGAGAAGAAGCTATCTATGGAAGAACTAGTTTTGAATATGGATAATCAATTACAAAGTCAAGGAGCTGCTATTAAAAACATAGAAAATCAATTAGGGCAAATTGCTACTGCACTGAGCAATAGACCTGTTGGAACTTTACCTAGAAATGTTGAAGTAAATCCTAAAGATCAAGGAAAATAAAAGATTAAGGCTATTCAATTAAGAAGTGGAAAATAGTTGGAAACAAGAGTTCAAAAAGTAATTGCAGTTGAAAAGGAAAAAGAAGAAACTGAAGGAGAAAATGAAAGTTTATATCCTGATTTTCCTCTAAAACCTATGCAAATTACTGTTGAAAGACCACCACCACCATTTCCTCAAAGACTAAAGCAACATGATAAGGGAATAAGATTTGCTAAATTCTTAGACATTTTAAAAAAATTGTCAATAAATATCTCTTTTGTTGAAGCTTTGGAACAAATGCCTGATTATGTTAAATTTATGAAGGATATACTCAGCAAAAAGAGGAAGTTATTAGATCATGCGACCGTTGCACTCAGTGAAGAGTGTAGCACTATAATTCAGAGAAAGCTTCCTGAAAAACTTAAAAATCCTGGTAGTTTTACTATCCCGTGTGCTATTGGTGAAAAATTTTATGGGCGAGCATTATGTGATTTGGGAGGTAGCATAAATTTGATGCCTTTATCAACTTTTAAAAGGTTAAGAATAGGAGAGATTACACCGACTTATGTAACTCTACAGTTAGTTGATCAATCTATTACACATCCTATAAGAGTTGTAGAAGATGTTTTGGTCAAGGTTGATAAATTTATCTTTCCTGTGGACTTTATCATTTTAGATATGGAAGAAGATATGGAAATACCAATCATTTTAGGAAGACTATTCCTAGCTACAGGAAGAGCCATGATAGATGTTCAAAAAGGAGAGTTAACTATGAGAGTAAATAATCGAGAAGTAACCTTTAACATCTCAAAGTCAATGAAATATCCTTCAATAGAAAAATATGATGAATGTTTTAGAATGGAGATATGTGATTATCAGTAAAAAAGTATTTCAAAGAAAATTTTGAAGAAAAAGAAGAAATGGAAAAAGATAAATATGATGAAATTAATAGCGAAGAAGCTGATTATATTCAGGAGAAATTTGAAACGTTTGATTCAACAGAACCAAAAAAAACAAAATATTAATTCCAACTGTTATAAAGCCCCATGAACTTGAATTAAAAAATCTTCCAAATCATTTGAAGTATGTATTTTTAGAGAGTTTTCAACATTACCAGTAATTGTATCCTCGGACTTAAATGAAATTCAAGAGCAAAAATTAATAGATACATTAAAAAAATACAAAAAAGCTTTTGGATGGACTCTAGCCGATATTAAAGGAATTAGTCCTTCGATTGGTATGCACAGAATTTTATTAAACGATGAACATAAACGAAGAATTGATCCACAAAGGATACTGAACCCTATTATGAAAGTAGTTAAAAAAGAGATTTTAAAATGGTTAGATACTGGATGTATATATCCTATTTCTGATAGTAGTTGGGTAAGTACAATTCATTGTATTCCTAAGAAAGGAGGAGTAACTGTTGAAGCAAATGAAAATAATGAATTCATACCTATCAGACAAGTTTCTAGTTGGCGTATTTGTATCGATTATAGAAAATTAAATGTCGCCACTAGAAAATATCACTTTCCTCTTCCTTTTCTAGACCAAATGTTGGATAGACTTGCTGGACACAAGTACTACTGCTTTCTGGATGGATATACCGGTTACCATCAAATACCTATTGCTCTTGAGGATTAAGAGAAAATAACATTTACTAGTCCTTAAGGAATTTTTGCTTTTTAAAGAATGCCTTTTGGACTATATAATGCACCTGCAACATTCCAGAGATGTATGATGTCTATCTTTAGTAAGTTAATTGATAATAAAATAGAAATATTTATGGATGATTTCTCTGTGTTTGGAACATCATTTGACGCATGCTTAAATCATCATGAAAAAGTTTTGGAGCTATGCAAAAGAACTAACTTAGTTCTAAATTGGGAGAAATGTCAATCTATGGTTGCAGGAGGAATTGTATTAGGGCATAAAATTTCATAAAATGACATGGAAGTAGACCCTGCAAAAATTCAAGTAATAGCTAAATTACCACCTCCTACTACAGTGAGGGGTAAGAAGTTTTCCTGGATATGCTGGTTTCTACAGGCGCTATATTAAATATTTTTCTAAAATTACGAAATTTCTATGCCAACTTTTAGAAAAAGAAATGAAATTTGAATTTACCAAAGACTGCTTAAATATCTTTGACTTATTAAAGGAAAAACTAATCACAGCACCTGTAAAGTTTTCACCTAACTGGGAGAAACCATTTGAATTAATGTGTGATTCTAGTGATTATGCTATTGAAGCTGTTCTTGGTTAAAGATATGATAAAATTTTTAAAGTTATATATTATGCTAGTAGAGCTCTTAATGATGTTTAAATTAACTATACGGTTACTGAAAAAGAGTTACTGGCTATTGTGTATGCATTTGATAAATTCAGATCATATTCAATTGGGACTAAATTTATTGTGTATATTGATCACTCTGCTATTAAATATCTGATGCAAAAGAAGGATACTATGTCAAGATTAATCAGATGTGTACTTTTAATGCAAGAGTTCGATTTTGTGGTAATTGATACAAAGGGAACTGATAATCAAATTGTTGATCATTTGTCGAGACTAGAATATCACGAATCATCTGACACTGACAATGAAATAAATACAGTTTCCCTGATGAACAACTTTATAATATTAATGAGTGAAAAATACATTGGTATGTTGATATAGTTAATTATATAGTAAGTGATATTTTGCCACCTATGCTAACTCTAGAGCAACATAAAAAATTCATTCATGATGTAAAAGCATATTTTTAGGATGAACCATATTTATATAAGCAATGTAACGATCTTATAATTAGGAGATGTGTTCCTTATGAAGAAACTGAACTGATTATTCAGAAATGTCACGATTCTGAATTTGTAGGACATTTTGGGATTGACAAAACTGCTCATAAAATTTTGAATGCTGGATTTTATTGGTCTACTATTTTTAGAGATGTTTACAGATATATCAAAACTTGTGATAGATGCCAATGAGTAGGTAATATATCTAGAAGAAATGAAATGCCTCCGAATTTCATGTTAGAAGTTGAGATTTTTGATGTTTGGGGATTAGATTTCATGGGACCATTTATTCCTTCATTTGGGAACTTATATATTTTGATTGTAGTTGATTATGTATTAAAGTGGATTGAAGCATAAGCTTTACCTCGTTGGGATGCTAAAAGTATTTCAAAATTCTTAATGAAAAATATTTTTAGAAGATACGGTATGCCGAGAGTGATTATCATAGATGGAAGATCTCATTTTAGGAATAAATATATTCAAAGATTGGCAGAAAAATTTAATATTGTTCATAGATTCTCTACTGCTTATCATCCTTAAACCAGTGGTTTAGCTGTAGTTTCTAATCGTGAGATTAAATAAATTTTAGAAAAGACTGTAAATCCAAGTAAAGTAGATTGGTCTGCGAGACTGGATACTGCATTATGGGCATACAGGATTTCTTATAAAACTCTTATTGGTATGACTCCTTACAGACTTATTTATGGAAAGACTTGTCACTTACCAGTAGAATTAGAGCATAAAGCATATTGGGTGATTAATGAATTCAATTATAATTTGAAAAGTGCTGGTGAGAAGAGATTGTTCCAATTGAATGAATTAGAAGAATTAAAAAATGAATCTTATGATAACGACAGAATTTATAAGGAAAAACTGAAGTTAAGGCATGATCGGAAGATTAACCAGAAGAACTTTGGACCAGGACAAAAAGTTTTGCTTTACAATACAAGGCTGAAATTATTTCCTGGGAAATTAAAGTCTCGTTGGTTAGGACCCTTTACTAAGATTCAGATTTACACTTATGGAGATGTTGAAATTGAAGATCTGATGACTGGGAATAGATTTAAAGTTAATTTACATAGATTAAAACCATATTTTGAGGGTAAAAGACCAAATTTTAAAGAGGTTTTAATGCTCAGTCAACCTGAATAACACCGGAATAGGTCGGGCTGACAACGTTAAACCAAGTGCTTTATGGGAGGCAATGCATAGTTATCTTCATTTATTTGAGTGTTTGTTTGTATTTATTGTTAGTTTGTAGTAATATTGAATTCTACTAATTGTATTTACCCTTTGATATTTAAGAATTTAAATCCATAGAGAAATTTGGAACGTATTTGACCACGGTGTAAATGTGCAAAATTTTGCCTAGGGCGCCGACGACGCACTCGACGCCACCGATGGCGGGTTTTTCCCGAGATCCATGGAATTTAATTGCACAAGGCTCTCTGACAGCGCCATCGAGGCCGCCGACAGCGAGATCGGAGAGTGGGCAGTTTTTCGAGTTCGAAATGATGGTTTTTTGTGGTTTTTAGCCAATTTGTCCCCTATAAACTTCCATGGACGGTTCCTAAACACTCCAATTCCAAAAAATGAATGGAAACTTCATTCAATTCCTCTCTAATGGCTTCCAATTCAGTAGATTACCCTAGATTTCAAGTGTACAACCGGCGAAAGTTTGTTAACGCCGAGGCGCAACGACTTTTCAACAAGGTGATGTCAAAGAGAAGGCTAATTAAAGAAAGAGGATTTTTTAATCGAGGATTAAGTAATTCTTTGTTTGCAATTGAAGAAATGATTGTGCGGCAAAGATGGGAAGTATTTTGCTATACTACTGTCACAGCAGTCGTTCCAGTGGTGAAGGAATTATATGCCAATTTACATAGAATCAACCAAGGAAGTGTCTATGTGTGAGGTAGGTGGATAACATTTAATTCTGGAAGAATTAATGAATTATACATGCTTGAGAATGTTTCTGTCTGCCATTATTCAAATTTCGTGCCGACAAGTGACAAAATGAATGAAATATACCAATATTTGACGAACGAAACTGAAGAATGGGAAGTTAGAGAAAACGAGTATGTCAGTTTTTTTGCAACACTTTTAAATCCCATTTCAAAAAATTAGCACTTTTTCATATCTGCAAAATTATTACCGACGATGAAAATCAGTAAAGTCACCAAAGAGAGTGCTATATTGAATTATTGCATTCAAATGGGATGGCCCATTAATATTGGATCAATTATTGTGAAGTCTGTGTTTGGCCTGATCGTTCAAGGATCATCTCAAGGTCTTGGACATCCTCCAACAATTTTCTCAATATGCAGTCTGTTTCAAGTATCGTATGAGATTTAGGAAAAGTACTGCTACCTTGGAAACCTTTAGACCCAACCCGTATGTTCCCAGTCAATGATGAGGAGAATGACTTGGGCATGATTATGGATCAAGCATAGCAAAAATATGTTCCTATTCAACCTCTAGTAGCAGACAAGACACCGATGATCTTACATCAAATCAAGAATCTGGAGAAGCAGGTACAAAATTTAATGAGTACAGTTAATAATATGTCTGATATCTTTGATCATATTTATTGGAGGATGAAAGAACATTTTGATCATACTGAGAAATTTGAAGCGAGTTTGATACGCTTAATAAGGAAGATGGGATGGATTGAAGAAGATTCAACTGAAGAATTCCCATTTCGACCTTTCTATAACTTGTTCGTCCATGTTCAAGCAATGGGTGATATCATAGGAGAAACCAGCACTGATTCGGAAGAGTAGTAGAATTGCTTTACTTGTTTCTTTATGTTGAAATGGATTTGAACTATGTTGGTGTGTTTGCTTTCTTAGTTTGCTTTTTAATCTCAGTATAGTTGAGATTATGATTGAAATGTTTTTTTTCAGCGTTTTGAGTGTTTTGGTTTGGATTACGACGGTGATTAGATGAATTTAGGTTGAGAAAATACCTGCTTATGTGTGATATGTAATGTGGATTGTAAACACTTGGATGTAATATATAATTGTGAAGTTTTGTTGTGTGTATGTTTATTTGTGTTAATAAATCACTTAATCACTTAAAATATATGATTAAAATGATCAAATGGATGGTGATGAGGCTTAAAATTGATCGAAATCGTAAAAATTTGAAAAATGATCAATATTTGAGAATCTCACCGACGGCACGCTCGAGGCTGCCGACGGCGTGATTTCAAAAGGCTATTGGAATTTAATTCAATTGAGCCCGCCGACGGCGCAAACAACCCTGCCGATGGCAAGATCCCAAAATTTACCTTCTAACCACGATTTTGACCAATCAGCCACCACTATTCATCGTCTTCTTCCCCGATTTACTGAAAATTTTGACCTATGGCTTGATAGATCTCAGATTTGGAGCTATTTCAACACATTCTAACACCAGATTTCATCTTCCCTTGGTAAGAGCTTCACTCCTATGTAAAAATTTTTTATTTTCACCATGAATTTCTTCCATATTAAGAAATTTTGGAAATTTTGAAAATGTGGAGAAAAGACTTGGAAGGAATTCACGGAACTTAATTTAGATTGCTTTAAACTACCTTTAGAAGCCATGGTATTATTATTTTGGAGATTACTTTGGATTTTTGTGATTTTGATAGATCAAACAATGGCCCCACATCAAAAGAGGAGACTTGAAATCGACGAAACTCAATTTATTATTGCAAAAGCACAATCGAGATACACTTCAATCTTTTAAGGAAAAAAGTGTATACAAGATCGAGTTTTCAATAATCCCGGAGGAGAGGTGGAACGAGTTATTAAAGAGAGAAGAAGGGAGAACTTCTGTTACACTACAAATAATGCTGCTATTGAAGTTGTGCGAGAGTTCTATTCTAACTGACTTAACTTGAGGACGAGCCTGTCCAAGTAAGAGGATTTTATGTCGATTTTAATGCTAATCGCATTAATTCTTTTTACGGGCTTCACGATTACTTTTCTAGTGAGTATGAAACATTTGGAACAATGGAAGGTCCGTTGAATGATGTTATTGACTTTCTCACTGATGGGAAAGGCACTTTGAAAATTAAGAATCGTGAACGGATTAACTTTCCACTTTCCATGATGAATGCTACAGCTAAGGCTTGACATTATTTCATTTTTTCTACTCTGCTACCCACTTATCATCATAGTGGAGTCTTGAGAGACAGAGTTGTTCTGAATTTCTGTATTCAGAACAATAGAAGTATAAATGTGGGGAGAATAATTTACAAGAATATTATGGCCACGACAAAGAGTGAATCAAGGGATATTTAGGACATCCTGGCCAAACTTATGCACTTTATCAATTATTCGAAGTAGAAGCAACTGACGATGAAGAATGGATATACCCAATCAAACCCATTAGTAAAGCAAATTTAAAAACTTATGAATCCCATGAGGAATGATGAACTGGGAGTAGGAGCAAGGCACCTTCTACTAGTAGAGACTTAGGAGGAGATATCCCTTCTCCTAGTTATGACCCTCCTGCATCTAGCTCCCCTACTTTATATGATTTGATGAAGGCCATGACCCTGCAGCGGAAAATTTTTGAGAAGTTAGATGAAAAAATGGAAACAATTGATCATAGGATTGAAGTTTTAGAGCGAAGACATCATCACGATAGTGAGTATCTTCAGCGGCACTCTGATTTTGAGATTGCTTATTATGATGCTCAGGCTAGGTACTACAGAGGAGTGTCTGATGTCATTTTTCTAGAATGCCCCTGTTATACTCATTATCAGCCCAATCCACCTGCTAACCAGGGAGATGAGGATATAGCATGGGATTTTGATGATTGATTTTTGTGATTGTGATGTGATGTGATGTATGTGTTTGCGTTAGTTTCTTGTAGTACTTTCATTTTTATTAATTATATTCAGTGGACTATGTTTTATTTTTTGATATATGTGTTTAGTTTTGTTGTTTGTATTATCATTTATGAACTCTGATGGATTGTGATTATAATTGTAATTGTGAAATTTTAAGTTAAAATTAGTAGACTGTTTGTTCCTATGTTGTGGAATGCATATGTCCTGTGTAGTGTAGTTAATTGTTGTTAATGTTTATTTTTATATACTTTTTTTAAAATTTCATTACCCCATCAAATTTTCTAAATTGTTATATGTGTAGAAAGGTTTTTAATATTACAAGTCAGTTGAAATTAAAAAATTTTTGAGAAGAACCTATAAAATTTCAAAAAGACAAAAATGCCTAAAGTGCAAAGGTATGGTTTTTATATTTAGAATTTTTCTTTCTACCCTGTATTATTTCTATTATGGAAGACTTTAAGTTTGGGGGGAGAAAATTATTAACTATTATCTGTTCTTAATTAACATATTTTCAAACTTGAGCTGAAAATTCTTCCTATTCATTTAAGGTAAATGTTTTTAGAAGAATCATCTACTTTACCAGTCATTGTATCTTCAGATTTAAATGAATATCAAGAACAAAAATTATTGAAAATTTTAAAAAGATACAAAAAGGATTTTGGTTGGACCATAGCTGATATTAAAGGAATCAGTTCTTTGATCTATATGCACAGAATTTTATTGGATGAACAACATAAACCAAGAGTTGATCCATAAAGGATACTGCACCCAATAATGAAAGAAGTGGTTAAAAAAGAGATTTTAAAGTGGTTAGATACTAGAATTATATATCCTATTTGTGATAGTGTTTGGGTGAGACCAATTCATTATGTTTCTAAGAAAGGAGGAGTGAATGTTGACGTAAATGATCGAAATGAAATTATTCTGACAAGACAAGTCACTGGTTGGCGAATATGTATTGATTATAGAAAATTAAGCGCCGCCACCAGAAAAGATCACTTTCCTTTACCCTTTTTAGACCAAATGCTAGGCAGACTTGCTGGACACAAGTACTATTGCTTTCTAGATGGATATGTTAGTTATCACCAAATACCTATTGCTCCTGAGGATCAAGAAAAGACTACATTTACTAGCATTTATGGAACTTTTTCTTTTAGAAGAATGCCCTTTGAATTATGTAATGCACCTGCAACATTTCAAAGATGTATTACTTCCATATTTAGCAATATGATTGATGATGGAATAGAAGTATTTATGGATGATTTCTCAGTATTTGGAGATTCATTTGATGCATGTCTATGCAACTTAGACAAAGTTTTAGAGGTATGTGAAAGAACAAATTTAGTTCTAAACTAGGAGAAATGACAATTTATGTTTGCAAGAGGAATTGTGCTTGGGCATAAAGTATCTGAATATGGTATGGAATTAGATCCTACAAAAATTCATGATATATAAAAATTACTACCCCCAATAACCATGAGAGGGGTAAGAAGCTTTTTGGGACATGTAGGATTCTACAGGCGATATATCAAAGACTTTTGAAAAATTTCTAAGCCTCTATGGAAATTTTGGAAAAAGATAGAAAGTTTGATTTTAACGATGAATGTTTAAAATCTTTCAATCTATTAAAGGAAAAATTAATTGTTGCACCTATAATAGTTTCACCTGACTGGGAGAAACCATTTGAACTAATGTGTGATGCTAGCGATTATGCTATTGGAGTCGTTTTAGGGTAAGACATGACAAAATGTTTGAAGTTATATACTATGCTTTTAAGACTACTACCACTCAAATTAATTACACTACTACTGAGAGAGAGTCATTAGCAATTGTATATGCTTTTGAAAAATTTAGATCTTACTTAATTGGAGCTAAATGCATAGTGCATACTGATCATTCTGCTATTAAATACATAATGTAAAAGAAGGATACAAAACCAAGAATGATTTGAATGATGCTTTTAATGAAAGAATTTGATTTTGAGATCGTTAATAGAGAAGGGGTCGATAATCAAATAGCTGATCATTTATCTAGACTTGAACAACCTAATTTGGATGATTTTGAGAAAGAAATTACTGAAACTTTTCCTGATGAGCAATTATATAATATTATGGAAGGAAATTTTCCGCGGTATGCTGATATTGTGAACTACATCGTTAGTAATATTTTACCACCTGATTTAACAATGAAATAGCAGAAAAAAATTTAAGCATGATGCTAAATTTTCTTTCTAGTACGATCCTTATCTGTACAAGCAATGTAAAGATCTTATTATTAAGAGATGTGTGCCTTATGAAGAAACTAAAAAAATTATTCGAGAATGTCATGATTCTGAATTTGGAGGATATTTTGGAATTGATAGAACTGCACATAAGATTTTGCAATCTGGATTTTATTGGCCTACACATTTTAAAGATTTTTATAGATTTATCAAAACTTGTGATCGATGTCAAAGAATATGCAATATATCTAGAAGAAATGAAATGCCTATTAATTTTACTCTGGAAGTTGAAATTTTTTATGCTTGGGGATTAGATTTTATGGGACCATTTATGCCTTCATTTGGGAATATATATATTGATTTTTGTTAGTTATGTATCAAAATGGATTGAGGCAATATCTTTACCTAGGCGTGATGCTAAAAGTGTTTTTAGGTTTTTAATGAAGAATATTTCCACAAGATATGGAATGCCTAGAGTAATCATCACTGATGGAGGATCCCATTTTAAGAATAATCTAATTCAGAGATTGGTGAAAAAATATAACATTGTGCATAGAATATCTACAGCTTATTATCCGCAAACTAATGGTTTAGCAGAGGTATCTAATCGAGAAATTAAACAAATTTTGGAGAAATTTATTAATCCTGAGAAATTGGATTGGTCTGCTAAATTAGATACTGCTTTATGGCATACAAAACTGCTTATAAAACTCCTATAGGAATGTCCTTTTACAGATTAATATTTGGAAAAACTTGTCACTTGCCAGTTGAATTATAATATAAAGCATATTGAGCAATAAAGAAATTGAATTTTAATTTGAAAGATGCTGGTGAGAAGAGACAGTTGCAATTGAATGAATTGGAAGAAATCAGAAATGAATCATATGATAATGATAGAATATATAAGGAAAGAAAAAAATATGGCATGAATGGAAGATTGTCAAAAAAGGAATTTGAACCAGGACAAAAAGTTTTATTATACAATATAAGATTGAAATTATTTCCTAGGAAACTAAAATCTAGATGGACAGGACCTTTTATTGTCGTAAAAGTGTATCAATTTGGACCTGTGATTATCGAAGACCCTAAATCTAGAAAAATATTCAAAGTTAATGGCCAAAGATTAAAACCATATTTTGAAGAAAATAAACCTAATTTTAAAAAGGTTTTAATGTTGGATCAATGACCCAAGGAAAAAAAGGTTAAGATTTTCATATTGCACTTTAAAAAAGGGTATTTTTGGTGGTTTTCTACAGGTATGAAGATTTAAGGACAAAGGAGCGAAAATATGCAAAAAAGAGCGAATTTGGAGCAAAAAGGGCTAAGATATGCAAATTTGACCTAGGGCGCCAACGGCTAGGTCAAGGGCGCCGACGGCATGATTTTCACGAGAGTTAAGAATATATTCTAAGGGAGGCCGCTGACGGCGGAGGTCGAGGCCGCCGACGGTGAGGTCAGTTTAAAGCACTATTTCTAAATGGCGGGATCGGCGGTTCTTTCTCAATATACGTCGAATGTGGATGATTTTTGAAGGCATGCCTGGAAAACCTTCGAGACTCTTCAACAACTATAAAAAGAACTATTTTAGGCCAAAAAATTGTCCTTTTGGAGTCCTCTAAAAGTCACTAAGATCTGTAAAAAGTACTATTAGAGTTTTCTAATAGTTATTTAGTGTCCTATAGAGAGTCAACTAGTGTCCATTGTTATTAGTGAGTTCAAATAGAGATTGTGAGGAATTCTTTGAAGGATAGTAAGAGTGGAAGGGAAGTGAGAGATCTCTTCTGCATTGCCATTTCGAAGGAGAATTTTGTGTACTGTAAAGAAAAAAGAGACAGAGGAACTTCAAGGAGTTTGCTTGGGTAGGAATTTAAGATAAGTTGTGCTTATTTACTTTAGTTTGTATTACTTTACTTTTATATATAAAATCCAAGTTTTATTGCATCCTCTTCAAGAATTCTGAGTACTTGTTCTATCTTTCTTCTTGTTTTGATATTTTTGTGATATGATAAATAGAATTTATGTTCCATAAAAGATTTAAATAAGTTGTGATAATCTTTAACTTAGATCTTAATTTACATTCAATCAGGCTAATTGAAAAGTTAAAATCTATTGAGTTTGACAACTATAGTTAAGATTACATCCGAGATATAGGGAGATCAAAATCCTTGGAAGCAGGGTACAAATAAATAGGGAAATAATATTATCGGGTGTAGAATTGGAGATTTTAGAGGGAAAGGCTAAAATCCTCAATTCAGTCCTATCATTTGGGTGCTGAAGTGTAGATTGTTAGCCCTCAGACAAGGGGAACGTGGGAGCTCCGAAGTGAGAGCCGGTATCCTTCCAGCCTAGCCGCAGATTCAGTAACCAACCATAGGATTAGTCAATGTTCTTTATGCCTAGACCAAAGAGTAAAGAATAGGTATGCTCCTATTTGGCACAACACCATTTAAAACTAATTATAATTATCTATTCACTTAAATATCTTAACAAAGGAGAAAGATTCTTGTCTATATATTTGAACTTAACTTTAGTAGTATTAGTTATTTGTTAGTAGAACTAGTTTAATTTAAATTTCATTTATTAACAATTGTGTATTAGTCACAGATAGGCAATTTCGATTTAATTGTGATTCTAAAATTGATTTTTATAATCCTAGTCTATAGCCTCTAAAATATTCCTTGTGGGATCGACATCCAGGACTCCATTAGAGCCCCGTATTACTTGAGTGATACGTATACTTGCGTTTAAAGTTAACTCTGTGATTAAGGTTTATAATATATGATTGTTACTAAAATTAAAATTACGCTCCAAGACAATTTTTTGGTGCTATTGCTGAGGAATTAGATCTTCTAGTAGTGGTGTTGAATTTTTATATTTTTAAGTATATTAAAAATTGCAGTCAAGTCATTTGGAGCCGTTTCCAGGGAAAATAATTAGAGTAATAGACAATTTAGGACTGTTAGAAAGCTTTTTAATATAATTGCAACTTATTTAGTTAACTGTTTTACTGTGTACTGATTTCGATTGTATGCGTAAATTTGGTTCGTAAAATCTTATACCCTACAATTTGGAATTAGAACGCACTGTTAGGAGAATTAGAAAACTAATAAAAGAACTTATAAATTCTGAAACAATGGAAAACAACATAAACAATCAAAGAATAGAAAATGAACATTAATCTAGACCATTAAGAGATTGCGCTAACCCTACATTAGATGCAATTCACTTAACTATCCAAAATCCTGATATAGCTGCTAATTCATTTGAGCTTAAACATGAAATTATCCAAATGGTACAAAACAATCAATTTGGTGGAACTTCAAAAGAAGATCCTAATTTACATCTAGCAAGTTTCTTAGAACTTTGTGCTACTTTAAAGTATGACAGAGTGTCTGATGATGTTGTCAGACTTAGACATTTTCCTTTTTCACTAAGGGATAAGGCTAAGGCTTAGTTAAATTTGTTAGCACCTGGATCTATTAGAAATTGGGGAGAACTTTCACAAAAATTCTTATCGAAATATTTTCCACCATCTAAGACTGCTAAGCTTACAAATAATATCACATCTTTCATTCAGTATGAGGGAGAATCGATATATAAATCTTGGGAAAGATTTTAAGAACTTCTTAAGAAATGTCCACATCAAGCTTTACCAAATTGGTTAATTATTAAAACATTTTATAATGGATTAGTAAGATCTCTTAGATCTAATATTGACGCTGCTGCTGGTGCATCACTAATGTCTAAACCTATTGAAGAAGCCTATACGTTAATAGAAGAAATGGCTATCAATATATTTCAATGGCCTGCTGAAAGGGTAAATCCTAAGAGAGTAGCCAGTGTTCATAATTTGGATGATTTAACTATGATAGTTTCTCAAATTGCTTGTCTTTCAAAGAAAATAGATCAATACTGAATGAATCGTTCTCAAACACCTCCAGTGTTAGAAGAAAATTCATTAGGAAAAATTGTAGATACTCAATCTTCATATGAAACTATAAATTTAATAAATAATAAACAAAATAACCCTTATTCAAACTATTATAATCCAAGTTGGAAAAATCATCCAAATTTTAATTGGAATAACAAAGGTAATGTAAATCCTGTTAATCCTCAGTGGGGAACAATCCTGTAAACCCATTAGGAAATATAAACAACCAGGGTAATTCTAATTATAGACCTTCTAATCCACCAGGTTTTTATAATAATTCATAATTTAAGGAGAAGAAGTTATCTATGGATGAATTAGTTTTGAATATGGGTAATCAATTACGAAGTCAGGGAGCTGCTATTAAAAACATAGAAAACCAATTTGGGCAAATTGCTACTGCACTAAGCAATAGACCTGTCAGAACTTTACCTAGCAATGTTGAAGTAAATCCTAAAGATCAAGGAAAAGAACAAATTAAGGCTATTCAATTGAGAAGTGGAAAAGAGTTGGAAACAAGGGTTCAAAAAGAAACTGTAGTTGAAAAGGAAAAAGAAGAAACTAAAGGATAAAACGAAAGTTTATATCCTGATTTTCCTCTAAAACCTATGAAAATAATTGTTGAAAAACCTTCACCACCATTTCCTCAAAGATTATGGCAATAAGGTAAAGGAAAAAAGATTTGTTAAATTCTTAGACATTTTGAAAAAATTTTCAATAAATATTCATTTTGTTGAAGCTTTGGAACAAATTCCTGATTAGGTTAAATTTATGAAGGATACACTTAACAAATGGAGGAAGTTACTAGATCATGAGACTGTTGCACTCAGTGAAGAGTGTAGTGCTATAATTCAAAGAAAGCTTCCTAAAAAACTTAAAGATCCTGGTAGTTTCACTATCCCATGTGTTATTGGTGAAAAATTTTATGGGCGAGCATTATGTGATTTAGGAGCTAGCATAAATTTGATGCCTCTATCAACTTTTAAAAGGTTAGGAATTGGAGAAATATCACCAACTTCTGTAACTCTATAGTTAGCTGATCGATCTATTACACATCCTAAGGGAGTTGTAGAAGATGTTCTGGTCAAGGTTGATAAGTTTATTTTTCCTGTGAACTTTATCATTTTAGATATGGAAGAAGATAAAGAAATTCCAATCATTTTAGGAAGACCATCCCTAGCTACAGGAAGAACAATGATAGATGTTCAAAAAGGAGAATTGACAATTATAGTAACTGATTAAGAAGTAACCTTTAACATCTCAAAGTCAATGAAATATCCTTCAATAGAAAAAGATGATGAATGTTTCAAAATGGATATATGTGATTATCTAAAAAGAGAATATTTCAAGGAAAATTATGAAGAAAAAGAAGAAATAGAAAAAGATAATTATGATGAAATTGAAAGTGAAGAAGCTGATTATATTCAGGAGAAATTTGAAATGCTCAATTCACTAGCACCAGAAAATGAAACAATAATTCCATCTGTTGTAAAACCCCATTAACTTGAATTAAAAAATCTTCCAAATCATTTGAAATATGTATTTTTAGGAGATTTTTCAACATTACCAGTAATTGTATCCTCAGACTTAAATGAAATTCAAGAATAAAAATTAATGGATACATTAAAAAAATATAAAATAGCTTTTGGTTGGACTTTAACTGATATTAAAGGAATTAGTCTTCGATTTGTATACACAAAATTCTATTAAATGAGGAATATAAACCAAGAATTGACCCTCAAAGGAGACTGAACCCTATAAAGAAATATGTAGTTAAAAAAGAGATTTTAAAGTGGTTGGATGCTCGAATTATATATCTTATTTCGAATAGTACTTGGGTAAGTCCAATTCATTGTGTTCCTAAGAAAGGAGGAGTGACTGTCAAAGCAAATCAAAATAATGAATTAATACCTATCAGACAAGTTTATGGTTGTTGTATTTGTATTGACTATCGAAAATTATATGTCGCACCCGAAAAGATCACATTCCTCTTCCTTTTCTAGAACAAATGTTGGATAGACTTGATGGACAAAAGTACTACTGCTTTCTGGATGGATATACCAGTTACCACCAATACCTATTGCTCCTGAGGATCAAGAGAAAACAACTTTAACTAGTCCTTAGGGAACTTTTTCTTTTCGAAGAATGCCTTTCGGACTATGTAATGCACCTGCAACATTCCAGAGATGTATGATGTCTATTTTTAGTAAGTTAATTGATAATGGAATAGAAGTATTTATGGATGATTTCTCTATATTTGGAACATCATTTGACGCATGCTTAAATCATCTTGAAAAAGTTTTGGAGCTATGCGAAAGAACTAACTTAGTTCTAAATTGGGAGAAATGTCAATTTATGGTTGCAGGAGGAATTGTATTAGGGCATAAAATTTCAGAAAATAGCATGGAAGTAGACCCTGCAAAAATTCAAGTAATAGCTAAATTACCACCTTCTATTACAGTGAGAGGAGTAAGACATTTTCTTGGATATGCTGGTTTCTACAGGCGCTATATTAAAGATTTTTCAAAAATTACCAAACCACTATGCCAACTTTTAGAAAAAGACAAGAAATTTGAATTTTCCGAATAGTGCTTGAATGCCTTTAAATTATTAAAGGAAAAACTAATCACATAACCTATAATAGTTTCACCTAATTGGGAGAAACCATTTGAATTATTGTGCAATGCTAGTGATTATGCTATTAGAGTTGTTCTTGTCAAAGATATGATAAAATTGTTAAAGTTAAATACTATTTTAGTAGAACTCTTAACAATGTTCAAATTAACTATACAGTTACTAAAAAGGAGTTACTAGCTATTGTGTATGCTTTTGATAAATTTTGATCATATTTAATTGGAACTAAATATATTATGCATACTGATCATTCTGCTATTAAATATCTGATGCAAAAGAAGGATACTAAACCTAGATTAATTAGATGGGTACTTTAATGCAAGAATTCGATTTTATGGTGATTGATAGAAAAGGAACTGACAATCAAATTGCTGATCATTTGTCGAGACTGGAATATCATGAATCATCTGATACCAACAATGAAATTATAGACAGTTTCCCTGATAAAAAACTTTATAATATAAATGAGTGGAAAATACGTTGGTATGCTGATATTGTTAACTATATAGTAAGCGATATTTTTCCACATATGTTAACTTCATAACAACATAAAAATTCATTCATGATGCAAAAGCATATTTTTGGGATGAACCATATTTATATAAGCAATGTAATGATCTTATTATTAGGAGATGTGTACCTTATGAAGAAACTGAACAGATTATTTAAAAATGTCATGATTCTGAATTTGGAGGACATTTTGGCATTGACAAAAATGCGCATAAAATTTTGCAAGCTAGATTTTATTAGCCTACTCTCTTTAGAGACATTTACAGATATATCAAAACTTGTGATAGATGCCAACAATTAGGTAATATATTTAGAAGAAATGAAATGCCTCCGAATTTCATGTTAGAAGCAGAAATTTTTTATGTTTGGGGATTAGATTTCATGGGACCATTTATTCCTTCATTTGGGAACTTATATATTTTAATTGCAGTTACCTCGTTATGATGCTAAAAGTGTTTCAAGATTCTTAATGAAATACATTTTCACAAGATACGGAATGTCGAGAGTGATTATCACTGATGAAGGATCCCATTTTAAGAATAAATACATTCAAAGATTGGCAGAAAAATTTAATATTATTCATAGATTCTCAACTGCCTATCATCCTTAAACCAGTGGTTTAGCTGAAGTTTTTAATCGTGATATTAAACAAATTTTAGAAAAGACTGCAAATCCTAATAGAGTAGATTGGTCTACTAGACTGGATACTGCATTATGGGCATACAGGACTGCTTATAAAACTCCTATTGGTATGACTCCTTACAGGCTTATATATGGAAAAACTTATCACTTACCAGTAGAATTGGAGCATAAAGCATATTGGGTGATTAAAGAATTCAACTATAATTTGAAAAATGCTGGTGAGAAGAGATTGTTGTAATTGAATGAATTAGAAGAATTAAGAAATGAATCTTATGATAGCGACAAAATTTATAAGGAAAAACTAAAGTTAATGCATGATCGGAAGATTAACCAGAAGAACTTTGAACCAGGGTAAGAAGTTTTTTCTTTATAATACAAGGTTGAAATTATTTCATAGGAAATTGAAGTCTCGTTGGTTAGGACCATTTACTGTGACTCAGGTTTACACTTATGGAGCTGTTGAAATTAGAGATCAGAAGACTGGGAATAAATTTAAAGTGAATGGACATAGATTAAAACCATATTTTGAGGGTAAAAGACCAAATTTTAAAGAGGTTTTAATGTCAGTCAACCTGAATAACATCTGAATAGGTCGGGATGACGACGTTAAACCAAGTGCTTTATAGGAGGCAACCCATAGTTATCTTTATTTATATGTGTGCTTGTTTGAATTCGTTATTAGTTTGTAGTAATATTGAATTCTACTACTTGAATTTAAACTTTGATTATTAAGAATTTAGGTCTATAAGAGAAAATTTGGAACGTGAAAGACCACAGTGTAAAGTCTAAATTTTTGCCTAGGGTGCTGACGGCGTGCTCGACACCACTGATGGTGGGTTTTTCCTGAGAACCCTGGAATTAATTATGCAAGGCTTGCCGAAGACGCCTTCAAGGCCGCCGACAGCGGGATCGGCAAGTGGGCAGTTTTTCAAGTTCGAAATGACGGATTTTGGCAGTTTTTAGCGAATTCATCCCTTATAAACTTCCATGGATGGTTCCTAAACACTTCAAATCCCAAAAACGAATGGAAACCACTTTCAATTCCTCTCTAATGGCCAATTTAGTAGATTATCCTTGATTTTAAAATTCATCAGTGCCGAGGTGCAGCGACTTTTCAACAAGGTGATGTCCAAGAGAAGGCTAATCAAGGAAAGATAATTCGTCAACAGAGGATTATGTAATTTTTCTTCACCAATTGAAGAAATGATTGTGCGGCAAAGATGGGAAGTGTTTTGCTATACTACTGCCGCAATAGTCGTTCTAGTGGTTAAGGAATTCTACTCTAATTTACATGGAATCAACCAAGGAAGTGTCTATGTGTGAGGTAGGTGGATAACATTTAATTCTGGAAGAATTAATGAGTTATATATGCTTGAGAATGTTCTTGTCTGCCATTATTTAAATTTCGTGCCAACGAGAGACAATATGAATGAAATATACCAATTTTTGAAGGACGAAACCGATGACTGGGAAGTTAGAGAAAACTGGTACGTTAATTTTTCTGCAACACTTTTAAATCCCATTTCAAAGAATTGGCACTTTTTCATATCTATTAAGTTATTGTCGATGATGAAAATCGACAAAGTCACGAAAGAAAGTGCAATATTGAACTGCTGCATTCAAATGGGATGGCCCATTGATATTGGATCAATAATTGTGAAGTTTGTGTTTGGCTTGATCGTTCAAGGATCATCTCAATGGCTTGGACATCCTTCCACAATATTCTCAATATGCAGTTTGTTTTAAGTTTTCTACGAGATTTGGGAGAAAATTATGCTACCTTGGAAACCTTAGACCCAACTCGTATGTTCCCAGCCAATGATGAAGAGAATGGCACGGGAGTGATCATGGATCAAGCATCTCAGAATTTTGTTCCTATTCAACCTCTAGTAGCAGGTAAGACACCAATGATCTTACACCGAATCAAGAATCTGGAGAAACAGGTACAAAATTTAATGAGTATAGTTAACAATATGTCTGATTTTTTTTATCATATTGATTGGAGGATGAAGGAGCATTTTGATCATACTGGGCAATTTGAAACAAGTCTGATACGCTTAATGAAGAAGAAGGGATGGATTGATGAAGATTCAACTGAAGAATTCCCATTCATACCTTTTTATAACATGTTCGTCCATGTTCAAGCAATGGGTGATATCAGAGGAGAAACCAGTACAGATTTTGAAGAGTAGTAGAATTGATTTGCTTATTTGTTTCTTTATGTTATGTTTCATTTGAACTTTGTTTGTGTGTTTGCTTTTGTAGTCTGCTTTTAAACTCAATATAGATGAGATAATGATGAAAATGTTTGTTCTCAGTGTTTTGAGTGTTGTGGTTTGAATTATGACACTGATTAAATGGATTTAGGTTGAGAAAATACATTTTTATGAGTGTTATGTATTGTGTGTTGTAAACACTTGGATTCAATATATAATTGTGAAGTTTTGCTGTGTGTATGTTTATTTGTGTTAATACATCACTTAATCACTAAAATATATGATCAAAATGATTGAACGGATGACGACGAGGCTTTAAAATTGATTGAAATCGTAGAAATTTAAAAAATGATCAATTTTTGAAAATCTCACCGACAGCACGCTCGAGGCCACTGACGTCGCGATTTTCCCGAGGGTAATGAAATTTAATTTAATAGAGCCCGCCGATGACGTGAACGACCCTGCCTACGGCGTGATCACGAAAAATACCTATTTGTCGCAATTTTGACCGGTCAAATGCCATTATTCATCATCTTCTTCGCTGTTTTTTACCGAAAAGTCGACCTAGGGCTTGATAGATTTCAGATTTGGAGTGATTTCAACAAATTCTAACACCGGATTTCATCTTCCCTTGGTAAGAGCTTCACTCATATGTAAAAATTTTTTATTTCCACCATGAATTTCTTCCACATTATGAATATTTGGGAAATTTGAAAATGTAGAGAAAAGACTTGGAAGGAATTCATGGAACATGATTTAGATTGCATTAAACGTCCTATAGAAGCCATTGTATTATTATATTGGAGATTGGTTTGGTTTTTTTGTGATTTTAATATATCAAAAAATGGCTCCATGAAAAAATAGAAGAATTGAACACGACGTGGCTCAATTCATAAATGCAAAAGCACAATCAAGGTATACTTCAATCTTTCAAAGTAAGAAGTGTATCCAAGATCAAGTTTTCGAAAATCTTGGAGGAGAAGTGGAACGAGTTATCAAAGAGTGAGGATGGGAGAACTTTTTCTACACAACCAACAGAGCTACTATCGAAGTTATGAGAGAGTTCTGCTCCAATCTTACTCAACTTGAGGATGAACCAGTCCAAGTAAGAGGATTCTCTGTTGACTTTAATGATAATCGCATTAATACTATTTACGAGCTTCACGATTATTTTTCTCGCGAGTATGAAACATTTGGAATAATGGAAGGTTCGTTGAATGATATTATTGACATTCTCACTGATGGGAAAAAAGTTTGGAAAATTAAAAATCGTGAACGGATTAACTTTCCATTATCCATGATGAATGCCTCTGCTAAGGCATGACATTATTTCATTTGTTCGACTCTGCTACCTACCTACCATCACAGTGAAGTCTCGAGAGATAGAGCTGTTCTAAATTTCTGTATTCAGAACAACAGAAACACTAATGTGGGGAGAATTATTTATAAGAACATTATGGCCACTACAAAGAGTGAGACAAGTGGATATTTAGGGCATCCTGACCTTATTTATGCACTTTTTTAAATATCTGGAGTTGAAGCAAAAAATGATGAGGAATGGGTAATTATGTGTGGATGATGAAGAATGGTAATTATTTGTGTTCTGCCAAATAGGATCATATTTGCTTCTTTACCTTTAAAAGAGTACCCCCCTCTTCCAAGCAGGTAAAGAACATTGTCATATCTTAAGTTTAGTTACTAAATCTAAGGCTAGGCTGGGAGGATACCAGCTCCACTTCGGAGCTCCCACTCACCCTTCAGCCGAAGGATAACCATAGGCTTTAGTTACCAATCTTAAGACCAAATTGGGGATCCCATTCTGTCACTCTGAAACCTCCAATTTGAAGTCCATCAAAACTCATTTCCTTATTTATTTGCACTTAATCCCCATGAACTACGCCATTCATTCACGGACATTAAATGGTTTCTTCATTCTTGTTGTAGAACATTCATTTCTTTTGGAATTAATGTTTCTCAACATGTTTTAACAATTCAATTGGCCGGATTGAAAAATAAATTAAGTTCCAAATTAAAGAAACATCACAACTTTTATAACACTTAAAGGGCACATCATTTCCACATCACCACATCATAATTACTTCATGCAAGAAGAAAGGCAAGGGAGACTACTCACCAACCATGGAGAAGATATAAAAACACATGGATTTTATATATAATAGAAGAGTCATAAAAACTACAATAGTAAATACAACTTATCTCTTTCTCTTCCCCAAGCAAATTCCTTCAAAGTCCCCTTGATTCCTTTTCTCTTCCTTGCAACACTTAATTCTCTCCTTAGAACAAAGATGAAGAAGCAATCTCTCACTTTACTCCCTCTTCTCCCCTCCTTAGAGAAGAATCTCTCTTAAAATCACAAACCCTAACTCTCTCTCACACTTTCCTCACACTCTCTACAGCAATTCTCTTCTCTTCCACCTCTATATTTTCGTCTTGGACACTTAATTTAATGTTAGGAACGAATTCCCCAAAAGTTTCTTCAAGCACCTCTTCAAAAATCCGCCAAAACTTTTGAATTCGAAGTGAACCGACATAGGGTGTCGACGGCGCCCTATCGTGCCAATTAATTCTAGTGTCTCTGAAATAGGGCGCCGGCAGCGCCAATTCTGGCGCCGGTGGCGCCAGGGCTGTTTTCCTCTTAATTGCTCCAATTTGCTTCATTTTGCTCCAAATTCATTCCTTTTTGCATCTTTTCGCTCCAATCACCCATAATCATCATACCTGCAACAAATCATGAAAAATATATTCCTTTAAAGTGCAATATCACCAAAAATAGGTAAAAACATATAGCTAAAAGAATATATATTTTTTGTGCATCAAAATCCCCCAAACTTAGACTATTCCTTGTCCTCAAGTAATCCTTTTACTACATAAAAATATAACTCTATGCAATGTACTTTTCAATTGTAAGAGACCAAAATTTTTCATTCAAAAGAATATAGTGTTTAGATTTTCAGAAAAAGTTTAGCAACTCAGGTCAACATTACAGGTATAAGAATATTTAGTACTTAAGTCTAAGAGTTCTAGTCTTCTATTTATTTCAAGATGAACCATAATTTTTTATATTAAGAGTGCTTTAAAGGACTATGAGAAAAAGGAGTTCATGCAAACTTTATTAGAATGTAGGCTAGTACCTTAAACATTTCAGAAATGAAATCAAGCTCTCCCTTTAAGGTGATTCAAGTGAAGCCAATTTTTGATTAGGCATCTCCTTAAGCTTCTCCTCATAACATTTTTCTTTACTTTTCTTTTCTTTTTCTTTTTCTTTTCTTTTTCTTTTTCTTCTTTTTTTTCTGAGGATTACTATATCTGGATAGCCTTTAATGATTTTTAACTTCACTCTCCTCTTTATAAAGTTCAAACTTAAGTCATCTCTTTACTTTATAGTTAAGTACAAGCTTTATTACTCATCATACTTTAAATCCCTTAATATTTCAAAAATATAGTTTTCTTTACTTTAAATAGTTGACTATAATCAAATCCTTTCATACCAAATATCTTACTTCTATAAAATCAACTTTTATCACTAAAAATTTTCATCCTTTCTTCCATAATATTCACCTGAATTGAAAAGTTTTAGTTATCTTATAATGAGGTTCAATAGCCAAAAGTTATGCTAATAATTTTTTAAAATATAATAATTGAGAACAAATAAAAGTTTAGCATTTCTCTACCCTCCCCCAAACTTACATTTTTCAATAAATTTGAAATAGTTGAGAGTAAAAGAAAACTAACCTTTATGTGCTGAGATTTTGAAATCTTCATAATTTACCTGGTATTAATCAAAATTTACAGCTAGCAAGCATGAAACAATTAGGAGTAGTGATATAACATTTTAAATATTTGCATGGGTAAAGAGAAATAAACATTAAACAACTAAATATCCAACAGAGCACTATAACATAAAGCAAATTATCACACCACATAACAGTACAACTAACAGTTCAACATAAAAGAATAAATGCACTACATCACATAGTACAACACAGGGTTACACATCAAATGAAAAGTAAATGTCCACTACATCACATCAATACATCTCAACAGACTAAGAACAATAGAAATAAAATAAACAAGCTATCTACCAGTCTCCATCACCAGGATCAGCAGCAGGGTCATCAACAGGGTCAGAAGGTCCAGGCATGTACGGTGTATAACTATGCTCTTATGGTCATTTTACTTATGCTTAAACTTAGGAGTTTTTACATGTGTATTCAAAGTCACTCTTGCATAGCAAAAAATCTAAAATTTGTGAAGTTTATTACATGTAAAATATGGGGCTTATGTGGGATTTTATGGCCAAAGTTATATGCTTAGGCTTAGGATTTTATGCTTATACCTAAAGCTTGCCTTTACATGTGTGAATTTTGGAACTTGGGTTTTCATTTTAGGCTCACTCTCTCATGTCAAATTTTGGGTTTTCATGAGCACTTTACATGCTTAAAAGGTTGGATTCCTATCTATGTTAAAGGCTTAGAAAACTTACATATGCTTGGGGCTCTCTTTTCACATGCTATGACTTAGCAATTCACACATACATTTGGAAATTTCTCTTTACTTTCTAAAGGCTTAGCAAATTTACATACACTTGGAGCATTTTCTCTATATGCAAAAAAATATTTAGAGATTCTCATATGCATTGGAGTTTATGTGATGTTTTTGGAGTAGCCTTCACATGGTAAGTCCTCTTTGAATTTTATGGTGGAATTTTTAGATAAGGACATGCTTTACACTTCATTACGTCAAATCTTGAAATGGTAGCCTTACATAACATGTCTTAGCAAATTTATGCCTCTTTATGTTCAAAGAGATGTGTTAGAAAGGGTAAACTTACTTTGTTACTTGTAGCTTGCTCCTTTTAAGGAATTTTCTTGTTTCTTGATGAAGGAATATGGCTAGTAATTCACGATCCTCCTTCTCTTTACTTTACTTTCATCATATGCTATCTTGCTAATTGTTGCATGGAAAAGGCACCAAATGCATGCGGCCTTTATGGTAAGTTGGGAAATAAGGATTGTGAAGAGGTGAACTTTATGTGGCATTTACTAGCTATTTTGCTCATGTCTCTTTATGTTCAATAAGGAATATTTGGAAGAGTTCATGTGCTTGGCCTTTTTAAACATATTTTGAGCCTTGAAACTTCACATTTGGAAGCATAAAAATACTTAGTGAAAATCTTGCAATTTTCGGATTTGGGAGTGGCACTACTTGAAACACTCATGGAAAATGTTATATGTGCTTATTTCTTACATATTTCTTTAGCCTTTCATATGCATAACACATAGGCTTTGTTTTTTTTTTTTTTTGCATACTCTCCAATTCATTTCATGCACAAAAAGGGGCTTTATCAATCTATACTTGCAAAAAAATGAAGGATTTACACTGCTATAGTTTTGTGGAGTTGAGCTAAACTACTCCTAAGCATGCTTCAAATGAGAAATCTGCACTTTCGTACTTGCTTAGGATGGGTTTAAATAATTCCTAAGCTTGTCCAAATTAAAAACTTACATTTATATATTTATGCGGAATTGATTTGTATCAACTTTATGCTTGAATAAATGCAAAATCTGCACTCGTATACTTGTTTTTGGGTTGTTTTAAACCATCCCTATGCTGCCCCTAAATGAAAACCTGCACTTGTATACTTGTTTTGGGTTGGTTTAAACCATCCCTATGCTGCCCTTAAAGTGAAAATCTACATTTCTATGTCATTTTGGGATTGTTCTTGGACATATGCTTGATGCCCCTATGTTGAGCTTGCAAGGTTGAGTATCAAACGAGTTGCTTTTTTAAGTAAAAAAAAAAGAAAAGAAAAGAGAGGAGAAGTGGCATTGCTTAGCACTTCAAGGAGAGGGGGTTCCAATATGTTTAGCATGTTTGGTTGCCTTAAATTGCATATGTTGATGGGAAGTTCTTTCCTCTTCACACTCTTCTACATACTTAATATGCTTGGTTGCTCTTAATTTCATATATTGGTGAGAAATCCTTTTTTCTTTACATTCCTTTACTTACTTTAAATGCTTGGGATGTTGTCACATATGTATGTTGGATGTTGCAATTATAAAAAAATGCTTGGGAAGTGATGCAAATGTTGGGTGATCTCATATATATACATGCTTGCGTACCTTTTGGATTGGAATATTCAGGTGTGAAAATCGACTTTTCCTGCCGTTATGCTGCCGAAATTTTCTCTAAATAGGATTGGACTCTTTTCATTCCTTTTTTGGGTATGTTGCCCCCCTTAACTCTTGATTTTTGTTTCACGAAGCTCTAAGGTTGTCCCTTGCATTTTGGCGAAGGGACTTATATTCACATTTTACACACTACATCACATTACATTACCCTACATGATTACACTACATTACTACATCATTACATCACATTATATCACCCAACATGTTACATTATTACACATCTTACCTCACTCTACATTTTTTTTTTAACAGAAGCAAAATATATTAAATTGAAGAGTTGATACATCTAACATGAGAGATCTTAATTAAATCCCCATGTACTAGAGAACTAAAAAAAGGAAAAGATGAGACAGCAGAACTACAAACTATATTAAAGGAAGAAGATGCAGTAGATGCAAGCCAATTTGCAGTGTCGATTCCCTTCTCGTAGATGTGAGACCAAATAATATGCTTGGAAGCAGTAATAACCTTGATCTTTTTTATCCATATATGAAGGAACCATGGTATAGCAGATTTCGTGTCAAAATCAGTAAGAGAAGCAAGGAATCAAGTTCAAAATGAAGAAAATTTAAGTTCATTTTTTCAAGCAATTTTCAATCCCCAAAAAACAGCAATTATTTCGGATTCTAGTGCAGAACAAGCCATGACGAGGGCAGCAAAGAACCATAGACATTGTCCTCTAATCCCCGCAAAGTCCTCCAATACCAGCAGAAGTAGCTTTAAGGCTGCCATCTGTATTAATTTTCAACCAAGGATGCATAGGAGCCTTCCATTGTACTAAAACAAATTGCCTTTTCTTATGAGTATGAGAAGGAGTAATAAAATTCTGGAGTTTGTTAAGATAAGACCAGCAATTCCGAATATAAGATTGAGAAGAGAAAGAGAAATTAAGATGTTTAACATCATTTCGAGCCAACAAAATGAACCAGAAGATAATCAAGGGAGTGTAGTAGCAAGAACCATCTTTCCAATCCTGCCAACAAGCCTCAATAGAAGACCACACAAAAAATTTTTCATTCTGCCCTAATATGGATAGAATCTCCTTCCAGATTTGCTGAATCCGATTGCAATTAAGGAAAATATGGAATAAAGATTCCTCATCAAGAAGACAAAAAGGAAAAATAGAAGGACCTCTAATACCTTTAAGCTTCAAAATATCATCAGTAGGGAGTAGCTTCTTGAATAATTTCCAACAAAAGAAGGACATAGATGGAGTGATAAATTTATTCCATAATTTAGTACCCCAATCATTTTTTTGCCAGTTGAAGCAAGAGTGATAAACAAACTTAGAAAAACTCTGAGTAGATGAATTCTTAGGTATTAATCTATCCTTTCCATTAAACTGAATAGGAATGGATAAAATCTTGTTAATAATTTCAGGATTAAGATGATTTTGAAGCATTTCAGAATTCCATTTATGATTTTTCCAGCAATCAGCAACAATCTTAATATTAGAAGAAGAAGTATAATGATTTGTTAAAGATTCGTCATACAACCACTTATCAAACCAAAAATTAATTTGGCCATTACCAATATCCCAAGTAAAAAGATCTTCAGCCTTCATTCTAATTTTAAGCAGCTCCTTCCAAGTTCTAGAATCACCCACTTTATATTGGACTTGAGTAGGATGAGTATTATAACAGATATTTACCATGCATGAATTTAGACCAAAGAGAATCATTAGCTCTAAACTTGAGCCACTCGTTTACAATAGAAGGAGAAGCTTAGATGTTGAAAGCTTTTAAACCCAAGACCACCACAATCAACGAGCTTGCACAATTTATCCCAATTTGTCTAAGTGCATTTGTTTGTGATTACCTTCCCATAAGAATTTGTTGAACATAACGGAAATTAATTTCCGAGTACTCTTCTTCATTCGATCATTTGAAGGATGTAAAGGGGAAAAGATGTTAGAACACTTTTAAGAAGAGTTATTCTTCCCCCATTAGATAAAAACTTGTTAGACCAGCGAGCTAAGTTGTGAAGATATCTTAGCAACAATATCATCAAAATGGCATAACTTCCTTCTTCCCTTAATCAGTGGAAACCCCAAATACAACAAAGGAAAATGAGCCTCTTTAAAGCCAGGTGAAATCGAGCAATCCAATTTTTAATAGATATGCTGATTTTAGATCCTGCTAGAAATTGACATTTAGGTTTGTTGAAGAGCATACCAGAAACACTTTCAAACATTGCCAAAGTTTTCATTAAACATTTAATGGATTGTTTACTTCCATTAGAGAACACAATAACATCATCAGCATAGGCAAGATGGGAAATTAGTTGTGAAGATCTATGATGAAATTGAGTATATGGATGAGACTGCTGAATTTGATTTAACATCTTTGATAGATAATCAAAAGTTAGAATGAAAATGTAAGGTGACAATGGATCTCCTTGTTTAATACCTCTACCAGAAGAGAAAAAACCATGACACTCCCCATTGATCATAACACTATAATGATTATTGGTAAGCCATCTAACAATCAAATTACGTAAATCGACTTTGAATCCCCTTGCCTCCAATACATCAACAATGAATTTCCAACTTATTGTATCAAAAGCTTTGGCCAAATCCAATTTAAAAATAATGTTGGAGCCTATACACTTTCTATCCAGTATCGGTTAAAAGTTCTTGAGCCAAAAGCACATTCTCACTAATACTTCTCCCTTTTAAGAAAGCAGTTTGATTTTCTGAAATTAAATCTTCCAGGAATGGTTGTAATCTGGCCACAAGAATCTTACTTATGATCATAGAAAAAGTTGAAGTTAAGCTAATAGGTCTAAAATCAGACCAAGAAGCTTTCATTGTATTCTTAGGAATCGAATAATAGTTGAAGAAGCAAAATATTTAGACAATTGATTACCATGGAAGTAACTTTGTACAGCGACGAGTAATATCGCATTTGATAATATGCCAAAATTTTTTATAAAAATCAGGTGTGAACCCATCCGGTCCTGCAGCCTTATCACTTTCCATAGAGTTAATGGCACTAGAAATCTCATGTTCATTAGGAGCAAGCAGCTAAATCCAATGATTGATTAATGAATCCGTAAGAAGAAAATATGGAAGCGAGAAAACATATTAGAGTTAGTGGTCCGGGCGACAGAACAACTTACCGAAATGAGAAACATCATTCTCAGCAATATCCTTAGTATTTAACGAGAGATCCGTTGTCAATTGTCTTAATTTGGAGGATAGTGTTGATCGATCTTTTGTATTTAATAAGAGCATGGAAAAATTTAGAATTTCCGTCCCCATGATGGAACCGGTTGCGACAGACTTTCTGCGCTGCGAAATAACTCTTCTTGATGAATTGCAGAATTTAAATTGGCATAGGCAGCAGATAATTGTTGTTCAGAAGCTCTCCCAGCTTCAACCTCTTTTTCCACAGCAGAAACAAAAACTTCAGCTAAACAGACCTTTTGATGAATATTTCCAAATACATTCTAGTTCCATACTTTAAGTTCCTTAGCTAGTCTTTTATGTAAAAACCATAATTTGATAATAGGATTTGGAAAACCAGTGATAGGAGCACACCAATTCCTCTCAATTACTTTACTGAAATCAGGGTGATCAGACCAAACATTTAGATACCTGAATGAATTCTGATTTCACCAGAGAAAAAGGAGCACAGCAAACAAGCAAAGGAGAATGATCAGAACACATTCTAGCCAAATGTTTAACTTTGGAAATAGGGAACATGTTAATCCAAGATTGATTAACTAATATTCTATCAAGCCTTTCATATAATGATCCTCTCTTCCAAGTAAAAGGAGAACCTTCAAAGCCAATATCAACAAGCTTGGCAGAATGAATATCATTAGTAAATTTCAGCATCTCTATTAAATTGGGATTCATGCCTCCTTTCTTCTCACTAGGATGAGCAATGCAATTGAAATCTCTACCCACCATCCAACTTTCTGACATTGTTAAACTAATCTCATGAATTTTATTCCAAAGCTCTAATCTGTCATTAGGGAGAGAAGCAGCATACACAAAGGATGCAAAACCCTGAAAATGATCTAAGTGAAAATGAAAATGTAAAATCTGGGAATGATCAAGAAGAACATTCACCAATAATTCCTTTCTATAAAGCAGCCAGATCTTATTAGAACAATTTGATAAAAAAGAAAATCCAGGAAATTTTCGGATGTATTTATCAAAATTAGATTTCACCAAAGGTTCCAAAAGCACAATCACCCAAAACTTATGAATCCCGTTTAGACTCGGAATTCTATTAAGGGAGCCGGGATTGGCCACTCCCCTAATATTCCAAAGCATATGAACTTAATCATGAAGAGCAAGCTTTCCACTTCTAGTAAGCCTAGAAGAGGAAGAAGGAATAATGTTAGCTTCGGATAAAGACAATAAATCAGCGAGATTTCTTTTTCTTTTTAGACTTCTTGATCAACCAATCATCCTTAAGATCATTAGCGGCAGCATCAAGATTATCCAAGGAAGAAGTTAACCCATCTTGAGCAACATTTTGAAAAATTGGATAATCAACGAGGTTTGGGGATAGTTGAAACCGAATTATACCGTATATTATTTGCAAAGTTTAAATCTCTTCCAACATGTTCAATAACAGTACCTTCTTTCTCAAGAATGATCAGATCAGAAGAAGTTTCGGAATGAATAAAAGATGGAACATCCGGTACATTAGAAACGAGTTACGCATTTCCGAATAACATTCGCAAAGATAAATCGAATTACCAACGGGATCCATCACTTCCATGGCGAATTATTTGTAACGGGCTCATTATCGGTAAAAATAACTCCTTGTTTAAGTTGAACCAAGGTTGAATTAGAATCATCGAAATAGATGCGGGATTAGATAAAGATAAAGTAATTTCGGGAACCTCGAAGGAATTGAAGGAAGAATGCCGGAATCAACGAAGCCATCCTCCCAACTTCTACAGCAGGCACAATAGCAGGCATTACAGCAGGCACTACATCAGGAACAGCAGGCACTACTTCAGGTACAGCAGGCATTACAGAAGGCACTACATCAGGTTTGGAGTTATCTGCAGTAGAAATAATCACCTTAGGATTTGCAGGCCTAAGATTAGGATGAATCCTATAACAGTTGTCTTTACAATGACCAAACATCTTGCAATTACAACAGTATGCAGGCCTTTATTCTATAAATAGTGGTTGCCAATAACCATTATGTGGAGATCCAAGCCAAATTTCCTCAACATCAGGAAGAGTAATGTCTCTTTCAACTAGAATCCTTGCTAAAGAAGGTCAAGACAAATTAAAAGTAGAGATATTCAATTTTAGAGGCTTCCCCAAAGCAGTACCAATTGCATAGATCACTTGATGATTGAAATATTGTAATTTCAGATTAGGAATTCTAAACCAAACAGGAATAATAGGAGCTTCTTGATTAGAATCAAAATCAGGAGACCATTTCAGAATTTTCATATATTTTCCATCCATCATCAAGAAATTTTTAGAAAACAAATTTGCATAGTCCTCATCTTTAGAAAGCTTAATCATAATATGTCTTCCATCAAACAGCCCAACCTTCCATGAACCAGACAATTTCAAATCTTCAAAACATTTCCTTATTCTTTCCATCTTAGGATGCCCATATTGAAACTACCCCACAAGAGTATATTTATGAACTTCAACCAAGGAAGCAAGCTCAGAATCTGTGAAGATTAAGGTAGGCTTACCTCCCTTCTTGCTTACTTATTTAATAAAAGGGCAATTACCCCTACCAAGCAACTGTTTCATGATAAGCAATTAGGAAAAACCAATTTATCTGACAGATCTGCAGCAGCATTTACCACATCCACAAAAGAAGTCTTGCCAGGAATAGCAATAGAAGAAGAATCAGCCATGAAAAGATAACCAGACAAAGAAGAAGAAAATTCAAAAGATTTGAATTTCAAGAACCCGGGAAAACCAAAAGAAGCAAAAAAACCTCCAATCCAAATTGCAGAAGCCTACCCAAAAATCAGAATTCAGCAGGAAGCAAGAAAAGAAGGATCAAACAGAAGAAAACTCCAACTAAAATCAAAAGAATTGAGTAGAATTTGCAAATCGCCTCAAGAAAACTTCCAGGAAATCCGGATCTCCCATTTTTCTATCTATATTCTTACCTCACTCTACATGTTACACTACATTCCTACCTTACTTCAATACACTACACTACCTCACGTGTTATACTTTTTTGCCATATTGCTACACCCTTCAAATTTCTTCACATGACTTTAGTACTCTACTTTGTTACTCTACGCACTTTATATGATAACCTCTTGCACCATGCTGGAGAGGTTCGACTCCCTTAACCCTTGCACCATGATGGAGGGGTTTAGTCTATTTGTGTCACACGTCTTACCGTCAGCTCTCTCCACCATGTTGGGAGAAGCTTTTGTCGCTTTGACATGTGTTTCAATTTTGACTTTGAGAGGCAACCCACCTCTTTTCCAATAATTGTGTTAAGTGGATTGTCTTCTCCTCTTTCTTTTCCTTGACCCCTTGTCCTTTGTTTTTCACCTTGTTTCTTGGCTCAATTCACGTGCTTATGCAGGACACATAAATACGCATGTATAGCTTTCTGCTATATGTGGGGCCATCAAGCAAGGCTGTAAGTGCGATGGTGGGACAACGATGAGATTGTATAGAGGAGGGATACGAGAGAACTCTAGAATAGTGCCTCCTAACTCAGAGACCCTGGAGAGGGTAGAGCAGGAACTCACGACACTATTCACCCGTCCTTGGGGTTTCTACCGCCGACTGTCTAAAGATGTTAGCAGTCCTAGTCCGATTAGGGTAGTCAACCTGTGGATCGAAATATTTTTAATACAAAAAATACATATATTTGAAAATTACAAAAAAAATCATCTCCACCACAAAAAAGGGCCTCTTTACCTACAGCTTTTTACCTGCATATAAATCCAAATTGAAATGTGTGAAAACTTACAAAGGTCCATGGTTGGCTACTCGAGTCGGGTTAGGGCTGCCTTCTGCAGAAAGTCGGTCTAGTAGTTAATACCTAAGGTGGGACATATAGCACAGCTCTGAGTCCCTTGCGTCATCGCAAGTACGGTCCTTTTTTGGATTTGTAGTCCTTTATTTTTCTGTGGTTTTTCCTACGTTGCTTTCTTCGGATTTGCTACGGGTTTCTTTTTACATATTTCTTTTCTATGGATCACCCATGGACTTTTCTTTACGGATTTGTTTTTCCTGGATTTCCTACGAGAAGTTACCTCTTTAGACTTTTTTTTGTTTTCTTTTGATTCCTTTTGGTCTACTATACATGTTTTACACTTAGTCTTCCACACACACACTGCATCACATATACACACTTATTTGTCAGGCCTTTCATGCTTTACTTTAGTACATGTGCTTGGTTTTCTTACTTTTCTTTTCAGTACATACATACTTGCTTTACTTTCACACATATACATGCTTGCTTACATACCTGTTTCGGAAAGCTTCCTGCTTTACCTTTTCTTTTTTAGTACATATACATGTTTAGTTTGGCTTGCATACTTTACATTACTGCAAATATACAACTGCTTGGGATGAAATAAATTACCTCACAACATTTCAAAATATAAAACAACTTAAATTTTAATCACAAACAAAACAAAACCTACAACTGCAACTAAATTAAAACGTCTCATTGGATGATCGGGAATACCTCGGATGATGTAACCCACGTGTTGCTAACGGGATTTCCCACGGTCTAAATGAAAGTGTGGAACTCATTCAGTTGAGTTTAGCAAATTCATTTGGACTAAGTGAATCCGATGAAAATAACGGTGCCGGGATGACGGAACCGTGGGATCTTAATCGGTTATGTTTAATCAACTTTAAGATTTGTTTTAATTAAAACATTAAAATATTTAAATTTTAAGACTTCTCTAAACCAAAACACTTCTCTCATCTCTTTATTATCATTTTCCAAAACTGAACCTCTGCAACAACGTGGAGCACGGAGCAAGACTTCGAGGGCAGCACGACCATCGTCAACTGCAAAACTTATCTACATCAGCAAAACCCGTTCCTTAGTCTAAATAACAAGTCATAGGACTTCGAGGTAGTCCGCCTAGTGCGACATAAATCCTCACCTGTTCTTTTAGGCCTTTGCATAGCCTTGCTGTGCAATATAAGCCCTAACTCGCTTAGGATTCTGAGGTCATCGTCCGATACGGCATAAACCTCTTATCTTTCAGGTTATTTGCATAATCAGGTGATTATGTAAATGTAATTCCTATAATTAATTGACAGGATTGAAACTTAAATAAATTCATTTCCAAAATTTAAAGCACAACATTAGGATAGTCTGGGATGTCATCGAGGTTCTCCTCGAGATCTTTGACATCCCCTACCTTTCTTTTCTCTGAATCCGAAAATAACTGTTCCACATTGCGCCTTTCACCTATTGGATTTCCTACTACCACACTTCGTTGAAAACCCTACCCTTTGAATTCATGAAGATAGAAACCCCTGATCTAAATCGAGAGTTCTCTCAAGTGACTTCAGTCATCTGAGGGGTAATTGACTATAGAGGCTTACCTCTATAGGGAGCTTTATGAACCCATGTAATATAAACCCTATTTAATTCTTTTTTTATTAAATAGGGAAATTTTTCGGTCCACGTAAAGGTTCGCAGACCAGAACGGATGTCATGAATTTTGTGGTTTATTTGATCGAGCGATATCGTCAGGTAGGGTGTCTATTCTTCGGAATAGATGCGTTACTTGTGATATGATGCTCGTTCAATCAAACTGCTAAATGAATGAGATCCGTCCATTCTCATCTCATATTTTCAAATTTAAAAATCTTTCTTTCAAAACTAATATACATATACATTAAATTAAATCCCAAAGACGTATTTCAGCGGCCGACAACTTCTGGAGACTCCGCTGGGGACGTAGTTCTACTCTCCATTATGATCAAGGGTTTCTATCTTCATACATCGGCAATGTGTCCATGTCCCTCGTGGTCTAGATTGTCATTCTTCTTCTGTTGACATGCTTCACTCATTTCTTTCTTGAGCGAGCATAGTCAACTCTTTTGGATTTCGCGATCGTTTGTTTAATCACCTTTAAACAGAGTGGTTCAGAAATCCTTAGGGTTTTCTTTTAATTTTGTGGGGTCGGACCACCAATAGGTGTGTTGTGTGCGAGATGCGTTGTGAATTCAGCCCAGGACTGGGTCCTAAATTTCATTTTTATTCCGTGTCTCTCGGATTTGATTTGCTATCGGCAAGTTAAACCAAATCTCTACTCTCGTACCTTTTGTTCAAATCCTGAAATTAAGCAAACACTGTTAACAAATGTAAAAGCAAAAAAAAATATAATAATAAAATAAGGTGAAAGCACCAAAATAAAATAAAAGAATACAAGAATAATGTACATAAATTAAATCCAAACAAAAAAATGTATAATGAAAATTGCCCAGTTGATAGTACGAGTGCGGTCACTTAAGTCTTCTAGTTGAAACTACAAGGCACGTGACGTTACTGAATTCCGAAAGTTCTTCAAATGCCAAGAATGACGTCTTCACCAAAGTTGATCTTCTCTTTCTCCTCTGGAGTTGAGTTCACCTTCAATAGGGACAAGCTGCCTGAGCTGGCGGTCATCAAATTCGGACAAGGGTTCGATGATGTTGAAGCCAAGTTCGGGGATGTGGCCGTTGCAGTGTCAAAGTCTGAAATGAGCAAGTCCGTTAAGCCTATTGTTACATTTAACATGAATTCTATTGAGGAACTCCCCATGCCAAAGAAGGATTGGATTGAAAATAACTCAGATGCTGTTGGGACTGCTCCTGAGACTGTTTCTGCTCTTACCACCGGATTCACTACCGGTGTACCAGTCGCTTCGCTAACTAAAGGAAAAGATATTCTACATGAGGAAGAGTCAGTCAATGCTTGTGTTTTGCCATCTTCTAAATTCAAGATTGAGTCCGATTCAAAGTCCATAAAAATGGCAAAGGCACAGGAATGGAAGCGCAATCAGGGAATTCTGAAGATCAAGCAGTCGCGACAACAACCGCATCGGTCTGAAGAACAGTTGTTCCAGTTGAGACAATACCAGATAGATGGGAGACAGGGTCCGACAATGAATCAACGATTAAGCAAGGTATACCCATTCAAAGAGGAGTCAGTTTCACAGATATTCCGTGACTTGATAAAGAGGACATAATTCAGACTACCGAAGCCAAAGAAACCAGAGGAGGCCGGCAAGAAAAATCATCCCCAGTACTGCCCATTCCACCGAATGCTCGGCCATACCATAGAAAACTGCTTCATCTTCAAGGACTGGCTCGAGAAGAATTTCAAAAGTGGAAATTTGATAATCCTGAATGACTACTTAAAAGAATTTGAAAAAGGTTCTATAAATACGATTTTGGGTGATTCAACTGACTTCTACACGACGACGCCGCTTTGAATTCGCTGAAATCAACTTTAAGTGATGTTTCTTGAAAACCTTCAACTGATCTTAAAGTTATCAAAGGAAATTCAATTGAGTCTGCCTTGGAAAAGCTTCAAGCTGACGTTGCACAACTGTCTAAAGATCAAAAAGAAGAAATTGAAGATGAAGATTACAACCGAACAGATTACGTCGAGGGTGAATTCGCTGAAATCAACGTTATTAAAACCCGAGCTACGTTGTTTGCGCGTGATGCTCCGTCTGTTGAGGAGAACAAAGCGGATGAGTGGCAAAGGGCCTCCCATCAAAAAGATGAAATTATTAGCAGCATCAAGAAGAAGATCAAAGAAATGATGGTAGTCATGGTTGTAGCACAGGGACAGTCGCACTCACAACAAGTGGCATCCCCGGAGATGAACCAGCTAGAGATTTTCCATATTACCTACGAACGAAGGGAAGTCGCTTTTGCAAACTGGGACAAACCGCCAAAGAAAGATTCATCTCAGAATATGATGCTAGAAGAAGATATTAAGCAGCTGGTAGAACAGCAGGTAAAGGAAGCCTTAGCCCAATCAAAAGGGGGCGCGTCAATTTCAAAGGGTAGACCCTACCTGGAGGAGTTCGATGTCGTCCCATATCCTAAGGGTTTTGTACCACCTTTGTTCAGGACTTTCGACGGGACTGGAAACCCTCGACAGCATGTTGCACACTTTCGAGCAAGTTGCTGCAACGCTAGGGGTAGTGATGCGCTACTGTTCCGACAGTTTGTGAGCAGTCTTTCAGGAATCGCCTTCGACTGGTATGCAGACTTATCAAATGTTTCAGTGAAGACTTTCGCAGAAATGGAGAATCTTTTTGTCAAGCGTTTTGCCGGGGTTCGACACCACGTCACTATAGGCAGTCTTGTGGAAGAGAAGCAGAAGCCAGATGAAACTTTGGTGGAGTACATCCTACGGTGGAATAACTTAAGTATGTAGTGCGAGCCCCAATTGCAAGAACAATATGCGATTGAGATCTTACTCAAGAGAATTATTGGGCCGATAGCTTTCATGCTTAAAGGACTTACCATCAAGTCATTTGAAAGTTACTCAACAAAACCAGCAGTCTGCAAGAAGAGATCGAGCATGCAGAGCCGCAAGAGAAGATTGAAAAGCCCAAACCAGTGAAAGTTTTTAAGAAAAGATCTAGAACAGTAGCAACAGTAGACAGAGGCAAGCAGCCCGTGCAGATACAGATAGGGCAGTCACCTCGATACAGTCAATAGCAACAGCCGCCTCAGTACGGTCTGTTTCCACAGCAGTACAATTAGTCTAGTCAGCAGCCGTCTCAGCAGAGGTCATACAAAGCAGGTGGAAGACAGGTTCCAACAACTTCAGATCAGTTACACAGAAACTATTCCTTCAAGGATGATGTCGTGGTGAAGATCTTCAAGAATCTGATCAAGAAACCAGATTTCAGGTTGTCTGAGCCGAAGAAGCTGGAGGAAATGAACAAGGAGGACCACCCTAACTTTTGCCCTTATCACAGGTTCGTTGGACACACTATAAAGGAGTGCTTCAGCTTCAAAGACTGGCTTGAGGAGAACTTCAAGAATGGAAGCGTAACAATCCCCGATGAATATTTTAAAGGAACTTAAAGAGGTTCCATCGATATGATTTCGGCAATTTGTTTGCTTCAGTTGATTCCTACACGATTGACAATAGGAGAGGCACTTTTTGATTATTATTGTACTACTTTTGTCGCTGAAAGAAGATATTAGCATGATCAGTATTGGTCTGTATCATCCCTCCTACTGCAATGAATGAAAAATAAGGAGTTTGTTTTTGTCTAGAATTGCTCAATATTCAAAAAGTTCAAATTTGGATATTTTGCTAAGACTTCGACTTCCGGAAAGAATGAAATTAATGCCTTAATGATTGGGTCCTTCATTTTAAGGAATTCGGACTGGGTCCTGAGTAAATTTCACAATGAAATAGTGTGGTTGAAATACAAGTAATTGACTCGGGATATCACGAGCCTTTTAATTTCCTGCCATGTGGTTGGGTCCGGACTTTCGAAAAAATTATAATATCTCAGGATTCATGTTAAGAAATATTTCAGAATTATTAATTAAGGGAGTTTTGACATTCAAAATCTTTAAATAAAAAATGTCTTGCCAGATACAGTAGTTCTCAGAAAACAAAAGGGGAAAAAGAAAAAAAGAGTGAAACTTTTGTTTGTGAAGATTCAACTGAGGAGAAGCTTGAGGTGAGCACAAAATCAAAAATTGGTGCCCCAATTCAGGTATTCAAGATCTTTAACATGTGCTCCACCATATATAGTAATCCTCAGTTAAAAAAAAGAAAAGAAAAAAAAAGAAACAAAAAGTGCTCCCTGAGAAGAAGCTTGATGTGGACATACAATCAAAAATTGGTGTTCGAATTCAAATATTCAAAATCTTTAAAGTATGCTTCACTAGATATAGTAATTCTCAGTAAAAAGTGGAGCAAGAATAAAAAAAAGGAAAGAAGGCTCTCTGAGAAGAAGCTTGAGGCAAACATATAATCAAAAATTGGGGTCTTAATCCTCCCCGATTAATGAAACTTGAAAGACTACCTTAAGAAGATTCTTTCGATATTATGCTTTGGAAAAAGTCAAGTGATTTTATGTCTTTTGGCCGATCATTAATTGGCTCAGAAATATCTTTGGACGAGTGAAAAATATTTTAGGCACATGAACAGAAATTTTGGGATTTGCTTAGGCCCAGGAAGAAAGAATTAAAGAAAGGGCCACGTTATTAGCAATTAACGGAAATTCAACCCTGAAGTCTTATCATTCAGTGCCCAGCAATTATAACTTCAATGTCAATTTGAAGAACATCAGAGCAATTTCTCAAAGACAGTGTGGACAACTTCTACAGAATCGATGACAAAGCAAATGATGACTACTACAAGCAAAGCTACGAAGTTGCAGCCTCCTCAGTTGTGACGTCCTTAGAAATAACACATCTTTATAGGTGCTTGAAAGGATATAATTCTTTGCAGTCACCTTCAGTCAGCGTACGATACCTCAAAAAGTACTGCGCATCACTATGTTTCAAAGATAAAGTTTTGTCCTATGAAACACCGGTGCTGTGCTTGTCTATAACTGGGTCCAAATCCTAAAACAAATGCAACGAAATAAAACTCTACATCAAAAAAATAGGAAAGAAAGAAAGCATTTCCTTCTCAATCCCGAGTACCTCACTCTCTTTTGCATTACTTTCCATTACTTTAGGGGCCGTCCCCCTTTTGCATTGCCCTTTGTCGCTTTAGGGGCCGCCCCCTATTGCATTTCTTTCTGTAGCTTTAGGGGCCGCCCCTATTGCGTCCTTTGTTCATTGCTTTAGGATCTCCTCCTATCGCAATCATTCAAGTATTAAATTCTGGAAGTTGAGGATTCCACATCTGATTTCATGTCACTTTACCTTTCTGGTGCTTTAGAGGCCACCCTCTACTGCATCCTTGCCATTACTTTAAGGGGTCGTCCCCCTCTTACATACCTTTCCAGTGCTTTAGAGGTTGCCCTCTACTGCATCCTTGTCATTACTTTAATAGGCCGTCCCCCTCTTACATACCTTTCTGATGCTTTAGAGGCCGCCCTCTACTGCATCCTTGTCGTCACTTTAGGGGTCGTCCCCCTCTTACATACCTTTTCGGTGCTTTATAGACCGCCCTCTACTGCATCCTTGTCGTCACTTTAGGGGCCGTCCCCCTCTTACATACCTTTCCGGTGCTTTCGAGGCCGCCCTCTACTGCATTCTTTGTCGTGGCTTTAGGGGCTGCCCCCTATGGCGCTCTTTGTCGTTGCTTTAGGAGACGCCCCCTATTGCTCTCTTTGTCGTTCGTCGCTTTAAGGGCCGCCTCCTATTGTGTTATTTATTCGTCGCTTTAGGGGTCGCCTCCTATTGCATTATTTATTCGTCGCTTTAGGGGTCGTCCCCTATTGCGTTATTTGTTCGTCGCTTTGGGGGTTGCCCCCTATTTAGTTCTCTGTCGTCGCTTTAGGGGCCGCCCCCTATCACGTTCTTTGTCCGTCGCTTCAGGGGCCACCTCCTATTGCGTTCCTTGTCATCGTTTTAGGGACCACCCCCTATTGCATTCCTTGCCCGTCGCTTTAGGGGTCACCTTCTATTTCGTTCCTCGCCGTCGCTTTAGGGGCCGCCCCTTATGGCGCTCTTTGTCTTCGCTTTAGGGGCTGCCCCCTATCGCGTTCTTTGTCGTCGCTTTAGGGGCCGCCCTCTATTGTATTATTTTTCATCACTTCTTAGGTTGGATGTAAGTCCATGCGCTTTCCTTCCTAATGTGACACCCATGCTACCTCTTGGGCTGGATGTGAGTCCTTGCGCTTTCCTTCCCAACGTAGTAAGGTTTCTTAAGGTCGGTGCAGGGTTGTCCGATTCTTTTTTTCTTTCCTTTTCTGTCATTTTTGGTTTGGATGTGAGTGCTTGCGCTTTCCTTCCCAATGCCTTAAATTTTCTCGAGCAGTCGTTAAGTTGGATGTGAGTCCTTGCGCTTTCCACTCAACCCGATTTTCTCACTTCTCAAAATTTGAAATTCCCCTGAAATCAAAATCCTAAATCAAAATTAAAATCCAAAATTGAAATTGAAATTGAAATTGAAATCGAAATTAAAATCAAATTGAAATTGAAGTTGAATGAAAAGTAAAGTAAATCAAATCCAAATTTAAAACTTGAAAATCGAAAATTAAAGTTGCAACTCTTAAATTGAAAATTCCTCCTCTTGTTTCCCTAGCGGAAACAACTTTCTCTCAATTCTGCATTTTGCCCTAAGTATTTTACTTAGGTGACTTTGTGTTGGTTTGTTGATCTTCTTCGGTCAACACCAATACGCGCGGTGTGCCTGTCCGGCACACCACACCTATTGAGGGACCATTTGTTGACCTCACTTTTGGTTGAGGTCTAGTCTCTCTTTAGAATAGCCTAGGGTCTAGCCGTAGAACTCTCCTGGTGACTTTCTTAGAAGACTAGTCATGGAACCCTCCCCATAGAAATTCAAACCTTTTTTAGCTTCACTAGGAGTTTTCATATGCTTGAGGCCTAACCTCCACCTTTTGGTAGGAATAAGGCAAGCATAAGGAAGCCTAGGGGAAGTCTTCTATAGATTGTCTAACCTTAGGATTTACCCTGAGTGAGGTCTGGGGAGCCCGTATCACACACTTACACTTTCACACTTACATTTACACTGACATTCACATTTACACATTACATTCTACATTCACATCCTAAATCGAATATATTTTACTGCGATCTTTGGACTCATTGGAAACTCATGTGTGTCGTCACACTAGCCTTAAGTCTGTGGCTAAAAGAGCTAAAATCACCACATAGAGGATCAAAAGAGGCTTTCCTTAGCCCGTAGCCCATCCAGAATGATTCCGTTCTTCATGGTTTGACGATACCTTACTTTTTCCAAAATTTCATTTTTACCCCAAAATTACCAGTTTTCCCTTGGACCCAAGATTTCACAGAGTCACCTGGTGTTCCCAAAAATTTTTCTGGAGCATTCCTCTCATCGAGCTGAGAAGTTTGACTGTAAACATGCCATACTTTTGAGCTATCGGCGGACCCCTCGCGGCTTAAGTAGTCGCTACTTGAACGACATTCCGGGCCCCACAAAACCCTCCACAGTAGTCAGAAACGTTCCCGGACACTATCATTCAATTCCAAATTCTATTTTACACTGCTTTGTGCCATTGATTTGGTATTTCAGACCCTTTCCCAAAATTTCCTCAAAATGCCCCTACATATCCAAAAATTCGAGAAATTCGAAAAATTTCCAAAATTTCTCAGAATCTCCAAAATATTCCAAACTTCTTTTTCTCCAACTACACAATAGCCTAATTATATCATTTTAGGCCAATTTAATCAAAAGCCCCAATTTCGACCTAAGCCCGACCTAGGCTCCGGTTTGACCCAATTTGACTCAACGTTAGCCAATTTCTTTCCGATTTGAATTTTAAACGCCTCGACACATCCCCCTAAACTAAATGCAACATTCGATCGCCACCAACTTGACCTTAAAATTCAACCAAATCCAATTTAATAGCAAGATCCCCAAATTTGACCATTTTTTTACTTGTTTTGACGACGAGGTTGCCCAAATGACCTCGGATCGCCAAACGGACTGCCCTGTTGCGTCCGGAACGTCGTAATTACTTAGAAAGCATATATAATTTGTTATACTTTGATGTATGACGAAATCGACTAGAAATCGGCGCGATTTCAATTAAAAAAAATTACATTTTTGCCACACAAATCTTAAAATCCATAATTTCAGCCCTAGCCGCTCCCCCCCCCCCCCTCCAAATTCGCGATTCTTCTTTCTCCCCTTGCCTTTTTAGCGAATCCTCCGTGGCCGAATCTCCTCCATGCGCCCAGGTGAGAGGTAGCTTCTTCTTCCCCAAGCAATCTCTGTCATGGGAGCATCTCTGGCTCCATATCACATCTATGGCAGCCCCCCCCCCCCATCACTTCTCCATGGGTGGTCACTTCCCCTTGGCCTTTCTTTTCATTTCCATCATCTCAAAGGTGGGTAAAAGCTTTCACTTGCCTTAGACCTTTGGGTATTACCCATGGGGGATTTTGGGGCTTCTTCTTCATCTTCTTATGGCTACAAAGGGGCCTTTTTCTTTCTTGGTTTTTTGTGTTGGCCGAAAATCACAAAGCAAGGAGAAGTGCTGCCATTTGTTTTGCTCTAATCCAAGGCTAAGGTATGGATTTACATTTTTAGGGCTATGCATTTTCATCCTCTTTAATTTTCCTAAAGTTTTGATGTTTTGTTTTAAGCATTTGGGAGAGGTTTCCCCTCCCATGATTTCACTTTTAATTGCTTTATGATGGTGGATTTCATGGTGATATTTAGATTTCATGCTTGAATCATATGGATTTCTCACATAGCAAAGTTCTAAATTTTTTCTTACATGTGAAGGGCTTTGAATCTATGCTCTTATGGCCATTTTACTTATGCTTAAACTTAGGAGTTTTTACATGTGTATTGAAAGTCACTCTTGCATAGCAAAAAATCTGAAATTTGTGAAGTTTCTTACATGTAAAATATGGGGCTTATGTGGGATTTTATGGCCAAAGTTACATGCTTAGGCTTAGGATTTTATGCTTATATCTAAAGCTTGCCTTTACATGTGTGAATTTTGAAACTTTGGTTTCCATTTTAGGCTCACTCTCACATGTCAAAATTTGGGTTTTCATGAGCACTTTACATGCTTAAAAGGTTGGATTCCTATCTATGTTAAAGGCTTAGCAAATTTACATATGCTTGGGGCTCTCTTTTCACATGCTATGACTTAGCAATTCACACATACATTTGGAAATTTCTCTTTACTTGCTAAAGGCTTAGCAAATTTACATACACTTGGAGCATTTTCTCTATATGCAAAAAAAAATTAGAGATTCTCATATGCATTGGAGTTTATGTGATGTTTTTGGAGTAGTCTTCACATGGTAAGTCCTCTTTGAAGCTTATGGTGGAATTTTTAGATAAGGACATGCTTTACACTTCTTTACGTCAAATCTTGAAATGGTAGCCTTATATAACATGTCTTAGCAAATTTATGCCTCTTTATGTTCAAAGAGATGTGTTAGAAAGGTAAAATTACTTTGTTACATGTAGCTTGCTCCTTTTAAGGAATTTTTTGTTTCTTGATGAAGGAATATGGCTAGTAATTAACGATCCTCCTTCTCTTTACTTTACTTTCATCATATGTTATCTTGCTAATTGTTGCATGGAAAAGGCACCAAATGCATGCGGCCTTTATGGTAAGTTGGGAAATAAGGATTGTGAAGAGGTGAACTTTATGTGGCATTTACTAGCTATTTTGCTCATGTCTCTTTATGTTCAATAAGGAATATTTGGAAGAGTTCATGTGCTTGGCCTTTTTAAACATATTTTGAGCCTTGAAACTTCACATTTGGAAGCATAAAAATACTTAGTGAAAATCTTGCAATTTTCGGATCTGGGAGTGGCACTACTTGAAACACTCATGGAAAAAGTTATATGTGCTTATTTCTTACATATTTCTTTAGCCTTTCATATGCATAACACATAGGCTTTGCTTTTTTTTCATACTCTCCAATTCATTTCATGCACAAAAAGGGGCTTTATCAATCTATACTTGCAAAAAAATGAAGAATTTACACTGCTATAGTTTTGTGGAGTTGAGCTAAACTACTCCTAAGCATGCTTCAAATGAGAAATCTGCACTTTCGTACTTGCTTAGGATGGGTTTAAATAATTCCTATGCTTGTCCAAATTAAAAACTTGCATCTATATATTTATGCGGAATTGTTTTGTATCAACTTTATGCTTGAATAAATGCAAAATCTACACTTGTGTACTTGTTTTGGGCTGTTTTAAACCATCCCTATGCTGCCCCTAAATGAAACTCTGCACTTGTATACTTGTTTTGGGTTGGTTTAAACCATCCCTATGCTGCCCTTAAAGTGAAAATCTGCATTTGTATGTCATTTTGGAATTGTTCTTAGACATATGCTTTCTGCCCATATGTTGAGATTGCAAGGTTGAGTTTCAAATGAGTTGCTTTTTTAAGAAAAAAAAAAAGAAAAGAAAAGAGAGGAGAAGTGGCATTGCTTAGCACTTCAAGGAGAGGGTTCCAATATGTTTATCATGTTTGGTTGCCTAAAATTGCATATGTTGATGTGAAGTTCTTTCCTCTTCACACTCTTCTACATACTTAATATGCTTGGTTATTCTTAATTTCATATATTGGAGAGAAATCCTTTCTTCTTTACATTCCTTTACTTACTTCAAAATGCTTGGGATGTTGTCACATATGTATGTTGGTTGTTACAATTATTAAAAATGCTTGGGAAATGATTCAAATGTTGGGTATATATAGATGTTTGCGTACCTTTTAGATTGGAATTTTCAGGTGTGAAAATTGACTTTTCCTGTCGTTATGCTGCCGAAATTTTCTCTAAATATGATTGGACTCTTTTCATTCCTTTTTTAGGTATGTTTCCCCCTTAACTTTTGGTTTTGGTTTCACGAAGCTCTAAGGTTGTCCCTTGCATTTTGGCGAAGGGACTTATATTCACATTTTACACAGTACATCACATTACATTACCCTACATGATTACACTACATTACTACATCATTACATCACATTATATCACCCAACATGTTACATTATTACACATCTTACCTCACTCTACATGTTACACTACATTACTGTTGACCTCATTTTGGTGAGGTCTTTTGCTTCTCTCTTTAGTACTTAGGATCTGGCCTTAGGCTTTTCCTTTGACTAATCTTAGAGGACTAGAAATGTAACCCACCATTTATAAATTCAAACTACTTCTTAACTCCCTGCAAACCCCACAAGCTTGATTGTAGACCCCTAATCACCTAGAGTGTTAAGATCAAATGTGGAGGTTTAATGGATGAGTTCCCTGTAGGACTTTTTGGCCTTAGGAATACCCTGGATGGCCTGGTCTGGTGAGGGTTGATTTGCACATACACTACACTCTCACACACATTCCAAGTTCTAAAACCACACTCTCACCCAACTTGACTTCCTGACTCATGTAGGTAATTCATATGGATGGTCCTTAACCCCTAAGTACTTGGCTAAGAGGGTTAGGAACAACATAGTGAATGCCTCAAATGAGTCCTCTCATGGCTCATATGAGCTTAATATGGCTTCATGGCTCAACCAAAATGATTCCATTTCACTCACACTTGATCAATCTTCCTTTTTTAACCCTACACCCACTAAACCTACCAAATGCTCTTGAAAATATCCAAAATTTCCAAAATTTCCCAAATTACCCAAAATTCCTCAAAACCAATCCTAAACACTTCCCACCACTCAAATTGACCACCGTTAGCAAAAAAAATAAAAGTTTCCAAAAATACCCCTAAAACCCCCCCAAAAGTACCAAAATACCCTTTTACCCCAAAATTCCAAAAAATTCTAAAAACTCCCAGAAAATTCCAAAAAATCCCAATAATTCTCAATTTCATTTTGTTCAACTACACCATGGGCCAATTTTGCCAATTTACCCCACTTTTACAAAAACCCCCAATTTGACCCATTTTTTAACCCAAGTGAACCCAATGTCAAACCAAACCACCCCAATTGACCTCAATTTTGGTCCAATTCAATTCTAAACTTCAATTCAATATCCCCAATATCAATCTACACTAAATCCAAGTCCATGTTGATTGACATTTGGGCCCAATTCCAATTTGGGGCTTAAGGCCCAATTTTGACCCATGACCCAAACCTAGCCCAATTCAACTCCAATTGGCCCCAAATCTTTTCTAAAACCTTCCTAACATCCCCATAAACAAAACACTAACTTGATTTGCCCCAAATTTGAACTTAAACTCCACCCAAACCTAACCCAAAACCAAAATCCCTCAAATTGACCTAAGCCCAAACCTAACCCAAATAGGCCCAAATCCCAAAATTAGAGCCCAACCAAAGTTGAAAACTATTGTTAATACTCCCATAAACATTTTTCAACATTAATTTTACACAAAATTCAACCTTAGCCCAACCTTAGCCCAAGTTAGCCCAATTTGGCCCACCTTGGCCCCTTTACCAAAAAAGCCTAAATTCATCCCAATTCTACTCCAAATCATACCAAATTGATTCCAAACCATTTATGAAACATCCCTAAACTAAACTCAACATTTATTTGGCATGGTCTTTCACAAAATTCTTCATCCAAATGTCCATTTTGAAATATAAAGGCCCACCCATTTAAGCCTTTTAAAAAAGCCCACTTCCACCAAACCCAGAAGCCCAAAAATTCATTCAAAGCCCACAAGACAATTCCTTCTCATCATCTACTTGATAAAATCATTCCCTAAAGTTTGAAACCTATGATTAAATCATTCCAAATTAGGCTTTATCAAAATTCCCACCAAAATGCCAAAATTCCTAAAATCCATTCCAATGGAATTGACTAAGTCATCCCCAAGCCCAAATGAAGCCATGAAGCCATTCTTAAGCCCCATGTAAAGCCATGAGAAGTTTGACATGTGACCATCCCATAAATGGCAAGAGGAGGAGCCTCTTTAAGGATTCTCTTAAAGGTGATTAAACCTTTTCATGCTTCCCCTAAACTATGTTTAAACTTAAACATGCTTGTATAGTGACTTCTCCCCACTAATCTAGCTGACTCACCGACCTCCCTCAGCCCAAACCAGAGCTTGGAGAGGTGAACCCAACCCATTTGCATGACTTGACCCATTTGGATCCAAAATCACTCCTCTCCCCATACCACTTAAAGCTAAACTCTTTACACATGTCCATGGCTAATTGACTACACCATTGCCAAACCCTGATCCTTCTGATCAAGATGGTGACCTAACCAGCCACCTGGGTCGCCGAAAAACACCATGCCCGAGAGCTCCATGTGAGCCAAAAAATTCAAAACTCACCTGCTGAGCTGTCCCAACCCCAATGGCCACTGGAGCTCTTCTTCTCCTCCCCTGAGCAGCTGATCCCAGCCTTCAAACCCCCCTGGTGAGCCCTCCAGCCACCTCTATTTAAGCACCACCTCCTCTCGGCCAAAGAAGGTGTTGAACCAAACCTTACCAAAACTCTGCCAAAATCACTCCAGATCCCTCTCCAGTACATAGAGAACTTGATCCCCACCGAAATCCAGACCTAAAATCCTCTCTCGTGAGTCCAATTTTGGAGTTGAAATTCAAGCCCAAAACCAGGACACTTCACCACAGTGAGCCAATCTTCAAATTCATTGACTCTACACCTTCACCAGACCAAGAGGAGAAGTTCCCCAGCAAAAGCCCCCTCACCAGGCCAGCCATTGCTTCCAGCCTCCAAGCTTTGTGATTGGCCTTGGTCACTTTAGTACCTAGGCATTTCCCCATAGCAAGAGACTTCATCTGGAGATTGCTTTGACTTAATCGAAGGTGACACAACCCTCAGATCGAAGCTTCACTTCTCTGAGCAAAGCTATGAACTCACTCTTCCTCCCGAGCTCCTGGAGATTCTCCATTTAGTTTGAGTTGATTTCAATGCACCTTAACCGTATAGATGTGTTCGTCTCTTCAAGACGAATTGATAGAGTATAAGAACGTAAAAATTCATGGAGAATCGAGTGAGATCTTAGGGTTTTAGTGTGGACGGTCACGGGTGCACATCAGTCGGAGACGATAACCAGGAGCCGTTGGATCACGCGTCTATCGAGCGGATGGTCGAGATCAAGCCAAACAGCGCAATGGTAAGTGAATGGCGGGCCCCCGTAGCGCTGACTCAGATGGCGGCGCCGAATCATGGAGCGACGCATGGGCTTTCGATCCGGACGAGGATGACGCGGCGCCGAGTCGGATAAGTAGGAAATTAGGATTTTTTGGATTTATTTAAATACCAGAACTTCAAAAATTCATATCTTTGCATAGAAAAATCACAAAAATAAAATAAAAATATTAACTTGCTCAGTGAACAGAGGAGAATAATGTGGAAAAGAAATCAAGTTAATTGGATGAGCATTTTATTTTTAATAATTTATTTACTGTTTCAAATGTTTTGATTCTCCATTTGCATAGACAATTCACCATGGCATGAGACTAAGGGCTTTTGAAGCCTCTGATCTTGGGAACATTCCCTAAAATTTTCAAGGTCAGAGCCCATCCCTGTGAAAAGTTATTGATTTTTCAAGTTCATGTCACTGTTTTAGGTATTTTAATTCCAATAATTAGCATGTTGTAAAATAAATTCTAGGAAAATTTGCTGTTGTTTCTTAGGACCAGGGGACCCAATGAAAAATATATTTTGAGTTAATTCATTCATAATAACCCTAATTGGCTTAAACTCCCAAAATTCAATTTGAATTAATTAGGGTTAACCACACATCAAATTGACTTGAAAATAATTTTCCATTACTCTTTAGGGTCAGAGGAACCTTACATAAAATTTTGAAATCAATTGGACTTGATTAACCCCACCAAATGGATTGATTAAGCCTCATAAGCAAAATGGAACTTTAAAAATTCATAACTCGTAAAATACTTTTCAAAAATTCACAAAAATGGTCTTGGAGCTTCTCTAATATCAAGGGAGTTCAGGAAAATTAAAATTGGAATTTTCTAAAAAAGTTGATTTTTCACAATATTTTAATATTTTAATAATTAAAAAATAATAAAATCACAAAAATATTAAAAATCATAAAAATGTCACATTTTGACTCCTAATCACTTAGAGACAAACCAAATATTTTTCCTAAGTCCCTAGGATAAGATATTGAATTTTAATATTAAAAAATGAATTTTCAACCATTTTCACTAAAATAATTCTAGCAAATCAAAGAAAAAACAGAAAATTATAAAATTTGTTTCTCTGGACTCCTTGAGGTTAGAGAAATTTAAGAAAAATATAAATCTATTTTTCATTTTTATTTTATTTTAAAATTAATTAATACTCTAAAAATCAAAATAATTATAATAAATAAAATATAATTCAAAAAATCACCAAAATAGGTCCAAGTGGTCCTCTGGTCCTTAGGAACATTCCATAATTTTCTTAAGGACAAAAACTTTACCTTACTCATGTTGTTGAATTTTCTTTGGAACCCCCTATTTTCTACTAAAAATAATTATATAAATAAATTAAAGTCACAAAAATCATATTTTCTCCTCTAATGTCTTAAATGACATGTGAGTGAGGTAACATAAAAATTTCAAGTTCATTTGAGCTCAATTTAGTGAGTTATGAAATGAATAAGCCTAAAAGGGCATAAAGGTAATTAAAAATTTTAACCCTTAATTAAAACTTTAGGTTTAATCAAAATGGAGGGTAAAATATTTAATTTTAATTTTCTCTTGGATGATTGAAACTTCGGGAAATTAAAAGGGTAGAAACCCATTAAACACTTTGAAAATATCAAAATGAAACTCTAATTAACTAAATAATTTAAATTTTGGAGAGTATATATTTAAAACTTGGATTATTAAAATAGGGATATTATTAAGAGGATATCTATTCTTTACATTAAAAATCCCAAAATAAGTCACTTCAACAATATTTAGTTCTTAATTAAAAATTAAAATAATAATCCAGACTAAATAAATTAAAAATTAAAAAAAGATAACCCTTAAATTAATTAATACTTAAAATGTTAAATGGTCCAACAATTAAAATCAAATTTAAAATCATGAAGTTAAATTAAATTAAATTAAATTAAGTCAAGTCAAAGTTTAAATTAAATTAAATTAACACCTTAACAATTAAATTAAATTAAATTTAAAATATTGAAACTAAAATTAAAATGAAACTAAAATTAAATTAAATTAAATTAAATTAAATTAAAATTAAAATTAAATTAAAATTAATATAAAATTAAATTAAATTAAATGACATTAAATTAAATTAAATTAAAATCAAATTAAATCAAATTAAATTAAATTAAAATCATTTGACAATAGACCTAAATGAAATCATTAAGAGTTAAATCAAAACATATCAATAATTTCAACACCTCTTTCTATCTAAGTAAATTTAAAACATAAACATCCATCTGAAACACTAAGATAAATGAAAGTGTAAAGATTTAAATTAAATCTAAAATAATTTGAACACTATTCCAAACTTAAAATTATTAATTAAGACTTCATAATTAAACTAAATCACTTTAAATCATTAACTCAAACTTTAAATTAAGAATGATTAAAATTCTCAACAACCCAACTTGCCCTTAAAGGCTTTAATTATTATAACTCTTAAATAGAGTATTAAGTAAGATGTCACTTCATTCATCAGGTAATCAAATACCCAGGTTCACTGAGTAAGAGACAAAGCTTAACTAAACTCCTGGATGATTAATTCACCTTGTAACTAAATTTACTTGGACTCAAAATAATCCCAGAAGTATTGAAAAGATGTTTAGGACTCGTCTTAAGCACTTTCTCAATATGACGGGATGTTTTAGAAGAACAATTGAATTTAATTGTTCTTTGATGAAGAAAATCATCCTTAAACCAAACCAACAACTTAGACGTCATAGGAGATGACTAGCAATAGGATTAGGATTCCGGTAGAAAATCAAAACCCTTCCCTTAGCTTTACCTAGGTATTTGTCGAAATATTTAAATGCCTTAACATGTGTTTTATGTGCAGCTTGGGATGACGGGAAGACCCTCCAGGTACGCTTTTATTTTATTGCAATTTACTTTATTGCAATTTACTTACATGCACTGTACTTTACTTTTTTGCATGTTAAACAAGATTGTTGCATGAAAACCAAAACCTTTAAGATAGTCCCTGAACTGAAACCAAAACTAAATTAAAAGTCATTGCAAGATAAAATTCACCGCCACAACATTCTAAAA